>CM023452.1:80705394-81065920 GCA_013339765.2 Haemaphysalis longicornis | reverse complement strand
AAGTCCCCGAAAGGACGAACTTTTAGTCCTTTTTGCCTAGGGGTAGGATATGCTTGAAAATCTTGTGTTTGCCAAACATGCCAATGCTTGTAACAATGAGTCGTCTACTTTTTTAAGTACTAGTGTAATACTATTCGATGACGCTTTTGCTTTAAAAAATACCTTATAAAAAACAGGGTATCAAACACGAAAGGGTTTTAATTCTTTCAACTCTAAACTGGTGGTATTGTTTGTGCAAAATTTAATAAGGCATGCCTAAAACGCGTTTTTTGTCACAACTTCCGCTCACTTCTTGGTCTCTGGTGATTAAAGGTGATTTTCGTATTTCCGCCGGTGGAGGGTATTTTTTCAATGCATCAATGGAAGACGTGAATATAACGCATGGAGGCGCAGCGAAGAAACGCACAGGACAGCGGCTGGTCTCACAACAGCGCCTCTCTGCGCAGTATTTTTTTCGCATTTTTTCTGCTTTGTCATTCGTCTCGCTTTTTGTTTCGTAATCGGTATAGATTTCCTCTCTAGGTAACAAAATTCAGTTGTTAGTCCAGTGACGGTCCAGTGTGTTTCTTCTTCCCGTCTCCGTGTCTTTTACGCTGTTTTCGTCGTTCTTGACGTGTCTTTCAAAAAAAAAATCGCCAAAATTGTCATATTTGTGGAGTCAACTCTCATTCAATACGGTTCGTGGAATTTTTTCCCAGCAATTCCAACTCTTTACACAAGGAAACCGCGCTGACCGAGTTTTACACGATTGCAACCTAAGCGCAACGCAGCGAGCTCGCGAGACGGTGTCATGACACACTCAAGCTGGTGATCTTGGATAGCTAAGCCACCACGGTAAACATAATCGTAACCCTAGTGTCCTTTAAATGCCTCGCGAGGACCAGCATGACTATATTAGTACAGTTGTTTTTCTTTTAAATTTATTCTGGCCGCCCCTCTACGTTTCAGTACCACGAAATCTTCTACCCCTAGCCTTACCACATCGTACCTCCGCTTTCTTCTGCAATATTGCAAACTCCGACGAGACGCCATCTCTTTCAGAAGAAATGAAGAAAATTGTGTACCCAGTCGTATGTAGCATATATACATGCCATTGGCCATCTAGAAAACAGCCACCTAGAAAACATTGGCACCTCGAATTTTTCTCTTCTAGAGAACCAAGTTAAGCAAACTGGTTTTCCCCACAGAATTTTCATTCACACTTCCGGTCAACTGCGTGTAATTTTGAAACTTTTTAAAATACGGCTCCAGATAAGGCATGAAAAATTATAGTTTTTAAAAATAATTAAATTTTGTTATTGTGTCTAATTTATAATTATGTTTGAACTCCGCCCAGCGTTGCAACAATAAAAGCAATTTTGAATATTTCAACAAAGTAATACAAAAAATAGTAATTTGTGGCTATTTTTGTGACATCTGGTTCTTAGTTGAGTGTAAAAACTATTTATGAAAAGTTTGTGCATACACAGCACTTCTCTACTCGGCAGTTGCATGTTGGTTTGGATAAAATAAAATTTCTGTGTATTTATGAGGTGTATTATTTTCGGGGATTAGTCTGCGTGTTTAAGGGGTAGACAACCAGAGACAATCGTTTAAGTTTGTTGAATGCCGGTGACAAATGGAAAACTGTTTTAGTTCCGTTTTTAGGGCCGCGCACTTGCCACTATTAGCTGCACTCTGTTATGGTTTCTATTAAATTCTCTTTTAACACGTGTGTTGTTTGAGACAATTTAATGGGTGGCTGCTTTCTCGGTGTATTACTGAGACAACGTTCCTTCATTCTGGTTCACAAAACTCTTTCCACGCAGTTTCAGCTCTCTACACAAGGCAAACGCGCGGACCCCCTCCACCGGGCTGCATCATTAGCGAAAACAACGCGAACGCGAAGAGACGGGTTAACACGTTCAAATGAGCCTGCTTTGGCTTTGACATGGTTCAGCCTTTCAGGGCAGTGTGCTGTTAATATGATGTAGAAGCGACACAGGAGAAAATGCCTCAATATCTGCTTGTTCGGCTGAAATACAGCCAAAGCAGGCACGTACCCACAGGAGGGCAGGAGGGGCCGGCCCCTTGCCCCCCTCCCGAAATTTTCTTGCGCCTTAGTCCCTCCCTCCTCTGGCCACCTCGTTTCTCTCCAGAACACATTGTAAAGCGCCGCCATAAAACTCCTGGATTTGTTAGGTCACTTAGGCGTTTTTTGTTTTCGAACTGAGCGAATAACACCAATTGGAATCGTAGAACAAAACGTACGTTTGGCACTACACTTAAATGCAATCATGTTAAAACTACTAAATAACATGTTTTACATGGTAGCGGAAATTAATGGCGATGAATAATTATAAATTATGCAGAGAATTTGAGCATAATTAGGGTAAACTCGGATTTATTTTGTAAGTCAAGTTGGTGCAGCATTTTTATAAAAACATTTTGCAGTTGACTTCCAAGAATGGTACAATGCAGTTTTAAGAAAAAAAAAAGGCTTCAAGAACAGGAAAACTGTGCATGAAGAGCCAGTGAGTCCTTTTGCAGCATTAGCAGCTCTTTTCGAATTATTTCATAGGGCACTTTTTTTGGGCACGTATCAAGACACTCAGAAATCTTTTCATTGCCTTGCCATAACTTTCCAAAATGCTTCACAAGAATTCTGCTCATATCTTCTTCACCTTAATGAAGCGGCTCCTGCGCATAGAGAGGGGGTGTTTACCACGGTTTGTAGGCGGCGGAAAATTTATTAGGTTGCCAAATGGTAAATATGATAGTAATACTTACATTATTAACCAGATTCACTCGGTAACGACAAAGGAGACGAGATGACATAATAAATTCACATCTCTCAGCGTAATTTCGTCCATTTTGGTTCCTTATTCGTGGACGTCTGGCGGCTGTTCTTTTGACAATATCTTAATTGCTGTCTCAACTCATAAGCCAGCTCCTAAAGCCAAAAAAGAAGAATCTGATACAGACACCAACAAGACAGCTCGAACAGTCATGCGAAAGCGAAATCCCATTCGGCGAATGAATTTGGCTCATTTTGATACATGCCACAGCAGGATTTGGCTAATTTTCGATACGGACTTCGATCTGCGTACACACTTGCAGGGCCTTATCTCGACTATTTTTTGTCACATTTCTTCTAGGGGAAAATTGCCGGGATTTTTTGCCAGTGCAGTTTTATCTGACTTACTTTTGGTTTTCTTGATTGGCTCATTTAAAAACAAGAACGCCTCATTTGGTGGCCAACGTTGGACTTAAAAAAAACCGCGAAGTTTATTTGCTCCGTGCTATGCGGTAGCACTAAAGCACCAGAGGGCACAATCGCCGTGCCGTAATCCTCCCCGATGAAAAGAGGTGTGCTCATGAAAAGCGCCCAGTCTTACCTTACACTCTGCCAATAGGAGATCGCCACGGCTGCTATGACCGGGCTGCGTATACGGCGCTACAAGCATTAGCGCGTTCGTCGGTATCGGCTCGCGCCACGTGGTCAACCCATTGGTACAGTGTTCATCAACCTGTGCGTGAACCGTGCCCCTTCACCTCTAAGTGACTTTAGCGGGAACGAGCAGACATGTCAGGGCACGCGTCTTCCTGAGCCATACCCGCCTCACCGATTCCGGTGAAACACCAGAAACTTGTTCGGAAGAGCGGACCATGAAATCTGTAATCTGCGACCACGGTTGGTCAAGCCTCACCAGGGGCACTTCGTACGGAGAAAAAGGGTCTTCTCGTGCCGGCGGCCAGTTCCCATCCTCTCTCTCGTGGTCACGTGGGACAGGAACCAAAACAGCTTCGCACGACGTCGGTGTCACTCTGCGTGAGATTGTGGGTATGTGATTAGACCAGACATTTGGGCGTTGAATTCGATAGGAGGACTCTAGGTACTTTTGCTTGACCAAAAAGATGGTGTTGGTAGCAGTCGAGGGTTGCTTGTGTCGCTCTTGGGGTTCCTGTGGCTGTTTCTAGCATAGCATCCTAACTTGTACTCAACATGTAAATACGTGTATAAAGATTTTCTCCTTCATCAGCAAACATCGGTATCTTTATTAACGTCTCCCGTAATCAGATACGCTACCAAGATGGATTCCCGAACCTCGCAATCGAGACAACTAGTGAATGCGGTGGGGTTAGTCCACGCAAATCCAAACACGGCAGACACGCCACATATCGGAACACGGAGTTGGACTTGCTTTAGCGTTCCCACATCGTTGTTGCTTCGACCGTGTAGTATACAGTTGATTTATTTGGATCGACAATTTTTATTAAAAAAACCGTAGATAAATTGCCCTCGCAGGTAGAGGGTGATTTTATGTATTTTAAATTACGCTTTTACAGTTATCAGCCCAGTCACCCGACGTAGGCACATATCTGCTGTGGTTATGTGAAATTTTTTCCTAATTTTGTGCCACTCGCGCAGTATTTCTAAGACCGTGGCGTCTGGCGCTCTTCGCTGATGTACGGTGGCACAAGCAACTTCCTGAATAACCTTACGATCCGGGTTTGTCACTAAATATGGTAGAGGCGTAAGCAAGGGATACAAACTAACTTTGATCGCTCCGCCAAGGTTTCTTTCTCTCTAACTCTTCCAGAACTAACTACAAACCACTAATCGATATCTTTATTTTCCATTTTTGCTTGTGGTTAACTTTTCTTGGCAGTGTCGTTCCTGCATGTCTTCCTGTGACGAGTCTATTCGATGTGATTCGTTGTTTCCCAAATAAGGGTAAGTGTATCTTGCAGTCGTATGTATCAAATTCAAATAATTTGATTCATAGATAGATCGATTGATTGTTTTTTTTTTTTTGTGGTGTAAAGTGTCGACGCTACTCAAGCGATGAGACACGCCGTCGTGGAAGGCTGCGGAATAATTTGGCCGCCTGAGGATCTCTTAACGTGCTCCGAAATCCCAAACACGCGGGTGTTTTCCCTTTCCACTTCATCACAAATGCAGATACACTTCATTTCCTTTCTCTTTGCAGGTTTACAAGCATTTGTAGTGAACGGTGGCTGTTCATCGCGTTTGTACTAGTAACGATCGGTGCCCTGGCCCTCCCCCAAATCACACAGAATGGCTACCTTGGGTTGCGCCTCCCCCTGAAACATATTCTGGGTACATGCCTGCCCCAAACGATGTGTCTTCCGCCTGCCCTGCCACGTCACTGCCACTCCCCTCACCACCACCCACTACGACCGCTGTTCTCACCTGTCTCTGACATTTGATAATAACACAGGAGGTTTTTTTTCTTAAAGCAATTCAATCATACAGTGCTCGCAGTTGCGTGCTCATTCTGTAGAAAAATTTCGTTGCACAGGGCACTCCAGCCACAAGATCAAAGTTCGTGAACTAGGCTTTTCGGAAGCGAAAGTTTTCTTTAAAGGGCCAGAGGTGTACTGTCCACGAAACTAGTGCATACCTACATAGACTGGTCGGTCGACTGAAAGCTCTGATAAGATCTCGGGACACACGGCGCCTGCGTGAATCCTGACTTTCATTGGTGCCAAAGGTTACTTAGGGCCCTGTTCTCGGTGCACGAAATTCTCCGTGAACTGTGAATTTGCCGCAGGTTTCTCTGACTGCATACAAATTTTGGTCCCGTGCTTTCCGTCGACAATGTCGTTGTGGGTGGTTTCTCTTTTCGAATTTCTGGTCTTGGTTCTATGTTTTTAACATTACTTAGGCCTGTTCTCATATTCTCATCTACCGAGTTGCTCTCGCCCTTCATGGGTGTGTCTGGCTTTTTATCTGTTGATTGATTGATTGATGATGATTGTAGGGTTTAACCGCCGACGCAACGCAGGCGATGAGGCGCGCCGTAGTGGAGGGCCCAAGATTAATTTTGACCCCCTGGTGGTCTTTAACGTGCCCGAAATCTCGTACACACGGGCGTTTTTTGCTTTCGCCTCCATCAGAAAAGCGCCGCTCGCGGGCCGGGAATCGAACCCGCGACCTCGTGCTCAGCAGCGCAACGCCTTAGCCACTGAGCCACCGCGGCGGGTAATAATTCTTATTTGCTGATTCTTAATAATTCTCGGATGGCAATGCAGCACTAGGCGAAAAGTGGTGTCCATGATAGCGTATGCCTGTCTTTGATATTCAACAACAATACGGATTGTAAGTCACGCCCTGTCTATCATTGGCTGAAATGGCGTGACGGACTTGAAACTGTGTTGGAGGGAATGTTTATGTCACGCGTTGGCAACTTCAGCCTTCCTAAAAGTGACGTGTTGTTACGTAAAAGCTTCAAAATGGCGACTGCGAATGACGTGAAATAGAGCAAAATAATGACACAGACAATCGGGGTGGTGAAATCCCCATGAACTTGCAGCAGGCGCAGTTTCACACGACGCATGGTTTAAAACTGTTTTCTACGACAGCAATGAGTTCCACTCTTTCGAAGTTAGCTATAGGGGAGCATAAAAATAACGTCCTGTTTTAAAGCGAAGCTTTTTACCTCTACCCCAGACTGGCTCTGTCGCGAGCGTTGGTGTCAACAGAAAACTCCCGCAAACACAAAAAATAATTTACTGGTGGCACAAGGAATGGACCCCGGAATGAATAAAGAAACGCAGTGAGAGACCGTTGTGTTACTGATGGATCTATAGGCCCATGCACGGAAGTGAAATAGACGGCGCACTCACCGACGACATCTGCGGGTTTATACCCTACGTTTTGCAGAATGCCTCGTCATAGCGTCAAGCGACCAGTGACGCGGCTGTGCTCTCCGCCCACGGAACGTGTAGTGGCCGTGTGCGCACCTTGCACATGCTCTAAGAGACCATTAAAATTAAAGGAAGCTCACACCAACGAATGGCACATCACTTCTGCTTCTTTGCCGCCGATCTCCCGCGTACATCGGCGGCGGCAGGCACGGAGGACAAATGAGATCGTGTACCACCTGGTTTGAGCTTCCCTTATTTTATTAAAAACAGTTTTGAATTATTTGCCGCACCAATGCAACTCAACCAACCACAATTCATGAATCTTGCAATGATTGAGTGTTAGCAAATATTATCGCTTCGAAGCAATAAAGGGCGTAGTTAGATGCATTTCACTTGCCTCTCCTTTCACTTTTTGAAGAACCACGGGGTGAATTGAAGTGCCATCGCATGAGTAATGATTGTGGCCGTTGTTTACAGCTCCGCTTTACAGCCGCCTTCACAGTGTAAATTGGCGCCCTTTTTTCTATATATGTTTGGCAGTTTTTTTAAACATATTTGTTTAAACCGCGGACCGTGACCCCCATAACATAAGCTGGATCCAACTGTAGCGATGTGTTTTAAGATGAAGGGTAGAAAACTCAAATGGCGGCCGTCGGAGCCCAGGTCAACCTCCGGTGGGTGGGCTCCCTGTTTGTTTACCATGCAGGGAGCTCCGCGACCTTTCAAACTATTAGAATAAGTTTTGAGAAGAAAGTACCCACGTCCTCTCCTTTTTTCCAATGCCTCAAGGATAAATCTAAAACCCCCCGTAAACCTGATCGGCCCTAAATAGGGGCCGCACGATGTTGTGTACCCACGCCTTCCAACTTTCACTCTCCCGAAACCTAATATTATCCCCGATTCTTATCGAATCCCTTGAAAAACACAAGCCTGTTGCCTGAACGTCAGTCTTTCTTATATCGAAATTCATAGAAGGAATAATCGGAGAAAACTACGAAGCCACAAAGCTAAGAACTGGAGAGCTGCTTGTAGAAGTCACCACCCAGCAACAGGCCTCCAATCTCCTGAGCCAGGCCTGTATTGCCGATCTGGGCATCAACGGTACGCCCCTCCACTGCCTCAACAGCTGACAGGGCGTGATCTCAGAGTCAGATCTGACAAACGAGACGGAAGCCGATCTTCTAGAAGGCCTGATAAATCAGGGTGTGACGGCAGTCGTGGGGATATACATAAGACGAGATAATAAGGAAATACCTACCAGGCACATGATCCTCACATTGGACCGTTCAACTCTTTTGGATCATATCAATGCAGAATTCATTCGGTGCTCCGTCCGAGCGTACATCCCGAATCCGCGGTGCTGTTACAAGTGCCAGCGGTTCGGGCATGGTACCAACTCGTGTCGGGGCCAAGTAACATGCGCCAAGTACGTGCAACAAGGTTATCCTGGTGATAACTATCCCTCAAACCAATTTCTTGGCGTGAACTGCCAAGGACCGCACGGCGCGTATTCACGAGCCTGCGAGACATCTAAACTCGAAAAAAAAATCATCAACATCAAAGTGACAGAAAACATCATCTTCCCGGACGCGCGAAAGATTTTCCCCTCTTTCCCCCTGTGGAGGTACGCCGACGCAGCTCGCCGGGAGGCGGAGTGGCGTCTGGTTTCGGCGGGGACCCAGTACCGTGAGTGGGACTGGTCCCGCCCCCGCCCCAGTCGGGTTGCCTCCGGCAGCCCAACCCATCACCACACCACCTGCTGAGTCATCAGTGGCTGTGGTGGCAACCACGTTCGTTGGGGATGCTGCTGCATCCACTGTTTCCTCTCCGCCGGCCCGAAGCACACTGCAGGGCACGGAAGAGATGGAGACCGAGGAAACCGCTGTAGTTCCCAACCCTGCCGCACCACCTGTGCCACCCAAGGCGGTCCTTACTCCCTCGGCAGTCACCACTCGAATGGAGGGCACCGGAAAGGGTGCCAAGTCTGGTGTGTCCGGTCCGCGCGGTACCACTTCCAAATGTGATGATGGCAAGGATGTGGGAACTTTCCTGTCTGCTTCGCAGCGGAAGGAGCGGCTCCCTCGATCGAAACCTCTAGAGAAGGTTCAAAAACCTCTCCCAAGAGTGCAAGCCCCGAAAGAGCTTAGATAAATTGTCACACTCCAGTAGTTCTAAAACATCACAATGCGAATAGAAAATGTTTTTCAACGGAACTGCAGAGGCCATCTTAATATACTTGACGATGTATACGAGATCGTGCATTCTAATCAGCCAAGTGTAATGTGTGTGCAGGAAACACATTTGAATTACAATCGCATAAAATTCTTGAATAGTTACATGGTGTTCAGAAAGGACAGGGATGGCTACACATACTCGTCTGGCGGTGTGGCCATAATAGTCCGCAAATACTTGGCATTCCACCTTTTATCTTGAACACCATCCTTGAGGATGTAGCAATACGCACATTAATGTTTATTAGGTTGATAAAGGTATGCTTCATTTACATGCGTCCAGATTTTGCACTTTCGAGCTCTCACTTCAAGGCGGTGGTTGACCAGCTGCCCGAACCATATATCCTCACAGGCTACCTTAATGCGCGCAATTCTTTTTGGGGCTCCTCTCGCACGGAGGGCCCGAGGTCGCCTGATAGAAAAGTTGCTTATATCTTCAGGAGCATGCCTGTTCAATAAAAATAAGCCCCCGTACGTTAATATGTGACACAACACACACTCATATCTTGACTTGGTTATAGGCTGCAAAGTTCTTAGTCCTCCTCTTCGGCGCGGTGTAGGCACTCACCCAAATGGCAGTGACCACTTCACCACCTCAATAACATATATATTGGTAAAGTAGTTATTGCCCATGCAGTTAATCTTGCTAGAACAGGTTCCACGAAGCAAGAGCTACCTTGAATACGTACACAAAGACATATAAACTACACTACACAACCATAAGACACCTGCACATTGAAGAAGCTTCCCAACACCTCATGGCGCACATCCTCGACGCCGCCGAAAAGCCCATTCCCCACGCCTCTGCTGCACCGCACAACCAGAAGAGGCCGTGGTGGAATGAGGAGTTTAGGCGGCCACGAGAGGCCCAGAACAAGGCCTGGGTTTTCCTTCGTCGGTACCCCACGTCGGGTAACCTCCTTTTTGTTCAACTAGGACAAGGCATTTCGAAAACGTGTGCGCCGTGAGGCAAAACGAGAGAATTGGTACTCCTTCTTGACATCCAATATTTCTTACACGGACACACACAAAGTCTGGACAGATATACGTAAGCTCAAAGGACAACAGACACACAGCCTGCCCCTGGTTAGCACAAAACTTTGCACACTCGAAGATTAGGCTAACACACTTGCACAACACTTTGAACACGTATCCAGTTCAGCACACTACACCAACACATTCATAAAACACAAAACATCTGCAAAAAACAAGTCCGTGAGTCATTTCAAGTCGCACACTTCCTACAATTCTCATTTGTTTCAATACATGAGCTGAAGGCCGCCCTGGCCCATGTAAGCCTTCGGCTCCAAGTGCAGATTATCACATACATCATTATAGAACACCACACCCAAACACTCTTGAAACAATCCTACATCTGTGCAATACAATACAGCTTTCGGGTCCCATTCCTCGCCCTTGGAGGGAGGTCGTAGTAGTGGCGTTCCTGAAAACCCTTCCCCTCTCGCAAGTTATCGTCCCATCCCAGAAGTAAGCGATAGTGTTGCCGGCGTGTTCCTGAGCCACACGAGACGAGTCGAGCAGCATGGAGGAGAGTGGCGTTATCACAGCTGCTCAGGGCCCTGGAGTGGCAGTGTTGCCCGTGTCTTCCTGAGCCGGCACGAGACGAGGCGAGCGGAGAGGAGTAAGCGACGAGGAGGAGAGCGGCGTTATCACAGCTGGTTAGGGCTCCTGGAGCGACAGTGTTGCCGGTGTCATCCTGAGCCGGCAAGAGACACGCCGAGTGGTTAGGAGGAGAGCGGAGTTATCACAGTGTGACTTCATCCAAACCGTTCATATATAAACTAAAGAATCAAACTCAAAACGTGAATCTTATTTCTGATGACGTTTTCAGGATTCTAGTTCTTATTACCATGGCCCCGCCTCTTTTACAATACCAGAATAATTATATCCCAGGGATTCTTAGGCCAAATACGGCTATTGCACGTTCTCGGTACGCTGATGGCCCCTTTGAGATTAGACTGTTTAATCCACATGTTTGTAGCACGAACAGCGCGAAGGATGGCTACGTTTGGCACAGCATGACAGTATTTTCTAGTTCGACCGCCACTCAAGGTAGCATGCTCTAAGTGTAGAATGATTACACGTTATTGTTAGTTTTCAATACAGTTGTCAGGGAAAAATGTATCGTTGAAAAACCAAAAGAATGCACGCAAAACATTTATATTTGGCACTGATTTTTAATAACTTCTTGCACCGGACGAGCAACAAATGGTGCCTATACATGGCATAATAATGAGTCAGTGCTATGGTCACTGCTAGATAGGAAATAATTTTTCTCATATACTCTCCGAGCTCCTGATGAGAACTAGCGATTACACGTTTGAAACGTATGTATCGTCCTACATACCTTGTATTTGAAATAATTAAAAAATGTTATAACATCCAATGCCTCAAAAAAAGCTGAACGCCATGAATTCATTTCACATGTCCATTTGACACGCTTGTGTTGTTTCAACTGATCATTGCATTCTCTCATAACTGTCAAACTTCATTGTGTAAACATTGTTTTCGAGGCCTGGATGTGCAGATGTATATTCGCGGTTAGGAGGCGTGTCGTAACTATGATCTCGCAGTTTGTCCTACCCCTACAAGTTCTCTGTTACTGTTTTCATACATTTTTTACAGTGCGCAGTGCTTATTTGAACATTTGTCAATACAAAGTACCCACTTCTGAGGGGTAGGACTGCTTGTGCAGAGTGCACAGTTGCGTTAAACACAAACTCGGTTTCTCGCTGCACTCAGCCTCTAGGCACGACTCGGCAAAGCGCGTGGCCTTTCCAAATTGTTGCGGATGTACCCTTCGGTGTCCGGCAAACGTAAGCGCAAGCGTAAGGACGCCCCTGAAGCTGTGGAATCAGCTCTTAACTGCATCCGTTTCCCACACTTCTTTCACTCCTCGTCCTCCATTACCCAGAATACAGTTGCTGTGAAAAACCATAACGCAAAGGGTCAGGACGGGAGTAGGGAGCCTTAGATGGTGTTTACATAATAATGGTGATAATTTCAGCATGCACGGGAATCAGAAAACGTCTTCTTTCACAGCATCCTCCCCGCCCCGACGGAGTGAATGAACAAGTTGGCCGATCACTGTAGGCCGGTTCCCTGGCCCATTCACTTCCATCTTTCAGCTGTTTTCGATTTGGCACAGCTTCATCTTTCATAAATGTTTGTATCATCGATGGCGTTCCGGCGGACCGTTTTGTGTACGGTATCAAACCACAAATTCAGGTTTTGCATCAAGGTGGAGGACTTACTTCTGATTCACTGGAAGCCGTTTACGATGATTCTTGTGTAGATCATGCCTGTTGGGTTCACTGTCCTTATCGCGTCTTGTGTGTTTGCAGAGCAGGCGAGTTTTATGCCGCGTCTGATGTGTCGGCTGTTTCGTCTACCTAATACGAAGCTTCGGCGGTATCCTAAATGTTCCGCGTTAGTACGCTGCCCAATAATTGATGTGCTTTCTCAGGTGAACTGTCAAACGAGACAAATGCCTGGTAAAACATCTTATTTATAGATATGACTTTTGCAAAGGAGACAGGTGTTTAGCTCGGTTTTTCGTACCGCTCTTTGCTGTTGCCTTGCGTGCACTATGCATGCATGCAGGCATGTCGGGATTTATGTTCTGTGGAAGCTGCTTCAAGCTGCGGTCTGGTGAAGGTAGCTCGCAGTTAGGTTGATCACTGCAATTAGGGGTGTTCTCTGAGTCCTGTTTCCAAGTGAATTTTGACTTCGCTGTTTGCAAATGGTCCGGTGAAGCTTCGCCACACGTAGCTTCATTGATTGTGGCCGTGATCATCAGGGTGATGCCAGAACTGAATGACCTGGGCTATTAGCACAAAAGCAGTTCCTACAACAACATGACCGGCTTGCGGGGACTGGCTGACATGACGCACAATCGATTGATTGATTGATTGTTGGGTTTAACGCGCCGACGCAACGCAGGCGATGAGGCGCGCCGTAGTGGAGGGCTCCGGATTAATTTTGACCACCTGGGGATCTTTATCGTGCGCCGAAATCTCGTACACACGGGCGTTTTTGCTTTTCGCCTCCATCAGAAAAGCGGCCGCCGCGGCCGGGAATCGAACCCGCGACCTCGTGCTCAGCAGCGCAACGCCTTAGCCACTGAGCCACCGCGGCGGGTCACATGACGCACAATCACCAGCTGCGTCAAAACTGGCTGCTTCAATGCCAGCGTCCAATCCACTACAAGCGGCTTACGAGCGCGCCTCTCCGTTGATGTTCCCGGAGGTCCCTTTTGCAAATACGCAGATCACCTTTCGACAGAACGATCTCCACTGAGTCGCTCAAAGCTCTTATTGCATAACACAATCCCAATCTGAACCCACCCCACCTTCTTGAAAACGACATTAACGCACACAGTAGCATGGGCACAAAACTTAATCGGTCATCGCGGGTCCCGGACTGAAAACCGAAGTTCACCCTTCAGCATACTCCTTGCTCCTTGTCACACGTCTCACCGGCAACCGCTGCGTCTCAACCTTGGAGGATTGTAGCGTGACGTTTAGCTTGAATATTCGGCTACTCCCATCTGCTGCATCCTCGTAGGCACTGGCGTTATAGCACCTGCGGAATATTTCGCTGAGGCCGGTACAGTAAGGCGAGGGAGACGAGCTATCTCAATGATGAAAATAGCCCTGCAGTACTCGATCATGGGAAGTATTGCACTTGCCGAGCCTTTTCCAGTCGCACCACTCGCTGGCCTGAATTTGCCATTACGGCTTTTACAGCCGAAGCCCCATGGTGGTGCGAATACGCAGAAATTGTCACGAACCTGCCGCCCTGGCTCAGTGGCTAAGGCGTTGTGCTATTGAGGCTAAAGACAGAAGTTCAATTCCCTGCCGCGCTGGACGCTTTTCTGCTGGAGACGAAAAGAACAAAAAATTAACAGTGGCTTAGCTCGGCAATGGCAGGATATACATACCATGAGATAAGGTTCAGCTGGCTATTCTTAGTCGTGGCTTTCGTGGCTGTGTAGGATTTTCCCAAGTAAGCCTCCTGGCGACACCGCTTTGCTTGACGTTCCTTACTCAGGTCCGGTGTCTCCGGATCACGTTTAGCCTTCTGGTGTTCGTTGTTTTTACAGTCAAGCCCTAATTTCCAAGCAACTACTTCGGGATCCAAAGACTTAATTAAGCATATCCGCTCTTCTGCGCTGCGGTGCAACAATTCGCTCTCCTTCGCCATGGCTATACCACACTGGCAAACGCCCCGCTGTGTTTATACCCCCCTGATACCTGTGCGCATGTGCACACAATTAGAGGCACCATCAAGCGGCTCTGGCGTGGTGTTAGACTTGGCTACTCCGCAACAGAGGCGCATTGCTTGCATGCGGCGGTGCCAGTGCGTCTGCCGCAGATATGATATCACTCCTCTGCAATGCGCAGACCGGCGAGGCGCGCGCGATGGCGGCGGCTCCGGCGCGCCAGCTGTGCGCCGTGTGACTTCACTGCTCCTAGCGCATGCCCATCGTAACTCTCCAGAAGCCACGGAAAACTGCTCAAACTCGCCAGTGTAGCTCACGCATTGCTGCCAACTCTAGAAACATTTTCATAGATCTAGGCGATTTGGGTCGTCTTTACGGACAAAAGGTAATTTTCGACATGTAGGGAATTTTTTTTTTGCGTGTACATGGTCTTACGCCTTTATTCGTGTAATGGTGCCTTTAATAATTCTAGCACTCATCATTACGTACCTATGTATTTCACTTTGTCAGTCAAGCCCAGATATCTAGATCACGCAAACATGCTTCGATAAGAGCCATTGCTCATTCGTTTGACATTGTTGATGTGAATTTGAAAAGAACATTACTGATTAGTTTTATCAACTTGCTCACTCGAATATCTCATGTTCTGCGCATCGTGTGTGCTCGTTCCTATTATCATTCTTTTTTACAAACTTCAGTGGTATTAGAAGTACACCCTTTCATAGTGAAAGATTTTTGCGTCGAGTTTTGTGTAGGGCAAGATTCCTCGTACTTGTGAAAAATGCAGTGTAAAGAACCTTGCAGCCGTGTCTATTTCGATAAGCGTATTTCTCACAGTGTGGAAATATTGAGATCGCGTTTCACTGTCGCTCACGCGGTCTTTCTCATGTGGCTGCCTTAGCGAGCGATTGGGAGAAGCGTTTGCGGATCCCTGCCAAATCGTTCATCGCGTTGCTAGGAAAAATCGCTCCGTATGGTTACCGCTATACACAGTATCAGAAAGAAAACATCTAACAGCCGCATTCAGGAACAATCTTGGGAAATCTCGGGAATTGCTCTATCTCAGGTAGGGGAAAGCTGGCTTTGGTGGTTTGCAGCACTGAGCAAACGCTACAAAACATGCGTGTTCGAGATTTCGGCGCACTTTTTAGATCTCCGTGTGGTCAAAATCAATCGGGAGACCTCCACTATGGTGGACCTTATCGCCTTTGTAACGTCGACGCGGTAAACACCATGAACACTTGTGAAATGGTAAAGCTCGAACAATAAACTCACGCCTGTCTGCCACGGCGACGGGACTGACGCGGCAGTAGGCCAGACACAAATTCAACCGCAGCAAACATCCAAGCTAATATATTCACAATACTATACCGCGCCTGTCTTTATGTCTTCGATGTGTTCTCGCACGGCTTGAGCAGTCACAATGTGTTCATTTTATGAAGACCAGTGAACGATGGTCGGTTAATGCTGAAGGGAAGAGACAGGTCACTCCGGTGGCGCAACCATTGATGGAAACTGAAAGCGCAAAATAGACAAGGACAAAGAAAGGGGACAACAGGACAATCGCTTTGTCTTCCGGGGTAGTATGTCATTAATACGACGTAAAAGCGGCACGATAAAAGTTTCTGCGTGTTCCGCTGAGGTGTGGTCAAAGGAAGAGTCCTCTCCTGCTATGTATCCGCCTCCTCCTGCCTCCCGGAAGCCTTTCATGCTATTCTCCCATCTCTCACTTTGGCGATGATAAAAACGTAGGGGGTTTGCTAAACGAAATTCGCTTAGCCGGCGTTCGCACTAGCGGCGCTCTTTATGTTGAAATATTTCGTCGCACCTGGCACTTCTGACACAAGATCACAATGCATAAGCTAGCCTTTTTTGAAGAGAAACTTTCTTTGTGGGACTAATGGCGTCCGGTAAAAAATATTACATTCTCCGTAGACTGGTTGGCCGACCCGAAGGTCTGATAATATCTCCTAACAAACGGCGCCTGCGTAAATTCGGACTTCGATTCTGTCAAAAGGCTTTCCTGGGAGAATTTCCCGCAAGCTTTGTCTGATTGCCTTTGCGTTTTGGTCCCGTGCTTCCGGTTGCAAAGCGTTTTTGTGTGCTTTTGTTATTTTTGCATTTTAAAACGTTGCGGACATCACTTCAATAGTGTGCTGTATTCCTCTTTTAATAATTCCAAATTCATAATAATTCTTGGCTGGCAATGAAAACTAGCGGAAATGCAGCGGGTATGCTCTCATAGGCCTGCATTTGTATTGAACAACAATGCGGCTTGTGAGTCACGCCCTCTATGCGATTGGCAGAAGAAACATGACGTAGTTTAAACAGTTTGGCGGGAATGTTTACGTCAGACATTGGCAACTTCAACCTGCTTTGAAGTGGCGACGAGCGGTTTCAAACTGCTTCCCAGCTGAAGAAATGACGGCTTTGACTGCTTCAAAGTCACCGATAAAGGATCATAAAAAATAACGTCCCGTAAGTCGTATTTATGTTTGGAAAGATATTAAGTATATTTTTTAGGCGTGACAGCAACATAAAAGGCAGTACAAGTCTCTCCATAACAACGAACGGTACGGCTAGAATTTTTCCACACTCATCCAAGTTAGCTTACAGGTCACGTGATAAAATTTAAGAGAGAAATATCAAAGAATACTTACTGTTTTATTCATTACTGTAATGACTGTGTTACAGTTTGACGAATGAGTGAATCGGCAGCATGAGTATGCTTCGCCGTGATCTGGTGGTCTTTGCTGGCCTTTCTGTGTCATAAAACCGATGACACCGCCGTCTTTTTCTGTGATAACGCCATAACATTGTACCATAGCTGCAGACGATCATAAAAAATCAACAAAGCTCGCACAACGCAACCTAGATTGCGTTTAATAAATGAACCTAAATATTTTAATAAAGGCGATGGAAAGAAATAAATAGATGCGGCAACAGAGATTGCATGATGTTCTTAAGCCTAAACGCGGCTTTTGCTCGCTTTTGGATCAATATTTCTTGATCTCCGTGCGGTGTTGAAGCCAATTTTAGGTTGAAGAAATGGGACTGTCTTGTCAGCCTGAGCTGCCCTCGTAATTTTTATAACATATTCCACCTATTCTTGTTCTTTTAAAGCGCAATATTTGATTGCTCGTCTGTGTTAGTTTTAATGTTAGCGTCAAATTACGCGGGATGTTGTAGTGGCCATACGTGTCATACGTCCCTGATTGCTTACCGTTTGCTTATGCAAAAAACACTGAAAATTCACCATGAATTTAGGCTACCAAGAATACGGCAATTGCAAATCGCGAAAAAGAAACGCTTCTAGATAAGACAACACACGCGTCGATCGTGATGGAATGGAATCATCTGACTTTATGTCATAAACCGCGTATGGGCACACATATTAATAATTCGTGGATACGTCTACTCCCTCCGCAAAAATGGAAATAAGAGGATCTTTCTTTCCGTGGTTTGGGTGTTTTAATGCTTCACGATCGATTGCAAGCAGTTTGAAGCGAAGATTTGCCAGACTTTGTACACAGTTCTAATGTGAGAAAGCAATCAAGATTTTCTCAAGTTCCTGTAAGAATGGACGTTGACATTTTTTTTGTATTCTGTGTTGTAATATTGTTCTGAAAGCATTTTGTTCTGTTTTCTATTGAAACAAGGGCCCACACATCCATTTGTGCTCAAAAAGACACAGCATGCACTAGTCATATATTGATGTTGGGCTTTAAATACACTTAAATATTCCTCCGGGCTCAAGAGTGTTGTCAATATGAAGTATTCTACGTGATATGAAGTATTCTGCCAGTCAATATGAAGTAATATAGCTAAAGTATTCCAACCTGAGTTTGACGTATTCTACCTGGCAGCGTTGGATGTGCGAACTGGCTCCGTGGGCCCATTTAGGCAGTGCATAAGGGGCTAGGGCCGTGTTTCCATAAATTTTATTAGCTACCACCCCCTCGGAGTGTGTGAGCGTCTTGAGCGGGCCAGGTACACCCACCGAGGTTGTATCGTGAAGCCTCCAGCGACTCTCTCCCTTGAATTTCCGCAGCTACATTTGCCGGTATGGTTGTTGCGGGTGTTGCAATGGGCCACTGGAAACCACTGGAGGTGTGTGAAGTCTCTCCCGGCCTTCGGTATCAGCAGCGTGGTTGCCATGTGCGCCAGGTGTGTATCCCAGTTACCTTACAATGTGGATGGTGGTGCATTCAAGTTGAATGTATCGAATGGCATATAGCATATTCGTGGCCGTTTAATTATTGAACTTCTTTTGTTCAATTCTTTAAAGGCATCGTGAGAATCCGTAATGATACGAAATTTCCAGAATGAGAGTGAGTCACAATGGTCGCGGATGGAATGTTTAGCGCCTACGACAACCATACGTTCAGATTCTTCAGCTAGGCCATATGCATTGGAGATCTTCCCGAAACCATTTGTCAAGGCGGCATCCGAAGATGTCCACGAAATTGCAGCCTTATTGCCGCGCATGGCGGCATCCGTGAAGATGTCGGCTTCGTCCTCCATGCTGTTGTTCTGGATAGTGCCATCGTATAACTCGCATTCTCTCACCTGCCGCCGAGGTATAGGGCGACGCCGAGGGATGCCAATAGCAGGGCGGTCCCTGAGCGGAAGGCACAATGAGTAACTAGTGGGGTAGAAATTACTGTCTATATAGCCCTATCAGCCGATAGACTTGCCTTGGGGGGACTGCTCAAGATTTTCTTTAAGACGTAGCTTGGTCTCTTCGAACAGAGTATGAAGGGACGGAAGGAGCACAATTTGGTGAAGAATGTCTATGGGGGTAAAGCTGATGAAGACCACTTATTGTACGGATCAGGTACAGATTTCATATATGGGCACATAACTGGGCAATATATGGGCCTTTACGTGAGCTGGGCGAAAATCATATACCCGAAAGCCGTAAGTGATGCTCCCGAGTGCTATTCAACGGCCAAGAAATGTACAAGCCTTCCGACAGGCACCTCCAAACTTATTGGAAAGGTGGAGTATGTCATGCGAGGTGTAGCGCCAGTGGCTTTCATATAAAGGTCCATTTACGGGGGCTATTCCAACTGCTAATGGGCAGGCCGTGGAGACGAATGGAACCGTTATGAGAATCCAGCTGCGTGTCCCCGATCTCGATGGAAATGACCTGATCTGAATTTGTAATATTTTCGCCATCCACGCTGAGTAGCTCTCTTTTAGGTGAGATAGCCGAAATCGGAGCCACGAAAGGGAGCGTTCGAGGCTCAATACGGAAGCCTGGAGTTCCATTTGCATGGGACCTTTATTAGGATAGCCTTTAGCATCTTTCCAGAGAACTACATTGAAGAACTACATTGAAAAGGCCAACCAAGCAGCAGTGCGTTGTTCTAGTGTCCGAGCCTCATGATTTATGGTAGGACAACAAAATTGGAGCTATGATGGAGCACTGTGGAACACCGCGATCTAAATAGAAAGTGGGTGGTCGGCTGGTGTATTGGACAATTTAGTCGAATTGGTCGTTGCTTAAACAATGTTCGTACCAAATTTCGAGCGTTTCGACTGAGGAACGCACTAACCAATTCCTGCGATATGCTCGACTGACTGACATTTTCGAAAGCTTTGTGAATGTCCAGTGCAATCACATAATCTACGTAGGAGCCATAGGTAGTCATGAGTGTTCAGATGGGGTCGAAAGCGTGTGAGAGTGGGGTAGAACCATCCTGAGCACTCAAAGTGGTGCAGTATTCTAGCGTTTTTTACTCTCTAAATGTGTTTACATAAGACTGGAGTTAATGCTACGGGGCGCAAGTTCTGGGTTGTATTTCGGTGCTTTCCATGCTTAGGTGCTGGATGAATGATGGTAATTTTAAGATGGTCAGGAACCGTCCCTGAGGTTCAATGACCGTTCGCAAGGTTAAGTAGAACGTACAGTTCATATGGGGGAAGATTTCGTGGACCCTGCCATTCGACACGATCATGCCCGGGTGCCGATTTTGAGCGGCCAAATTAAATGGCTGTCTGAAGCAGCGGAAATAGAAAAAGCGCCAGCCAAAACGAAAGCGTTGATGGACGCAAAAACAACGTAAAGACGCTGACTTTGCCGCGTCAAGTTTCAGCTCGTCGAGTAGCTGCGAATCCCTTCCAGATAAACATCAACTGCCCTCTTGTAACACCGACGTGGGCCAATACTACTAGTTCAGCTTAGAGGGTTTCAGAGCGACATTCTCGACCGTGTCCTTCAGTTCTAAGTATCCCATCATGACCGGTTGCCGCTTTTTGCGTGGAAGGGTTGGGGTTGTAGAGGGGGCGGAGGGGACCGGATATCTATTGAGGCCTTTATTATGACATGACCGTTGTGGTGGTGTGATGTTTAAACATGGCCGTTAAATTGCGCAATGTGACGGCTCCGGTGCTCTTATTGGTACATTGGATTGGGTTGGTGTGCTACGCGAAGAGTAATATGAATACGACGCCGGAAGAGGGGGGGGGGACGAAGAGACAGGTGTAGGTTTGTACGCGAGGACAAAGCTCACGTCCTTACAAATTTTATTCAGGCAATTTGCTAGGCAGTATGCTAGGCCGTACATTAAAAACAAACGTGTTTTATTTTGTGTGCTCCGTCGAGGTTGTGCAGCTTCGTATATCATCCTTCTTCACACAGTGTAAGGGCACCAGTTTTTTAAAGACGACAGTCTTTCTTGGGCTGCTTAAACCCAGAAATTTTGGTCTGTCTGTATGTCTGTATGTCTGTTCGTCGGTCTGTCTATGACTCGATTCCGCCACCCGGCCAATGCAAAAGAACGCCTGCGTAATAGTCTTATATAGTCACAGCTAAATCTACCTGTCTATGTCCGGTGTAATGTTCATACTTCTCAACATTGTTAAAGAAGAACAAGCCATTACGCAAATATGAGACCACAAATCAATGCAGAAGTGATATTTGCAGCGTTCCTTTATAAAAATTCAAACATGCTTGACTTTTGCGAAATTAAATACTTCATCAATTGCAGAAAAAGAATTCACTCCGCCGTCGCCTGCTGTCGCCCGCGCCACTATAGCTTCTGGCGCCATTTTAAGAAAGCAACCGGCAACAGCTACGCAAGGTTCCACTATATAGGTTCCACGTTCTGCTTGCAACGCACGTGGGAGTAGGGAAACGCGGTTCTATAAACGTTGAAGTAGGGCGCATCGATTAACGCGCGTCTTCGCCGTACGGCAGCGCTCGCATCGAGACGCCCGGTTTGGAGCAGTAGAACGTGGGAAATTTAGAATGATTTAAGCAAACATTTGGCGTCTTCACCTTAGGAGGAGCGCGACGCAAGAGCAACAACATGAGAGGTGAGCGGTAAAGCGAAGGGAGGCATTTACTTCGCAAAAGCCGGTAAAGACTATCGTCTTGTGACGGCATTTGCAACGAAAGGAGCAGATACGCGGCCAATTTTTTGTTTCTCTGCCACAGACCGTGGCTAACAATTTCAGTGCCCAATCTAGCCCACGGACCAGCTGCGCCATTATCTGCGTGAAGTTTTAAAAGGTTTTTTTAACTTTATTTGGGCCTGGAATTTGCCTAAAATTTTTGTTTTCGTAAAATGCTTTCAAACGCTTGAAATGCCGAATCGTCCATTTTTACAAATAGTGTGAGCGGTGACGCCCCAGAGAGAACGTTTCTCAACATAACCTGTAAATCCCGCCTCATTCCCCAGTGCCACCAAGCTGCTTCTGCTTCTTTTCTACTAAATCATCCTCATCGGGCTCGGTTTGTCGTTCTGCAGCCTGCTCGTTTCAATAAATGGCTTTTCCGAATCCGTGCCTTTCAATACTAGCGTAATAATTTTAGGTGTCATTTCTACTTCTAAAACAATAACCCATCGGTTTACAACAACGTAGCACATACAAAAACCCTCCCTATTGTTGCAACTTCAAAGTAGTTGTGTTGATTATCCACAATTTGTCCAAGCATACTAGTGAGACGTTTTCGGGTAAATAGTTAAATTCCCTCGGAAACCGAGTTGTTCTGCCCACTTCTGTCAATTCTTGTTGTGTCAGCTTTTAGTGCCGGGTGATTAAAGGCGATTTATTGTATTTCGCAAACGGACGGTATTATTTAGGCACCGCATAAATGGAACCAGCTCATATGAAACATGGAAATGCAGCGAAGAAACGCACAGAGCAGCCACTTTGCTTTCTCGTTTACTTATCCATATGCATTTCCGTTATAGCTAACAAAATTCAGTTGTTATTCCAGCGGCGGTCCATTGTGTTTCTTGTTTGGGTAGCCGTATCTTCTATGGTGATTCCATTCATGAGGTGTATTTCCAACTCGCCCAACTTTCCACACTTGTGGAGTCAAGTCTCATCCAACATTTCCCTTACAATTAATCCCAAGCAATATCAACTCTCTATACGAGGCAACCGCAATACCGCGTTTACACGGTTGCAACTTAAGCGCAACACAGCAAGCTCCCGTGCCGGCAAGCTAACACGCTCAAGCTGGTCACCCTGGCTAGCTGAGCCGGCATTGCGCTTATAATATTAATATCAGTTCCCCCTAATGGCGTCCGGAGGACCAGTAAGACATAATTAGTGTACTTTTCTTCCCTATTACATTGACTCTTGCCGCTCCCCACACTATGAGTGGGCACGGCGGCAACGCATGGGCGATGTGCTCAAACAACTTCCTCCTGTTTCAACAGGTGATTCTCATCTGCGCTTCCTTCCATGGTAACGCATGGAGCATGCGCCTGGGCGACCCGGCTGCTGCGGTTGATTCTGCCGAATTGGAACTTCACCCGTTTATCATCGACAACCTCGACACCAGGAACCATGGTGGAACAACGCCGTGGCAAGACCGTATAAAGCAAGCACCCTCGCCGGCAACATCCAGTGGGCACGGCGGCAACGCATGGGCGATGTGCTCAAACAACTTCTTTCTGTTTCAACAGTTTAGTTCATACTCATCTTACAAGAGCGACAATCGCTTCCTCGTAGTGCTGCCGTGCCCACGGGTAGTGTTTTCTGCTTTCGCATCGCTGTGTTTGCTGTTGTCGGGTGACGTTGAGACGAACCCTGAACCCGATATAAAAGTACTTGTACAAGGGTTGTGTGATGGCCAAAAGGTAATTCAGGCCAACCTAAGCGGCCTTAGCGACAGACTTAAGGCCCTGGAAGACATTGTACAGCTTTGTAGGGACCAAGCGGCAAGTCTTGCTGAACTAAAAGACACAACCGAGAGGTTGAGTTCGGCTTTGGAAAAGCAACAGGAAAAACTTGTTGCTTTAGAGGACAGAATGCGACGAAACAATTTCGTGGTGTTTGGTATAGCGGAGACTGAAAAGGAAACTTCAGAAGAACTTGAAAAAAAGGTAGTTGTAGAAGTATTGAAGAAAAAGCTCGGTGTTAATTTAAAAACGATAGAGCGGATGCACAAAGTCGGAAAGCCACATCACAACAAATCTGCAGAAGAACCCTCCAGGCCTCGGCCAGCAATACTGAAGCTTTATGATTATAAGGAAAAAGAAAAGGTTTTCAATAGCTGCGGAAAACTAAAAGGAAGTGGTATTTCGGTTGGCGACGACTATTCAAAAGAGACACTGAATAAGCGCAAGCTTCTCTGGAAGTCTGCGTTGAAAGAAAAAGACGAAGGCTCCCGCGTACGCTTGAACCGAGACAGGCTTACTGTAGATAACAACGTCTACGTGTGGGACTATTCTAAAAATAGCCGGGTCAGGATACGGCAACTGCCGAAAACCAAAGATGCGCCTCCAAAGGCTACACCAAGAGATAGTGGCCAGTGAAATACCGTCATCCAGGAAACAGATTTTCGACTTATAAACCTTTAATGCTCGAAGTTTCGTGAATAAAGTCGGTGATATAGAACATGTGCTAGCCAGTTACGACCCACACGTGGTTATTGTTACCGAAACGTGGCTGCGACCAGAAATACAAGATGGCGAGTTATTGCCACCAGGTTTTAAGATAATACGTAATGATAGAGAAACTAGAGGAGGAGGAGTTGCATTCATAATAAAGGAAAATATTGAATTCGTAAACATGAATGGTATCCCTAATCACGAGAGCGCTTGGTGCAAAGTAAAATTAGGAACCAATTTAGTCGTAATAGGAGCAATTTACAGATCCCCCAACGCATCGATAGAATATATACAGGCGATTCAACACTATGTAGAACAACAGAAGACGCGAAACCAGCGGTTAATAATTGCCAGTGATTTTAACTTGCCTGGAATTGATTGGAATTCACTTACCATAGAGTCGCGGGAACGAGCTGATTGCGAAGTGCTGCTTGACATTGCTTTCGCTAACGATTTAACACAGTTGGTACAGGAAAGCACTCGAAAAATGGGAACAGCGCAGTCTATATTGGATCTAGTATTTCTTGATGGACGGTTTGAAGATTATCATGTAGCAGTAGAAGATGGCATATCGGACTATCAACTTGTATTTGTACAAATTAAAACCGACGTTCCTGCATGAAATGGTAAAGAATGCATTGCGCATGTCCCCAATTTTGCTAAAGCTGACGACACGAGCATCATTGACTACTTGTCGTTTCAACTAGACAGTCTGAGCCCTGACCATGACGTCAATTCTTTGTGGATAAGATTCAAAACCATTATCTTGCACTGTGTAAATTCATTCGTACCATTAAGAAAAAAGAGAAAAAATAGACGTAATCCCTGGATAACGCGAGAGATTTATTCGTCTGAAGCGGAAAATAGGAAGGCAAAGGAAAGTCAAAAATCGTGAAAAGGTATCGAACTTATCTTCACAGTTGCGTACAAAGCTTAGGCAAGAAAAACAGAAATATTACGAGGAAACACTTACAAACTTCATGGTGTCTTCCCCGCAAAAGTTTTGGGGTCACTTGTCACAAACCCCTCAAAGCCAATACAGCATTGTTGTTGACGACGAAATCATAACCGACTGTTCGAAAATTGCGTGTCACCATAACAAGTTCTTCCAGTCTGTCTTTTCAAATGATTCAGAATGTAGTGCTTCAACTACAGCCACATCATTCTCCCATATGTCTGACATGCCAGAAGTACGAATTAGCTATGAAGGAATACTATCGCTCCTGCTAAACATTAAAGAACATAAATCTGTTGGTCCGGATGGAATTCCAAATGCTTTCTTGCGTAGATACGCTGAATGGGTTGCCCGATATTTGGAAATAATCTGTAATGCCTCCTTGCTCCAAAAACGGGTCCCGGACGACTGGCTTGTAGCAAAAGTGGTCCCGGTACACAAAACCGAAGACAAGCAGAATATCGAAAATTATCGGCCAATCTCCTTAACCTGCGTCTGCTGCAAACTCCTCGAACATGGTATATCCAAAGCTATATATCAGTATCTAGAAAATACAAAATTACTACATCCTAACCAACACAGCTTCCGACAAAAGCTTTCAACCGTAACGCAGCTTCTTGATACCGTCCAAGACTTTTCCAAAGCAATAGATAATGAAAAACAGGTTCACGCAATATGCCTTGATTTTGCAAAGGCCTTTGATAGGGTTCCTCATAACGAAATAATTAAGAAATTGAACCAGATCGGTATAAACAACAATGTAGTGGAATGGGTCAGATCATATCTAACATGTAGGACGCAGTATGCGGACATAAACGGCTACAAGTCCGGTCGTTTACTGGCTACTTCTGGAGTCCCTCAAGGATCCGTCCTCGGACCAGTATTATTTCTCGTTTACATCAACGATATTTGTTCTGACATTAATCAAAATATTACCGTTCGACTATTCGCCGATGACTGTTTACTTTATCGAGAAATATGCAACCACAGTGATCAAAGAATGCTCAGCGACGCGTTGTCGTCTATTGAAAAATGGTGCGAAACATGGAAAATGCAAATAACTAAAGAAAAAACGGCTGTTTTGCGAGTTACAAACAAGGTAAAGCACGTCAAAAATTTCGAGTATCAACTAAGTTCCACTGCGTTAGCTACCGTTAACAAATGTAAATACTTAGGAGTAACAATATCTGAAGACCTGAACTGGACCCAACATATCACTAATATCTGTCCTACTGCTGAAAAAAAGTGATGGTTCTTACCTCGCAAATTAAAACTCGCTCCAGCCCCCGTAAAGTTAGCAGCATACTTAACAATAGTAAGGCCTACACTGGAATACGCAAGCATCATATGGGACCCTCATCAAAAAGGATTAATTAAAAACATCGAGCGCGTACAAAGAAGAGCGGCGAGATTTATTCTTTCAAAATATTCTCGTATGATTCTGTAACACAGATGCTGCAAGAACTAAATTTACAACCCCTCCTAGACCGCCGTCGCATAGCCAGATTTAAATTCTTGTTTTTGCTTTCCCGAAACAAATTTAACTCTGATGCAGAGCAGTACCTAATTCCCCGTCAAGTGCGGAGCCTACGGAGTGACCACCCCAGAAATTATCTAGTCCCTCAATGTCGTGTGAACACATATGCATACTCGTTCTTCCCTAGAACAATAAAAGACAGGAATGTATTACCGGATGCTATACGTGATTGTCAAACTGCAGAACATTTTGAACACAATGTAACAAAGTATTTTCAAAGTGAATCCTCGTGAACGGTGATCGTGTTTTTTTTTGCGTGCGTGCGCCTGTGTTCTGTTGTAAATTTTAATGTATTTGCTGTAACATGATATATGTACATTGTGGGATGTAATATTGTGAAGTGTATTTTGTAATGTTTGTGATGTAGCATGCAAGTTGTAGAATGTAGTATAGTCATGTATTCATTTTATATCGGCTATGCATTTCTTTACGCTTGACATGACGGTTGTTATGTCAGTTTTCTACCCCACCCCTGTAACGGCCCAATCGGCCAACAGTACCTGGAAATAAATAAATAATATAAATAATTCATTACCACTCATCTTGTAACGCTAAACTCAACGCGTCCTCAAGAGGGCAGTTTTTTTCTGCAATATTACACTCTCCTTTGAGACACCGTTCCTTTTCAAAGAACTGAAATGACTGTCCACATTCGTATGGAGCACATAAATATTGATATTGGCCATAGAGCAAATAGTAAAATTCAGCACTGTTTATTTTTTCTATTAACCGGGTTAAAGCAGTATGGTTTCCCACAAGAAGTTTTGGATTTTCATCACAAATTGGCACTGTGCAATTTTAAAAGTGTATAAAAAGTTTTCGAAAAGCTCACTTAAAAAATTATTCTTGTGTATTGTTGCCTAAGATTTTTAAGTACTTTTGAAATAATTATTATCGTGCACCCCAAAAATGCAACGCAACATAAAAAAACATTCGCGAAATTTAATAAAAAAATAAAACCGAAGAAAATTGCTTCCATTTTTTTAATAAATCAGCCTTCGTACAGCGTCCTAATTGATTTGAAAAAGCTAGCGTATAAATAAAGTATATCAACCAGCACCATTGCTTATTTTTTTTAGCGTAACTTTCTAGGAGGCCTGTGAAGCAAGTGTGGCTTTATTTTCTCTTAAGTTGTTTTGATATCAGACGTTTGTTGATGTGTGATGATTTCCGTGACAATTCCGAAACTACGTCTTTTTCTCGGTTTTGCGGGCAATGGTGTTACCACTAATAGCTGCGCCCTGACTTGGATTTTCTAATTTCTTCGCATTTGGATTGTTTGTTGTTTAAAGCAATTTATTATGTACCTGCTTTCTCAGTGCATTATTCGGTCAACCTTTATTCATCCTTGATCCTGATATTCCGTAACGATTTCATGTCGCTATGCAAGGCGAAGACACTGACCCCATTCAGGGGCTGCATCCTCAGCGCAGAAAAAGAGCTCCCGAACAGGCGGGATATAGCACGTTCAAATGAGCATATGTGGGCTTTGAATGCGTTTAGTCATCCAGGGCTAGTGTGCCGTGTTTATTACTGAAACGC
The DNA here is from genome assembly GCA_013339765.2 of Haemaphysalis longicornis. Taxonomy (NCBI): domain Eukaryota; kingdom Metazoa; phylum Arthropoda; class Arachnida; order Ixodida; family Ixodidae; genus Haemaphysalis; species Haemaphysalis longicornis. Next base: position 81,037,902 of record CM023452.1, on the reverse strand, counting down.
GCCCGAGAAAAGAATACCCGAGTATCTGAGCTTTCCGCTGAAATGTTGTCAAAGAAAGGGTCTTCTGCCTCCCATGCCATCTTACTGCCCCTCTCCTCCCCCCAAACCACCACTCACGCTCTTATTCCCTGTCTTGATTCTTCGGTGATAAAGGCGGAGGAGGTTTGCTAAAACAAATTCAATCTTCCTGCGTTCGCACTCACGGATCCATATCTGTGGAACCATTTTTCTTGTGTCTTGCGCTCCAGCCACAATATGAAACTTCGTGAGCAAGACTTTGTTGAGCTTAAGCTTTCTGTGTAGGACTTATGGCGTCCTGTCCAAAAAACTAATGCATTTGTCAATACACAGATGGGTCGACCAAAATCTTTGACAAAAGCTCTGAACACTCAAAAGCTCTGAAATCGAGAATTCCATTATTTCAAAAAGGTTTTTTTTGCTCTACTATCGACGCACTAAATTCAGCATGAATTGTGAATTTTCCGGAAAGGTTTTACTGATTGCCTGTCAGTTGCGGTCATGAGGTCCGTGTTGACAAAGCGGTTGTGCTGGTTTTTGCCATGTTGCGGTTTTTAGATGTAACTTGCATAACTCCAGCAGTTCCCTTATTTCTGTCTCACACATTCGTAATCCAGAAATCTTTATAATTCCTGTCTGGCTATCAAAAACTGGACGAAATGCGGCGGACATTATGACGTAGGCCTGTCTTTGCTTTTCCAAAGCAATAGTGCTTGTACGCCACGCCCTCTCGGTGATTGGCTGAAAAGACGTGACGTAACTTCAACACTTGGCGGGAATATTTACGTCACAAAGCGGCAACTTTAACCTTTGTAAAAGGAACGTGATTTTATGTAAAAGCTTAAACATGTCGGCTGCTGTCCCCGTAAAATAGGGCAAAAAAATTTAAACGATTTTCGGCGCCGTAAAACCCACGTAAATTTGCAGCAGAGGCCGTTTTACACGACATGCTATTTAAAACTGTTTTCTAGTGAACGAAATGCTACCGCACGAGAATTATGAAAATCCCCTCACTATCACCGAAGCTAGGCGCTGTGAGAGATCGTGCATATTCACTGACTTTCAACTCGTACGGTGACAGCGCTACGGAAGATGAGAGCTCTCTCACGTAGAGGGGGTCGCTCATGGCAATCCCTTTGGCATCATTTGGCATATCATAGTACCGTGAGTTTTACCCTTTTCTCCGCAAGGTTTGGGTTTCTATTTCCAGTCTGATGCAACAAAAAGCAGGCATAACTACCTTCTCGCGAGCACACGCTTAGGCTGGTAGAATGTTCTCCAAGGAATAAACTTTTGTTTGTTGTCGTACGGTCTGGTTGAACGGGATTGATGAGTATTGTTTTCGTCGCTGGAACTCCGCGCATACTGTAAACACAAACGAAAGCATAAATATTCATGCAGGTGCAGGTAAAAAGAGGCGATAAATAAGCCACGAAGTTTACCTACGACCGCACACAGACAAGGCACCTCACAAATGACATAGTAATGTTGGAGGTGTTAAAAGGAGCATAACGCAGGAAATTGAAGAGTGTGCGGTTGGTTTTTTCGCGTCTTTCACAGTGATTTACATGCTCGCCGCATCAGGTGTAGACATAATATTTGGCTGACGTATTCCTAGCATTGTAAACTGAACTTCGCGCAGGTTTATTTGCACTGCTCAAGGGTGTTGCAGGGTCCCTGTGAGATGGGGGGGTCGCCCAGGGTGGAGCCCTGTGCATCGCAGGAATTGCATTCGGCGTTTCTGAGATCTGAGAAAGTTTACAACAAGTTTTCGGAGTCAGCTTCTGACTCAGGAGTCACACAAAATGGTCAGGTGTCGGCAAAAGGAGCGTGATATAGAGCAGGCCATCTCTGTATAACTGCGGGGGATAACGCCATGGCATCTGGAAGCCTTCGCATGAGGACCTGGACCAGCGAGCGAGCACCTTCACTGCGTGGCGCAGTGAAGGTGCCGCTTTTGCAGCAGCAGTTATCTTCTGTGGATACCAGAAGTTGTAGTGGCCGTGGGATGAGCACTTGCTTTCAAGGTCCCTCCTATATGCATCGTTTCCAGGATCACTGCCAGGTTATATGCACGAATGACGGGTTTTTTACTTGTGGTAATGAACGCAGCACTGCTAATTCAACTTCTACAACCGTGCTTGACACTTTCATGTTCTTACGTTTCGAATTAAGTTCCTTCATTATGCTAGTTTCACATTTCGTTTCGTACAGGAACCCTAATCCCAGAAGGTGCATCTTCTTAGACGGCCGTGCTCCGTTTTTGCGGTGGCTCTGCTCGGTGTCTGTGCGTTACCAGTTCATGTGCTTGTATGTGTGTTCTGTTTTGCTTTTCTCACCTGGGGTAGAACACAACAGTAGATTGTAGGCGCTATGTAGCTGCTAGCATGGGCGATGACAACCCAGGCTGTTGCAAAAGGAGATGTTTGGGGTGCCCGTGGCGCTCTGCAGTTGTGCAATGCAGTCGCAGCCGGCAGGACACCGACAGGCACAAAAATCGATATCGGACAGCACAGTGTGTAGATCTCGGTGACCCGCGCTCGCAGTGGGCTTTCGACATTTCTATACCCCTCTGTTAGATCGCAATGCAATATGATCGTGCTGAACTAGTATTATGTCAGTTGCTATCGACTTTGAAAAAAATGGCCAGAAAATAAACACGTCCGCACAACTAGTCAAACTCTTATTCCAGGGTTGTGAGCGTGATTTGCCTAACTCCTCGCAGCGGAGGCCGCTGTTGTTCGGATTTGATAACTGCGGGTCCCCCTTGTACCATTTATGTACCATTTAGGAGTGGGCAGTACGGCCGCAGCTACGGCATGTCACTCAAACATCGCCTTCTCTTCCTGCAGAGTGTCTAGATTTTCACCTGACCTGCGCTTTGGGATGCTGCTCCTTCGCTGAGAACTATCTCGATGCCCATTTTGCGACACGTGTGTGCCTGGCCTGCGTATCCTTGCTGCCCTGTAATCCTTCGCGGTGATATCATCGACGTGTTTCCTGGCTCATCTTATGGTGCCCATGCTGATTCGCCCTGGAACGACGTCATCGCTGATCGTGCAATGATGTACAGCCCCAAGTCAACGTGAACATCCAGCAGCGCTATAAAGCATCCAGGACGTGCAACGCTCATCGGTAGGCAGGACGGCAGCAGCTATGGCATGTCGCTCAAACGCCGTCTGCTCTTTCTGCAGGTATACTATTAAAATAATTTGTACGACGTTCGTTCTGACGATCGCTTTTTGCTGCTGCTTTTCTGCCCCAATTTTCGTACGCATACTCGTTCAAATGCACTGTACAGTTTATACTGCCTTCTCTTAAGTGGGGATGTTGATTTGAACCCTGGACCTCCAAAACTTGCATAATCTACAGTCCCGCCGGAGTTTGGCTCATCCGTAGCTGTCGGTCTCATTACTCGCTCAAATCAGATTTAAACCCCGCTCCTGGGATGGGAGGTATGCTTTGAGAGCTGTTAGCTGGTTAAACACAAATCGCAAGTGATATTGCCGATATCAAGCAAATTTTTAACTCACGTTTTCAGTATCTCGAAGCTCGCGTAAAATCCCCCCAATCATCTGTCGTTACTAACGAGCTTACGCCTTAGACCAAATGTTGAATCCCGAGATTACTCACTGAAAGACTCCATAGCGAGGCTTGCTTACAAACATGACGACCTTGAAAGTCGGTCCTGTCATAACAGTATTCTTCTGCACGAGTTACCAGAAGACCCCGATGGGAAGGGAGATACGCTTTCATCAAATGTTTCGAGGCTACTAACAGATATGCTTGAAATTCCCTCCCCGAATATTGAGCATTGTCATCGTATTGGGAAGGTACGTGAAGGTCGGCCACACCCTGTTATAATGAGAATTTTGAATTTTAGCGAAGAAACGCGTTTTATGAATAACGTCTCTAAACAAAGGATCCAAATTTCTGATAACAGAAGATTTTTTGTTTAGGGTGCGTACATTACAAAAACATCAATGTGACCCAATGTAGTCATTCTGAAAAAAATGGTTCAGACGTTAAAATACGCTACAACCATGTGTACACCGATGGCAACCGCTCTGTAAATTAAACAGGACCAAAGCCACTCTGTCAAAATACCTGCACAGCTTAGGGTTGCACTTTCTTCCCCACGCTGACTGCCAAATAGAAACTGTAACAAACTTAATGTCTTAAATCTTAACGCCAGAGGTCTCACTAAAAACTTTACAAACTGTTTAACTCTTGTATCTGTATATTCCCCTGACCTAGTTGGCCCTACCAAAACTTGATTGCATGACGGCATCGTCGAGTACGAATTCACTGCTCCCTGTATATGGCAGTTCGAAATGACCATCTAACTGGAAAAGGCAGAGTTGTTGCTTGCCTTATCAATTCAAATCTTAAGTTTTCCTTTTTGCCCCCTATTCCTAATATAGAATCTGCTTCGTGAAACTTTATGTTAGCCAAGAATTTATAGTCATTGGCCCTTTTTACGGCCCAACTGCTTCGGCAATTGGCATATTACTCCGTTTGGGTCAATTTATGCCCAGTCATAGCGTCGATCAAGGTAATCTAATTATAATTGGGGGGTTTAATGTCCCAGGCAACGACTGGTCATCGTTGAGTTACTCCAGTCGTGACACCACAATCGGGAGAGGGTTTATTGCCCTTTCCCTGAGCCTTGACCTTGTAAAGATTGTCAATGTACCTATGAGACTGACCGCAACACTTGACCAGATTTTTGTAAACTCAAGGCTTAGTGAAAATATATCTTGTGATATAATTGATGTTATTTCTGACCACAGGGGCGTTCGTCTATCCATTCCATGTATATCACCTAAACAACATGCCATCTCTACAACATTTCCAGATACCAACCATGCAGATGATGCCTCTATATAGATAACTTTGCAAATTGTTTCGGCTCCTTTAGTTACTTACTTATTGATAGAAACCTTACAGGCCCCAAAGGAGAGCATAGAGTAAGGGGGACATTTGAAAACGAAAAACAATACAAAGCATCAATGTCAGACAAAAACATCGTAACAAGAAATATAAACACGTTAAACATATGTAGAAGTACAAATTAATCACTCTTCTACCGTACATGAATACTAGTGGCCGTTTAATGGAGCATAAAAGCATACAATTTGTGAGAGAAAAAAACACAACATAAACGCAAATACTGCAACAGGCGTTACAAAAAAGTTTTATGACAGCATTAAATAGTGTAAAGCGCGTGTAGCTGACTGCGAAATGTTTCGGCGTTAGATGTGGTGGCAATGTTATCAGGCAACTCATTCAAAGGCGAATGACACGAGGCAGTGCGTATGAATTAAATGCATTGGTTTTACCGTATATGCGCAAGAAACTGGGCTGATTATGCAATCTGCGTGAAAAAGAATAAGATATTTGAAGTGATAGCCGCGTTGGTTTATGGGTGAAAATATATTTGTGGAAAAGGCACAAAACAGCAATATTACGGCGGCTATCTAATGGCGGCAGCTGTAGGTCTAGTTTTATTTGCGTTATGCTGGATTTTATATCGTTGTTACGGGATATGAACCGGGCTGCTCTATTTTGTATCACTTCTATCATATTTATACGTAGTTCTGGTTAGGAGACCAAATTGACGAGCCGAATTCTAATCGTGGCAGAATGAATGCTTGAAAGGCGAGTTTACGAATGTTAGTAGGTGAATTTTTCAAGTTGCGACGTAAACAACCGCGCGAACGTGAAGCTTTGGCGCATAAAGACGTGATATGCGGGACCCATGAAAGATCGGCTGTAAGAAGAACACAATGCTACTTGTACGAAGAAGTATGGGAAATATTAGTGTTAGTTATATGATAAGAAAATTCCGAATTCACATGTTTTACGGCTGAAGCACATTACCTCGCACTTGGTAAAGTTTATAGTCATGAGCCATTTGTTGCACCAACTAGAAAGAAGGTTAAGATCTCGTTGAAGTGCTAAGTTGTCATCAGTAGTGTTAATAGGACGGTAGATAATACAGACATCTGCAAAAAGACACATGCAGGAAGGGTTTTGGTTTGGTAAGTCGTTAATGTAGATGAAGAAGAGTAAGGGCCCATGGACGCTGCCTTGTGGCACACCGGAAATAACAGAAGAAAGTGGGAAAGAGAAATTGTTAACAACTGTGACCTGTTGTGGAAAAGAAAGGAAGTTTCGAATCCAGGAAAATGTTAAGGGGTCCAGTCATAGAGAAGATAATTTAAAGATTAGGCGGCATTGGAGCCTTACTCTCCATGGCGACATTAATGATCTTGTAAATTACTTGAGTTGTGTTTGGGTGTTGTTGAGTATTGCATTGACTGCTTTCTGCATGTGAAAATGACGAAAAAGAACCCACAAATATATTGGTTGAATCCTGACGTTTCCCATGTATCGAGAAAGGTTAACCCACTAAGGCGAGAGAATAATCCAACCAATCCTCAGAGCATCGATCGATTTCATAAAGCTATAGAGCTTCTTAGCACAAAAATATTGCCGCTGAACATTTGTCTTTTGCGTCCAGCTGAAACGATTATTCAAAATTACACCATCTTCCCGTAGGAAACCATTAGGAGGAATGCGAGGCATCATGGGGGCTCTGTGTAGGTTCCATCATGTTTGCCGTTATGTTGTTTCATTTATCGGAGCACGTATGGGAACGTAGTGTGAACCCTCATGTAGAGACAGAGAAATGTAGACAAATGTACAGACAACGAAGAGACCTACACCCTCGTTACCTGGTTCTCGGATTTCTTTATTGCGTGCTCACGCTCATACCCCGACTGCCCGCCCTCTTCGTCCTGTTCTCTTTCTTAAACCGCAAGGCGCGTGGCTCTTCCCGCAACAGCTTTCCCTTGGGAAATTCAACATCCTCTTCTAAAGTTTTCAGTTCGTCGTTTCCGTTGACGTTGAGCTTTGCGTGCATTCGTTGGATCAGTTGCTTCTTGACATAGTTTGAATGAGTGGAGGACATAAGGCGCGTTCGTAGCACATTCTCTCTTCTCGGTTTGTAGTGCAGTGTGAACAGCGCCACGTACCTCCCTTTGCGGACAGAGAGTTGTGGGATCGAAGCTCGGCGCCGCATAAGTATTTCTTTTTATAGTGGACTGCGCTTACGTCAGCCCGAATGCTGAGGGAGCTGAAGAGATGCGCATACGTGGTACAGTGGCGGATGGTCCTAGAACAACGACAACGAGGGAGGGAGGGACACAGCCCCGAGCATGAGATGCTTAAATTTAAATTTTCCCACATTTTTCACACGGCAATATGAAATGAAAATATCTAATTTTTTCGTACGTCATTTCTAATAGTTTGAAAGTGATCCCGAGGCCATATGGTACAGAAGCACATCACCAGTGATGACAAGGCAAAAAGAACGATGTGTATGTATTTTGACAAAACGTGACCAATTGTAAAAATTATTGTTTTAGAAACATGGGAAACTAGGCTATAGATAAAGGTGAGGCAGTTTTTACTAACACCTCATCGCAAACGTCATAAAAAGCCTTACCGAGATCAAAACTAACGGCACATGGTTGATTTCTGCTCTCACACATTACAAGGCATTAAACGTAAAGTGTCAAAAATTTATGGTGCTCGATGTTCCAGCTAATACGCCATGCTGCTCAGATATCAAAATGTATTGTGGTACTCAACCTGTGTACTATATATTTTCAGTACGCCAACATGAAGGTTCAAGGCTGAACATAGAGCAGAAATTTGCATATTCTGCGGCCTAAATATTTACCCTGGCTTACATATCGACACACCCCCACGTCTCACAACTAGAGCGGAACTTGCTGGTTTTGAGGGAATCTAGAAGAGGGAGATCTACAACCACATCAGTACTACGACTAGAATGAAATCTGGAATCGACGAAAATAAATCTTCTCTATAGAGCTCTTGAAACTACGATTTCGCGAAGCGAACATTTTACAACCTGATTGATAGTTGAGGAAGTCAAGGTACACTCTTCTTGCAATATAGAGAATATAAATGTTGCTCAAATGCATTAGGAAAGTCCGGCATGCCCCTCCCTTTGCATTGGTGAGGTATGTGTTTCCTGTATAATTTACAGCAGTTTTTAAACGGACATAATCACAAAAATTTGCATGTTGCCCCTGTTTCATCACTGGTATGTCACTGCTCCTATCATTAAGGATATATTGGACAAAGACCTGAATTCACACTATTGACCTGAATTCACACCTGAATCCACATTTCTTCCCCGTCTTCTTAGGCCGGTTTTGAGCTTGAATTTTTCCGCAAGGGGCTACTGTTACTTACGCTGAAAATAAGCGAAAAAAGTATATTTGTACTTTCTTTTTGCAGGTACTCTTCTGGCCGATTCATCCTACGAAACGCAAATAAAAAATCCATCTGCTCGTCAGCGTCGCTCAGACTCCCATATGGCGACGAATTAGCCATACCCAGAAAGTGAAATAAACCTGTAGCCACAAGCTTCAAAGCTGTAGTGTTTTTCTGTGAGGTGGCAGTATAGCTGTGTGACTTATGAGAGGGACGTTATACAGTAAAACCAGATTACAAGAAAACCGAATGGAGCGAAATATGGTAAATATCGAACAAAAAAAAATGCGTTACGAAAATTCTAGCGAAACATATTACATTTAAACAAGCTCACAACTGAAATATCGCACTTTGCCCACCTAAAATTGCCGCCGAATGGCATGGTCTCCAAGCGGCGATTGAGATTCTGATTTCCCGTGATTGAGATGTCGAGCTTCGCGGGGAACGGCGTAACGCCTGCTAACATTTTTTGTAACTTTCTGACGCTCCGGATTCACGACAGAACACCCTCAGTCAGCGAGTCTGGGGTCTCGGCAAACCGCGCGAGAAGCTCGCCAATGTTGGTGATGTTTTGCCGAAAAGCTTGTCCGTCAAGGATTTTTAGTGTATCGACAGCAGCTTTGCCGTCATCGCGACCTCATGGGGAGCAGGGATGAAGACGAAGATCTTGATGCCACCGACCATGCTGTCATGGGGCTCCTGCCTCAAACTGCTGAACGCGCTGTTGCTTCGCAAACTAGCCCTGCCTAACTCATCAGAGAGGCAAATGATCAAGCTCTGCTCATAGGGATCACAAAATCGCGGCCCAATAGGCCGCATTTTTTCCCAAAACGACAACTGCACCTCTCCTCGGCGAGAGCTCCGGCCTGTTCCTTACATGCAGCCATCGAACCAGCGGAACGGCTCTTGCCGCCTGCTCGGCGGCTCTGTTCACTCTACCTTCCCTATAGATTCTTCCAACCATAACGTCGCCTCGCGGGAGATGGAGATTGACACCAACCCCCATTTGTTTCAGTTCCGTACTACTGCTCCTCGCCAAGCTACGTACAACACCGTTGTTCAAAAATTCCTGCTTAATACCAATCTATCTGCACCCAACTTCGCTCATCTATGTCACGCCATACTTCAAATTGCAGGTTTGACTAACGTGAAAAAGAACAATCTCCATCAAACTTCGACCTTCACAGATCCTGCTCACCATCCACACTTCCCGCCCCACGGCTGTACAAAAGATCATTTCAATGCAAGCAGTCCTTATCTACGCAAATGACAGGGAGTTCTATCTTACGTAGAAAATGACCCCTCAAAGTGTCGTGGGGTAATCGATTGTATCTTCGCTTACATTCCGGGTGAAACCCGGCGTGCAGTGCTGTACATTACATACCACAAGATAATTCCTGCCTGAAGACTAGGTAAGACTAATGCCATACTGTTATGTTGCAAATATGCGTACATTTGCAGATGTATATCTGAGAATAAGCTGGGAAGCACTGGCTTAAGCAGCAGTGTGAGTCCGGGGCTAAGCGTCGTCGTTCTCGTCGTCTTCCATCAGTGGCGAACGGGCCAACGCATGTTTGCCTCGAACAGGAATTGCCCCGTCACATCACCCTCGGTGGAAGAGGCACCGTGTCTGTGCTGTCTTAGGAGAACCGGTCGGTGGGGGCTGATATAGCTTGATGGAATCGCCGTGGACAATAGTGGTAGGCGCGACAATAGATGACGGCGTCCCAATAGAGACGGTAGAAGCAACCTGATACGTCACATCTGTGCGCGACGCAACAATTTGTACGGCCCAGAATAGGGTTGGAGCAGTTTTTCGGACAGGCCAACACGACGTGCAGGGGACCATATAGCAGAACGAGGCATCCCGGCGTAAAGTGGACCGTGTGGGAACTTTCGTCGTACCGTGTCTTTGGTTAGACTTGCGAAGCAGCAAGGTGGTCACGACTCAGTTGACGACCTTGATGAGCGCGATTGATAGCATCGCGAGCGTCTTCAGTTGCCCAGGCAGGAAGGAGCGAGTGCAAAAAGCAGAGCCAGTTCATGACCAAACCATAGATGAAATGAGGAGAAACCGGACGTGTTATGGAGGTAGGTGTAATACGCGACAGCGAAAAATGGTAATGCAAGGTCCCAGTCTCGGTTGTCACAAGACACGTACATAGAGAGCATGTCGGTGATCGTTCGTTTCAAGCGTTCCGTGAGGCCATTATTTTGTGATTGATTGGCTGTGGCAAGCTTGTGTTTCATCGGGCAAGTGTGGGGGATGTTGTCGATAACTTTGCACAAAAAGGGTTTTCCAAGGTGAGTTAGAAGCTGGCGGGGAGAAGCCGTGTTGCAGAAGGCGCAGGTGATGGCATACCGCGTCGTGTAATCTGTCGCAACGGCGACCCACGAATTCCCAGGGACGACAGTGGGAACAGACCAAGTAACTCGAGGCCTACCGGGAAGAACAGCTCATGGGAAATGTCGCTTGGTTAAAGTTCTTGTGAAGGAAGTGCGGAACGCTTTTTTCGACGCTGAAAGGTGTCACACGAGGCAACGCAGCGGCGTACTGATCGGTAAAGGCGAGGCCCGCAGAACAACGCCACAGTCGATCATAAGTTATAGTTATCGCTAGGTGGCCTAAGGTTGTTACGTCGTGTAGCTGGTACGGGACGGTCGAACGCAGGTGGCTGGACACAGCGAGGAGGAGGTCCGGACCGTCAGAACGGAATTCATGGGGGCATAAGACGCCATTTCCTAGGGTGAAGTTACGCGAGGAAGGGCCGGGTGGCGAAGAGGTCAGGCGTTGAACCAGGGAACGGAGTGACGGGTCACAGCTCTGCTCGTCACTGATATGAGGAAAGTCAAATATTGCGAACATGCAAGCGACGTCAGCAAGTGTTGTGGTCTCAGGGGGGCCAAGAGGGTGACTTGAGAGGGTGGCAGTGTCTTCATGCAAGCGACCCGACCTATAGGTGGCGGAAAACGCCTATTCCAGTGCACGTAATTCCCAGCGAGCAAGCTGTCTGCTTTGGTCTTTTTTGATAAGCCAGCACAGCGCATCGTGACCTGTGATGATTGGAAAATGTCTGCCATACAAGCAGGGGCGAAGCTTTCCGAAGGCCCAGACAACCGCAAGGCACTCGCGCTCAGTGATTAATTGCGCTCGGACTTTATCAGCAAAAGGTTGGCGTACGCAATAACGCGGTTTTGACCGCCTTGCGATTGCGCCAATACGGCGCCGATCCCGTTGCCGCTTGCGTCGGTATGCACTTCAGAGGGGGCGGAAGTGTCGAAGGGACCAAAATTGGCGAAGAAATGAGGAGGGAAGTCAGAGTGCTGAATGCTTGGGCTTGATCGAGACCCCACGCAATGGTGGCACCGTTTTTCAAAATGTCCACGAAGGCACGAGCTACGCGGCAAAATTTTCTATAAAGCAGCAGAAAACAGGAGGAAACTCCAACAAAGCGGCGGACATCGTGAGTCGAGCGCGGAACGGGGGAATGGGTGATGGATCGAACTTTTTCTGGTCGGGCTGAACTACAGGGGTGTCGAAATGGTGCCCAAGAATTGTGATCTGGCGGTGCCAAAGCGACACTTCTTTGAATTTATTTAGAGACCAGCGCCTCCAAATATTTCAAGGACATCCGACACGACAGGAGCTCTGGGTGTGTCTCAATTGTGGGTGAGAAGACGATGACGTCATCTAGATAACCTAAGCATGTGGTCCGCATAAAACCTCGCAAAAGGAAGTTCATCATTCTCACGAATGTGGCAGGATCATTGCCGAGACCAAAAGCATAACGTGGAATTGGTAAAAGCCGTAAGGGGTCACGAATGCAGTGTGTTCGGGGTCTTTCTAATCAACGGCTATCTTCAAGTAACCAGACCTGAGGTCAATCGACGAAAAGAATCTGGCACAATGCAGGCAGTCCACAGCATCGTCAATGCGCAAAAGGGGATAGACATCTGTTCTCAAGATCCGATAATCCGATAATAAAATGCCAATAATCCTCGCAAAAACACCACGTGCCATCTTTTCTCTATGACTGAAATGGCAGGAGATGCCCTCGCACTAGAAGATGATTCAATGATTTCCTTGCTGTGTATTTTATTGCATTCTTGTTGGATCACGAGGTGTTCAGCATGAGATACGCGATATGGCAGTCTGCACATAGGTGCTGCATCACCAGTGATCATGCGGTGCGTCACCGCGTGTGGTGTACTCAATGGACGGCTGCCTAAATCAATGATGTCGTTATATGAAGTCAAGACATAGCGAAGAGCGTCGGCATCCACTTGCGAAAGATCGAATGCGATCATCGCTGCGACTTAATTGGCTGGGAGTGATGACTGCACGGTGGAAAAGTACAAGGGGTCACGGTCTCTAGCGGGGTAGTTGCGGTACGGGCTTACAATGGGCACAGTGTTGAAACCGCAATTCTTTTTCGTAAAACTTGAGGGAAGGAACCGAAGTTGAGCAATAGTTACTATAGTAGGAGGTATCGTGACATTGCATGTCGGAAATACATCCACTATACGTGAAACGACGTAGTGGCCGTTTCCAACAGGGGAGTACGGATATAAGGACAGGTAGCAAACAGCGTTTGGTGGCAAACGAACGTGTTCGGTGTTGCAACAGCGCAGCTGGGGTGTGTCGGAAGAAGGAGGGAAAGAAAATTTGAGGCGGAGGAGTCAAGTGAAACAGTCAATAAGGGAGGCATGCTCAAAGAGAAAACCATGGCCCAGAATGAGGTCATGAGGACAGTGTTCGAGTACGGTAAACATAATAGCTGTTTCGTGGTCAGCGATGCGGATCAAAGCTGTGCACATTCCGACGACATGAGGCGGGCTGCCGTTTGGGACTCGAACTACTGCTTACTTGGGTGGCGTAAGGACTTTGGGGGGACGGGGGTGAAGGCTCGAACTCCTGGCGGAAATCTGGGAGCCGGTGTCAATAAGAGCGCGAACGACAACTCTATCGACACGGATTTAAGTATATTGTGCATAGTGCCAAAGTCAGTAGAGGATTTACGGGCTGGGTAGTGGATGCAGCGTCCCCTCTTTGAGCTGCATGACTTAGTTTTCCGAAGAAGGTAGAGAGTAGTCTGCCATGTGGAGGGGCGGCGAGGCTACGTTGCGGTGAAGGCGATCGGTTGAATCTGGTGTTGGGACTGTTTGAGCTTGGGGGGTTTGGGTCAGTGCGGGAAGAGATGCAGTTCTGGCGGTCATTGGAGTAGCCAAAGGGTGGTCGAGGACTGTTGTCGGCGTAGCCGTAACGGAAGTACAGGATGCTGCGGTCGCGACAGTACTGGGCAATGTGGGCGACTCCAGAGCAACAGAAACAAATGTGTTGATCGTTCTGATTACGGTCCTCGGCGGGGTTCTGGGGTGGGGTTTGTGTGGAGGGGGATGGCCGATGTGGCACCTGGAGACCTAAACTCTTGTCGGTGCGTAGAGCCAATCACGCACAAAGGGTGAAGGCCCAGGTGTCCTATTTCGTCGCGGAGAATGGCTTGGATGACGTAAACGGTGTGGAGCTCGTTCCGATCCGGCGCGTTTGACACCGCAGTAGTATAGAGGCCATAGCCTCCAGTTCTCGTTGCATCATTTGTTTCTATTTCGTTACGGCGAAAAGGATATCGTAGGCGTGAAAGACGGGCTGGTGGAATTTTACCTTCACATAAAGGTGTGGCTGCTGTGTGCGGTAGTCTTGTGAAGTTGTGGGTGATACGGCATCCTTTGGAGTCTTCGAATCGGCGACATTCCTTAATGATGGAGTCCAGAGTAGCACAGTCTTTGCACATAACAAGGTAAAATGCTTCATCCGCAATGCCCTGCAGTATGTGGCCTACTTTATCGGTCTGACACTGAACCAGTCATCAACATCAACTCGTCTGTGCCAGTACACAGGCCTGGCCCCTGGGCATGATACACGATGACGAGGGGTGTCGTAGACGCGGTCGATCAGTTCGTCGGTATGGTCGCCATGATTACACAAGGAACGGAGCGTCCACTACGAAGCTCCGTGATGCGTGGAGAACGCCTGGGCGAGGATACGGGGATGAAGTGTTGACTCTTTGTATGCAATCTGTACCAAAGATGTTACGTGTCAATGATACGTATATTTGCAGCTATTCATAAGTGAATATTCTGGGAAGTGCTGGATAAGGCAGCAGGGTTAGCCCGGTGTCAAGCGCCGTTGTTCTCGTCCTGTTCCATCTGCGGCGCTGCGCACACCGCCTGTTTGGCTCGAACAGGGATTGCCCCGTCACACTATTATTCAGAGTTGAAGGTGGGAACCTGCACCGATTTGGCAGTTTTCATCAGGCGTTTAACACAGCTTCCGAAACACGTATTTTCTGGTGTCCAGAAGAGACACCAACTTTACGTTAGCGCATCAAGTCAAGGAGTGCGGGCCATCACTCATGCACACAAGGTCGAGGCGAGGAGCGCCAGAACTCTAAGGGTTAACGGTTCAATCTCAAATTCCCTTCCTAAACGAAAAAAAGACCCCAAAGAGACAGGAATTCATAGGCCATCCTTATTCACCACCGTCGTTGGACTGAAAAACATGCGCTTTGAAAGGATATCTTCAAGCGCCTCGATAATCTAAACCCGAAAATTCACAGGAGATGCAGCAACCAGGACTCGACCAGCTACTTGTAATTGCGGCAGAGGCGGCCAAGAGGCGGCAGCCATGGAAGGGGAACTAGAGCTCCCAGCTTCCCATTTTATACCTCTGGGTTTGCTGCTGTTCATATTCCACACGCCACTAGGTCTTCGACCGTACGGCATACTTCATGCAGTGCTCCTTCGCTCTCTGGCAGAGCCTACCTTCCTCTTGTGCTCCGGCCACACTGATGTCGTTGGAGCTACAGAACACGGTGCGAACAAAAGATATGTTACACCGAAGCGGTCACTGCAGCCGAGACCTCTCTATCCCTCTCTCTCTGACACAACGAGCACCGCTAAAGCCGGCCTCTCACGAATTTCAGAAATAGCTTTGTGTGTCTGTGCTTTCTCGGGCGTGTGCACAGAATCACTGCGAACGCCACCCAGCCGTCCATTAACGGGTTTTACACAGTTAATAATACCCGGCATCTCGGTGGGTAGTTCAATTCCGTTTCCTGTTGTGAATCCATGCTGTCGCCCGTTAGAGTTCTGCTGCTGTCTCACCTGTGCAGGTATTATCTCTATATTGTTTCTGCGCTTCATTCTCATTTTGGCTTTTTGTCGTCATCACCAAGGCAGAAACTTTTGCTGCCGCTTTCCACCCCGCTACGACGGATAACGGAAGTGATGGAGCCCGGTTCTGCACGCATTCCCTAATGTTGAACTAAACATCATCTAATGCTGCCATCGTTTGGAAGCATCAAGTGCGATCAACTTGATCAACTGGAAGCATCAACTCCAAATGTGAAACTAATTTTAACACGAAAGTGTTCTTGCCGGTACACAAAAATTACTGACGTCATATCCGTCACGGAAATGACCTCACCACAAAAAGTTACATTTGCGCAGCAGTGCTAGGTTTCGAACCCACGATGGCGCTCCCCGCAACGGAGGGGTGAAACGCTCTACCGAATGAGCCATGTAGTGATGTCCGGATACAAGTACGAACGCGAGCGGACACACGAACGGTTTGTGCTTCCGCTAACGTGTCCATTAAAATGCTGCAGCCGTATAGGAGAGGTGAAGCTAGAAGTGCGTCATCACGCTAATGAGCTCCGATTGTTGGCGCCTCTATAAGGCAGCGTAAGCTCCTCTGTATATCCGTGCGCCGCATACGTGCAATGCCGCTCAGCTTGTGGACCACCGCTGATGCGTTCCAAAAGCTGAGCTCGTCGCAACGCCAGCGTCTAGCGTAAACATCACGGAGCAGGACCAATCCGGTCACACCTTTGCCTAAGCCACTCGCCAGCAGGACTTCGCTCACCAGGCCCAGCCACAGCACTGCTGCCGACCCGCAAATAATGCCTATTTCATCGTAGCGTATTGTGACTTTACCAAACGATTCGCTGACAACACGTTCGGTTTAGTTCACATGGTTTGCAAGCGCCAGGAGTTTCAGTCGGATTTACGGAATGCTCCGGCGCGTGTAATCCTGTGTCAAAATTGACCCTTTTAACGGGGCCATAGCGACGAATTATAAATAGCCTTGTGCAAGTTTTTATCATTGCACAATAAACATTCAGATGCTCCTGTGAAGACACGTTTCAGGTCCGTGTTTTACCGATTCCTATTAAAGAATCATAAAATACACTTTTATAAAGTTTTTGATCTAATAGTTCTTCGAAATAGGCGCTCGAACGTTGTTTGAAAGTTCGAAATAGGCGCTGCCGCTCAAGCCCAATGCGGCTTTGGCAGGCCTTCCTCCTTGTATTTTTTCAGTGCTTTGCGCAATAAAGCAGTATTATTATTGAGAATATAATAATATAATATTAATTATTATTACTATTCTGGCGCCGAGTACGGATGCGTGTTCCCTCTGCTCGCAGTTTTTCTACGGCAAAGAACATTTTTCGTTGTGCTGACTGTCGGAAACATGTTCATGTGAAGTGTGTTACCTGGCTTGACAATGAGCTCAACATGCTGAAGTCTTGGCAGCGGCAGTGTAACTGCAATAGGTGTGAGTGTGCCGCCTCTTCGTCTAGGCCTATCCGTGAGATCGGCTTTACCGACGGAGCCGAAGCAGTATCGGCGCATTCCCCTACCCAGCCGGTGGCGATGACGGCAGCGGCCGCCCCTCCTCAGGAACCGGCCGACCTTGAGCTGGTTTTCCTGCGCAGCCTTCTCGTTCGCGCACTCGAGGGAATCTCCTTCCTTGCAGATCAGGGATCCCAACTGAAAGAGGAGAATTAACGGGTGCGCAGGGAGGCGGCGGCGAAGACCGATGCACACGGAGCTGCTGTTAAATTACTGCGAAAGGAAGTGCATACGCCTCGCAACGAGCTGCCGCGTCAACGCACTGAATCGACGTCGTTTCCTACTCTGGCGGACAGTACCAGTAGGCCTGGCTAGCCTGCGCAGCCGGGCTCTGCTGGTGCGGTAGCGTCGCCGAAGTCGTCCGCCTGCGCTTCCCCGCTCGGCTACAAATCATCGCCGCTTCCATAGCTCGCCGTCTCGCCATCTATATGCGGACCCTTGGGGCCAGTGCAAACGAAAGCACCCGGAACTGTTGTCTCGGACACGCCTTCGCAATGGTCCACCACTGGTGAGAGCCCACCACTTCTACAGGCAACAGGCTCTCGCCGTCCAACCAAGGAACGATCACAGGCATGCTTTGGACTGGCAACAAGTCCAACGTTGTCGGTCGCCAGTCAATATCGGCGGTCGAAGGCATTGTTCGTGACAAAGCTCGCTCCTGAAACATCTTCTTCCCAGGTGTCGGCATATGTTTCCAGCGTGGCGATCGCATCGTCAGTGTGCAAACGTCTGAAAACCAAGTATTAAATCCTATGCCTCATTTTACGTTACAGTTAACGACGAAACTTATCAGAAGCTGCAGGACCCGGGTCAATGTCCGAAAAACTGCCCCTTTAAACCTTTCCAGGGAATTCTTCGGAATTGTCATCTGCACGCATCTGAGTTAGAAAATGAACAGGTCACTCACGAATAGGTCGCTTAACGTTTTGTATGTATCAAAATGCTCATGGTCTAGGGACTAAAGCCAACGAGTTTTTTCGTAATGTATCTTCCTCAATTTTTTGTGTTGTTCTTACAGAGACCTGGCTCATACCCAGTATCTCGTCAAAAGAATTTATTCCGCCTTATTACAATGTCTTCCGCAGTGGCCGTGCCACATCTGGCCTTAAACGCACCGAAAGGGGCGCTTTGATAGCTGTCAATAGCAGATTCAGATGCGCGAGGCGCGTTGACCTGGAGACAGAGGATGAGTCTGTCGGGGTTGACATGTGTTGCACCGGTGGCAAACGCATCCTGCTTAGTGCATTTTACTTAGCTTCTAACTTAGCTCCGGTTTCTTTTCATACTTGTTTCACATCGATTTAAAATGTATTTTCCTCTCATTCTATACACCATATTGTGATTCTCGGTGACTTTAACTCGCCAGGAATACAATGTGGTGACCTTAGTATTTCTCATTATGATACCTACGTTCTTCAAAAGGCCTGAGCCTTACCTGACTTCATTTCCTTTACTGGTCTTGAACAGTGCAACCACGTTGTGAACTCTGCTGGGAGCTTGACCTTTGTTTTTCAAACATCCAAAACTTTAGTGTCAACACAAGCCCTACTGGTTTGGTTACCCCGGACAATTACCATCCATCCTTATCTATAGTACTACCTATACAAACTGATGTGCAAAAGACCAAACCACGTGTTTCCGAATTACCCCGCTATAATTTTGCGGCAGGTGACTACATCAGGTTTTACCAGTACTTGTCGAATCTTGATTGGTCGGCAATACTCGCATCAAATTACTCAAATTTTCAGGCCAGCGAATTAACCAAAGTACTTCAAGAAGGTATGAGCAGATAATACCACTTAAGAAATATAAATCTTCGAAGTATGCTCTCTGGTTCTCGAGTGAACTCCGGTCGGCACTAAAAAGCAAAGCGCGTGCCCACAGGAATGCTCAAAATAGTGGGACTACAACATCAAAGTTAGAGTTTAAAGAATACCAGTCACTCTGTAAAAAACTGTCTGATAATGATCGGGCTGCATACATTACGTCCATAGAAAGCAATCTTAAAAAGAGCGACAAAGATTTATGGAAAAATGTCCGCAGTACATCACCCCAGCATAACACTGAATTCCTTAATATTCCAACTCCGATGGAGTAATCATCCATGACGGTGTATAGAGATACCAGATGTTCCGTCAGCTCCCATCTACAATTGTCACGGTACGGCACCGATCACGGCATTTGTAGGGGAGGATAGCGTGATAAGAAGCCTATGGCACGCGAAGCCCTCGCTAGCGTCTTGCCCAGATGGAGGTCCCATGGCTCTACTCAAGGCTTTCATACCTATCCTTGCTCCAGTGCTTGTATGCGTGTTTAACAACTGTATTAGTGCTGGCACGTTTCTTAACTGCTGGAGAATTGCTAAAGTTGTACCTGTACACAAATCCGGGTCAAAAACAGATGCAAAAAATTATAGACCGATTTCCCTCCTGTGCAGTGCTTTTAAAATGTTTGAATCTCTATTTCATTCCTCATTACATTCAGAGTAAAATATCAAATTATTCCAAATCAACATGGTTTTTTACCTGGCCGCTCGACCACTACAAACTTAGTTTCTTTTATGGAACATGCATCAATGGCAGTGGAAGACCCCGGCCAAAAATGACGTGGTATACTTTGACCTTAGCAAGACGTTCGATGTGGTTTCCTATTCATTGTTGTGTACAAAATTTTGCCACCTTGACATTCCTGATCCGTTGCTAGATCTACTCCGTGACTACCTTACCAGTCGTCACTGCTACGTTCACTGTAACAGGAAACACTCCGGAACGCACTCAGCCACCAGCGGGGTGCCTTAAGTCTGTGCCCTTGCACCTTTGCACTTCTTTTGTTTTAGCTCTTTTTGAACGATGTTTCGAAAGCGATTCATTACTGATCGTTCTTGCTACACGCACACAATAGTAAAATATTCAAATTTATTGGCAACATCTCACACTGTTGCCAACTGCAATGTGATATCGCCGCTTTTTCGGACTGGTGCAACAGAAATAAGTTGATACTTAGCAGTGCAAAAACCAAAGTGGTCTCGTATACCCGTAAAACAGATGAAATCAATTTCATTTATCGTATATGTGAAGAAGATCTGAATCGGGTATGTGAAATCAGAGGCTTGAAGTTTTGCTATACTTTAAGCTTACATTTACAGACCATACTATGAGATTACCCGTCATGCTTTGAGAACACAGGGTGCAACATGTGGTGTCTCCAGACAATTCAACTATCAAGACAGATTTCTTCAACTCTATACCTCTATGTGTCGCCCTCTATTGCAATACGCATCTGTGATCTGGAATGCAACTTGTCGGACCAACGCGGAGGCCATTGAGAGAGTGCAAACTAAATTTGTCTCAATACTAAACATAGGTGCCGCCAGCTTGCTTGTAATGGACCCATTACACAGCTTAGGACCAAGGCTGACCTTTTATTCTTGTACAAACTGGTCCACAGACTCATTGATTGTACAGAGTTGTTGGGTGCCATAAATTTGAGAACCCCGACCGGCAACACCAGGGCACATTGACCGTTTCATGTCCCCGCCTGTGTCAAGAGTCCCGTGGGACGCATTCAGCACCTATACAATATGCACGCAGAAATTTTAGACGTATTCCCCGGTCCCTTTCCAGCTTTTTGTAACGAACTGCGTAGCTTGACAAACTAGGAGTAGTTTGCTTGCCCTAGTATGTAATGCAGTATGTAACTTCCGTTGACACACTTTATGCTGCCTGGATTAGGTTTGTTTATGTATGTATGCTAATTGTTTCGATGATTCACTTGTGCGTGCAAGCTTTACGCCTTCATTGTGGCGTGAGTTTTAGCTAATATATTTTTCTGGTTTACATGTGTAAGTGTACATCGTTTTAATCATGTCTTTTTGTCTTACACTTGCATTCTCCAGAGCAGTCTACAGTGTCTTGTCGCTACGCAGTGTTTGCAATGCCTTGTTTGCATATTCGCGAAGGTTATGTGCGTGTGTCGGCGTGTGTTTATCTCAAAGTGTCTCATTCTCGTTCAGACTAAGCAATGCTAATTTCCATATTTTGCTGGGATATCACTTTTCTTACCGCACTAGCACATCGTTCCTGGACACACTATTAAACAATTAGTTGGTTGAATCATTCATCATTTTTATTATCTCTGCTATTTCTTGTTCTGATCATTTATCTCTATACTCCTGCCATTGCTTTTTTCCTATTTTTCGGTCAAACGTGTTGCAATGTTTGCTGTGTCTCGACAAGATGGCACATCGCAAAGGCAACGCTCGTGTTACGGTAATACTTTATTGCAATGTAATTTTTCAAAAATCCCAACTCTCGTTTTACATGTATACTCTGTCTTTTCTCAAGTGCCTTGAACGTTTCGCTGGCCGAGTGCAATAGCTTGCAACACTGTTTTTTTTTTGCTTTTTTTCTGAACTTCTGTAAGTATAATACTTTATTGTTTCTGTCATATCGAGGATTTGTTATGTTGTGCCGTGCTGTTCTACATTTGTTTTATTAATGTTCTGTATATGGTGTGCCAGAACCAAGACCTCAGGGTTGTTCCCGGGCACCGAAAATAAAGGTTGAATGATTGATCGTATATTATTGTTGTTATCATCATTATTATTATCAATACATATTATTACAATTATTATTACTAATATATTATGATTTTATGTTTATTATTATTATTATTATTATTATTATTATTATTATTATGGCGCCCAGTAAGGATGCGTGTGTTCTGTGCTCGTGCGTCTTCTACGGGAAACAGAAATTTCTTCGTTGGGGAGAGTGCAACAGGCGTGCTCACGCAAAGTGCATAACGTTGCCGGACGAGGACCTACAGTCTATTAAGTCAGGCGCGCGTCGTTTTGTGTGCAATGCCTGCAAGTCTGCCTCGTCGCTGTGTGTGCTGGCTAGCCCTAACGACGACTACGGCGGCGTTGCTTCGGCAGCGACCCTTTCGTCGAGCCCTCCCCGCACAGCCCCCACCACCCAACCTGTTGACCTTGCGGCCGAGCTGCTGTCCCTGCGCGCCCTTCTCGTGGACGCCCTGGAAGGAATTTCCTTCCTCTCCGATCAGGTTACCAGGTTGGGAGAGGACAATGAGCGGCTGCGCCGGGACAACGCGACAAAGGCTGAAGCTCACGCCGATGTCGTGAAGACCCTGCGGCAGGAGGTGCGTGCACTGCGCACAGATTTGACTCGGTTGAGGGGCGACCCTCCTTCCCCCTCTCGGCTAGCCGAGTTCCCGCCGCTTCCAACCGCGTCGTCCGCGGAAACAATACCCCCACTCCGCTGTCGCAGAGCGCTTCGCCTGCCGCATCGCCTCTCTCGGCCGACCCCAGCTCGAAGGTGGTTTCTTCGAAATCCCATCGCCTGGACCGTCCGCCCCTGCAACTACCTCTGCAGCAACGGACTCCCAAGAACTCCGTACCGCGTCCCCTGGCTGTTGGTGTATCTGAGGGATCTGGTCTTGTGGCTGTCAGCCGTCGCAAGCCCCCAAAAGCTGTGTTTGTAACAAAACTGGTTCCGTCTACAACTTCAGCTCAAGTCTTCGAGCACCTGTCCGGTGTGGGGGCCGCCCCGATTGTGTGCAAACGTTTAAAGACGAGGCATGACTCTTACGCCTCTTTCTACGTCGCTGTGGACGACTCTTGTTTTGAGAGGCTCAAAGACCCTGCGCTGTGGCCTCGGCACTGTCTTTTCAAGCCCTTCCGTGGTGAATTGCATGAAAAAATGATTTATGCAGAGCAGCAACGACTGGATGACAATGGCAGGTAGTAGTAGCTTTGATTGCTTTTATCAGAACGTCCGTGGACTTCGCACAAAGCCAGCTGAATTTTTCTCAAGTGTCGTTTCTTCTTGCTGGCCTATAATTATTCTGACAGAAACTTGGTTGTGCGCGGACATAAGTTCCAATACCTTGTTCCCTCCGCATTACCAAGTTTTCCGGCATGACCGTAACCCGTTGCACAATAAACAACGGGGCGGTGGTGTGCTTATTGCCCTACATGACTAAATCAAGTGTAAACGCCGCCTTGACCTTGAATTAGTGAGTGAGTGTATTTGGTTAGAGGTGTTTTGTGATCGGGGTGAACGGCTCTTAGTGTGTACATACTACATTCCCCTGAGACACATGCCAGTGAGTTCAGAAATATCCTTAACACAATCGAAACTACAGTAATATCTCACAGTGATCACCATTTCCTTGTCACTGGGGACTTAAAACGCACCGGGGATTTCTTGGGAGACTCAGCGGGTCAGTCAGGCGTCTCAACCAATATCTCCGAAGTGTGACTTTCTATTTGATTTTATTTCCTTTATTTCCTTGCAGCAGTGCAACCTCACTAGGAATTCATGTGGGAACGTCTTAGATTTGTGTCTGACTAGCTTGGAAGCTGTCATCGTCTCGCGCAGTCATACTAACCTTGTAAAACCGGACAAGTTTCATCCGTCATTACATATTTCATTGCCTAACGTATCTCTCCTTTATTACAGTCCCCCTGTTTGCACACCAGGAAGCAGTAGTTACGACTTTGCTCGTGGTGACTACATTGGTTTATTTCACTTTCTTAGTAACACTGATTGGTCACCAATAGCTAACCTCAACGACGTTGATGAACAGACCGATTTTTTTACTGAAGTTGTTCACGATGGCTTGAGGAGCTTTGTTCCCCCAAAATTTGAAAAGAAAGGCAATTTTCCGCGTTGGTTTTCTGCTCAACTTAAACGAGCTTTGGGGAGGAAAAATCGAGCGCACAAGCAAGCTAAGAAAACGGGGCAGGAAAGGTTGCAGAATGAGTTTCGTCAACTCAGATCTCTTTGTAAATGTCTGGTTAGGCGCGATAGGTCGAATTACATTGCCGCGGTTGAGGCTGATGCAACACGCAATGCAAAAGCTTTCTGGGGCCACGTCCGTTCTCAAACATGTAAAAATTCACCTGGGAACATTAACCTCATCGATGAACGAGGAGAGAGCATATCGGACGTTGCCAATGCCTTTGCGCGACAATTCCGTTCCACTTATGGCAACAACAGTGCAGCTTGCCCCCCTCCACAATCTCTAGGTTACTGTAAAAACTCAGAAGTGTTGGTTTCGGAAAGTCTCGTTTTGAAAGCTCTGAAACAATTGAAATCGTCATTTTCATGCGGCCCTGACGGCATTCCTTCTGCCGTACTGAAAGCGTTTGGTGATATCCTAGTTCCAGTATTGACGTGTATATTTCAAACTTCTCTCAAGTCTGGCAAGTTCCCCGCTCGATGGAAGAATGCAAGGGTTGTTCCTGTATTTAAGACAGGTTCAAATATGGACCCCACGAACTACCGACCGATATCTATTCTATGTGCTGCTTCTAAATTGTTTGAGTCAATACTGCATAAACTACTCACATTCAGTATAAATACCACATTAATACCTGAACAGCATGGTTTTTTCGCGGGCCGATCGACCACTACCAATCTCGTCAACTTCATGCTGCATGCTTCGGAAGCTGTGCAAGGGAGAGGTCAACTTGATGTAGTCTACTTTGATTTAAGCAAGGCTTTTGATGTCGTCTGCCACGAGCTCTTAGCCAAAAAACTATCTGAGCTTGATATACAACCATCCCTGATATCTCTTATATGCAATTATCTATGTGATAGGTCATGTTTCGTGCATGTAAATGGACAGTCTTCTCTTTCCTATGAGGTCACCAGTGGTGTCCCTCAGGGCTCAGTTCTCGGGCCACTTCTCTTCTCAATCTTTATAAATGATGTCGCGACAATATTTAATGATTGTAATTTTCTTTTATATGCCGATGATGTAAAAATATTTAAATCTGTTTCCAACTCTGCCAGCTGTTCCGCTCTCCAGAGAGCAATCTCGTCCTTCTCGCATTGGTGCTCATGCAACAAACTCCTCATTAATACATCTAAAACTAAGGTAATGACATACACAAGAAAGACTGACAACATCTTGTTTCCCTATAACATCAACGGTGAATTACTCCCACGTGTGGTAGAGGTTAATGACCTAGGCGTCACTTTCGACAGTAAACTGAGCTTCTCTCCACATATTCAGGTAATTACTCGTAGAGCTCTTCGATCGCTTGGCGTTGTCTGTCGCGTGTCCAAGGAGTTCAAGGAGCCGATTTCTCTTCTCAAGCTCTACACAACTATATGTCGTCCTCAGCTTGAATATGCATCTGTTGTCTGGAACAGCACGAGCAAAACAAACCGTAAGCTTGTAGAAAGGGTCCAAAATAAGTTCATATCTATCTTCAACCATCGCTTTGGCGATAGTAGTAATTATAACCCTGGATCGCCCTCTTCATTGACGCTATCATGCTTAACTTCCAGGCGGAACAAGGCTGATATTCTCTTCCTCTTTAAAATTATGCACGGCATAGTGTCTTGTGGTGAGCTGCTACAACATGTTCGTCTTTATGTGCCGCAAAAGTGGACCAGGAAACATGATACCTTTTGCAACCCCAATTGTCTGCGTGTCTTGTGCCCTGTGTTCCGACTGCAATGCACGTACAATCGGTACTCGGATTACCTTGATATATTTAATGATTGCCCTACTCTGTTTCGCAAACATGTCTGTGAGTTTGTATTGGCGTAACTTCCAACTTCTCTTATTCTGTATTTGTCTTTTATCCTCGAGTTCATGCACTTAAATGACTTTCATTCCGTAACTTCAACATAAGCTATCCATTCGTTTTTTTCTTTGTATTTTGTATTTATTTTGTATTTGAGAGATGTGTACATTATGTTTCGTGTGTTTCTGTTTCCGTGCGCCAGCACAAAGGCCCCCCCCGGCTGTTCCTGGGCACGCAAATAAATGATTGATTGATTGATTGATTGATTATTATTATATTATTATTATATTATTATATTATTATTATTGATTGATTGATTGATATTAATAATATTGTTAATTTTATTATTAGATGGCATTCCCATGGCTCTACTCAAGGCTTTCAGTCCTATCCTTGCTCCAGTGCTTGTATGTGTGTTTAACAACTGTATTAGTACTGGCACGTTTCCTAACTGGTGGAAAAATTGCTAAAGTTGTACCTGTACACAAATCCGGGTCAAAAAACAGATGCAAAAAAATTATAGACCGATCTTCCTCCTGTGCAGTGCTTCTAAAATTTTTGAATCTATAATTCATTCCCTCATTACATCCAAAGTAAGATATGAAATTATTCCAAATCAACATGTTTTATACGTGGTCGCTCGACCACTACAAACTTAGTTTCTTTTATGGAACATGCGTCAGAGGCAGTGGAAGACCGAGGCCAACTTGACGTGGTATACTGTGACCTTAGCAAGGCGTTCGATGTGGTTTCCCATTCATTGTTGTGTAGAAAACTTTCCCACCTTGACATTCCTGATCCGTTGCTGGATCTGCTTCGTGACTACCTTACCAGTCGTCACTGCTATGTTCACTGTAACGGGCAACACTCCGGAACGTACTCAGCCACCAGGGGTGTCTCAGGGCTCAGTCCTTGGTCCTCTTTTGTTTTCACTGTTTGTCAACGATGTTTCGGCAGCAATTCAGTACTCATCGTTCTTGCTATACGCAGACGATATAAAAATATTCAAAGTGATTGGCAACATCTCAGACTGTGCACAACTGCAATGTGATATCCGCCGCGTTTTCGGACTGGTGCAACAGAAATAAGTTGATACTCAATAGTGCAAAAACCAAAGTGGTGTCGTATACCCGTAAAACAGATGATATCACTTTTCACCTATCGCATAAAGTGAAGAAA
Source organism: Haemaphysalis longicornis (assembly GCA_013339765.2). NCBI lineage: Eukaryota > Metazoa > Arthropoda > Arachnida > Ixodida > Ixodidae > Haemaphysalis > Haemaphysalis longicornis. The sequence goes on along the minus strand of CM023452.1, from coordinate 81,011,138 downwards.
ATCTGAATCGGGTATGCCAAATCAGAGACTTGGGAGTTTTGTTTCACTCTAGGCTCACATTTACAGCCCATACTAATGAGATTACCCGTCGTGCTTTGCGAACACAAGGTGCGACATGTCGTGTCTCCAGAGAATTCAACTATCCAGACACATTTCTTCAGCTCTATACCTCAATGTGTCGCCCTCTATTGGAATACGCATCCGTGGTCTGGAATGCAACGTGTCGGTCCAACGCGGCGGCCATTGAGAGACTGCAAACTACATTTCTCTCAATACTAAAGCATTGGTACGCTACTGCGAAGGCTAAAGATTATCCTGGTGTTGATGACGCCAGCTTGCTTGTAATGGACCCATTACACAGTCGGAGGGCCAAGGCTGACCTTTTATTCTTGTACAAACTGGTGCACAGCCTCATTGATTGTACAGAGTTGCTGGGTGCCATAAATTTGAGAACCCCGACAGGCAACACCAGGGCACCTAGACCATTTCATGTCTCTGCCCGTGTCAAGAGTCCCGTGGGACGCATTCAGGACCTATACAATATGCACGCAGAAAGTTTGGACGTATTCCATCGTCCCATTCCAGCTTTTTGTAAGAAACTGCGACGCTTGACAAACCAGGAATAATTTGCTTGCCCTAGTTTGTAACGTCCATTCACACACTTTATGCTGCCGGGGTCGGTTAACTATGTATGTATGCTAATTGTTTCGATATTCCCTTGTGTATCTAAGTTTTATACCTTGATTGTGGCGTGATCTTTAGCTGATATCTTTTTCCGCTTTACATGTTTCAGTGTACAGAGCTTTAATCATGCCTTGTTGTATTACATTTGTAGTCTCCATAGCAGTCAGCAGTGTCTTATTGCTATGCACTGATTGCAATGCCTTGTTTGCATATGTGCTCGGGTCATGTGCGTGTGTCGGCGTGTGTGTATCTCAAAGTGTCTCATTCTCGTTCATACTATACAAAGCTATTTTCTATATTTTCTGAGATATGCACTTTTCTTTCTTCCGCACCAGCACAATCGTTCCTTGACACACTAATAAACAATTCATTGGTTGTTTCAATCCATCATTTTTATTATCTCTGCGATTTGTTTGTCTGATCATTTATGTCTATACTCCTGCCATTGTTTTTTTTTCGCTATTGTTCTGTCAAACTTGTTACTTCTGTTTGCTGTGTGTCTCGACAAGATGGGACATCGCAAAGGCATCGCTCGTTTTAGGGTAATACTTTATTGCAGTGTGGACTTTCAAAAAATCAAAAACTCTCGTTTTAAATGTACACTCTGGTCTACATTATGTGCACTGTGTATGTTGTTGTATATTTCCTTTTTTCAAGTGCCTTGAAAGTTTCGCTGGCCGAGTGCCATAGCTTGCAACGCTGTGTTTTTTTTGGCTTTTCTGTCATATCGGGGATTTTGTGTGTTGTGCCGTGCTGTCTTACGTTTCTTTTAATAATGTGTTGTAGATGGTGTGCCAGCACCAAGACCTTACGGTTGTTCCTGGGCACTGAAAATAAAGGTTGAATTGATTGATTGATTGATTGATTGATTGATTGATTGATTGATTGATTGATTGATTGATTGATTGATTGATTGATTGAGATTGATTGATTACTCTGGCCCTTCCCACACCGTCTGTACCACCCGAACAATTCTTCTGTGCCTTGCGGCGTATGAAAACGTTTTTTCGAATGACACTGTGACAGGAAAAGTTTGTTCATCTACTGGTAACGTAAGTTCACGGTTCACTGACGGCCAGTTTGGGCTAAGAATTCGTAATTCAGAAATTTCTTGCGCTAAGAGCGGAGGCGTTTTCAATGTTTGGCACCGCACGACAGTATTCACCATTTTGGCCGTCACGAACTGGTGCGTGGTATAACTGGAGAATGATTACCTTTAATTGCAATTTCCGAGAAGATTCATGCATAAAATCGTATGGTTAAAAAACAAAATTATTCAAGCAATATGTATTTGCCACTGTTTTTAATTTTTATAATGGTGCCGTAAGGAGGCTGCTGTAAAGATATTGTGAGCGCGAACTTGGCATACAAGAGGTTTAGCAACCGGAGCGGCCAATATCCCTTTTAGGCTCCGTTGTCGTTTCGACATTGTGCGTGATCACCATCTTATTTGCATTTTCCTTCTCGACGTGTGATGATCATCCCCGATGCAAGAACGGTTGCCGTTCTTTCGTGGCCGTGCCGGTGCTAGCAAATAAAGCGCACCTCAACCGTTCTCGTGTCATACTCACCGCTCGACGGCAAAGAATTTTGTTCATATACTCTCCGAGCTTATGATGAAGACTTAACACTTGCCTGATTGCAACATACGTGTCGTCCTCCAGACATTGTAGTTGAACTAATTATAGAAACCACGCTTGAAACTATATGTTGTATTTCACTCGCTTTTAGGAATCATAATTCTGTAAGCTTTGTTTTCGTGGGATGGATGTGCAGACGTTGTATGTTCACGGTTAGGAGGCGTACAACCATATGGTCTCACAATTAGTCCTACCTCTTGAAGATTACTGTTGCTCTTATCATATAGTTGTATAGCATGCAGTGATTTTTGTACGTTGAAGATTAAAATGTATATAATATTACGTGCTACCGTTGCATAGTAGAGGGTGCACAGTTGCAATCAAGACACTAAGTAGCTTTTTAACAGCTGTCCAAGTGTCTTTTCTGTTGGATAAAATGTTCATTTTATTTTGTTTTGGGTTTGTTTATGTTGTCTAGCCATCTTCAATACTGCAGATTCACGAGTCCTGAAAGAAAAAAAAAGGTATGATGAAAATGTCTATCGTACGATTTTTGTCGCTCGCCACAAAAAAAATAGTTCGGACACCTCTGTGGAAGGAAGTTCGACGTTCAGCCTAACGTCGCGCTTCAACGTCCACGTCATCCCCCCATACTTCCTCATCGGCATAAAGGAATAGGGGTTTACTGGCATGTAGCAAGTTGTAAGACGACGGTTAGCCAAGCTTAAGCCTAATAATACTGCTCGATGGCTAAAGCTGCGCTCCGAAGCTTAACGTAGTGCAATGGTTTTATGAAGCTAAGGAAAGCAGGGGTAGTCGTGTCTGCGGGAAATAAGAACTGCGTTAGAATGGTGGTTGGGACTAGTTGGTGTATACTGAAATTCGAATCAGCGCAAAAAGACGGGACACGGAAACGACGACACGAGGCGCTATTTAACAACTGTTTGGTTTATTGCGCGGCTTGCGAAATATACCCAGAAAAGATGGCCAGAAGGGAAACGATAACAAAAAGAAGGAGGCACGGAAAAAAGTGCATTGAACATTGCACAGAAAATAAAAGATTGATACACCTGCATTGATTAGGTGGTAGCAACGCTGATATCACCCGTGCTTAGAGGCGCGAGGCAAGGAAGACATACTGAACAGTCAAGCTTTTTTTAATCCAGATAGCAGATTTCCTTACTTAGCAATTCAATGGACGGCGTACGCACACAATCGCCGCCGGCCTTGTGAATGAGGTAGGCTTCATAGAGCTCACGCACACGCTGACCCTTATACTTTCTTGCAACACGGGTATCGTGAAACCTGGGCTAGCAGCCGTGGTCGTTGTGGCAATGTGTGGCAAGATTGCTGCCAGTACCCTTTTTTAGTGTGTTTGCATGCTCGCGGAGACGATCGTTCAAACATCGCCCGGTCTGACCGATATAGTTCTTCCCGCAAGACAAGAGAACTTCATACACAACGGAGCACCTACATTCTACATACGCCTTGTGTCATCGTTTCCTTGTCCAGTCGTTTTGCTCTGTTTCGAATTTCAGGAAATAAGAGTTTTCGTTACTGCTGAGCCTATCGCCACTCGTCTAGAGATGGGGGAAGACCAGTTCGGGAGTTGCGTCTATTTTTCAATGCCAAGCGCATCCCCTGCTCCTCGATTACAGCGCTCGAGCAGCTGTATCGGCCACATGTGATATGGTGGTGCCGCAACCGTAAACGCACTAAACCGATGATGATAATGTTTGGATTTTTGTGGTGCATGGCCTACTGAGGGCAAAGAGCGCCAAAGAATGTTTAGTTCATTTAAGTGACATGAATGTAAAAGTAAATTCTTTGAGTAAAAATAAACGAAGCAAAACACACGGTAATGAAGATGACTGGTGTAACGAGCCAGGTTGCCATCACGCATGGCAAGAGATGAGATGTAAAAATTTGACATCAGTGTGAAACCTAAAAACACGCGTGATGGAAAACATCGGCTACTCTGCTAAAAAGTACAATTGGTGAAATGGGATGTGTTTTCTGTATAGTTGTGGAAAGTGTTTGAGTCGTGTTGTTTCAAGTGACGTGCATTGAATAAGTATGTGTATTACGGATAGGCCCTCTCCACACCCGCTGTACATGTGTCTTGGAGATCCAGAGAGCAGGTGGGAGTGGGTTACGTGTGTGTGGCCTATCCGTAACCTTGCTAAGGTCACTTCGGTGTGTCTGTTGTGTGAGTCAGTTGTGTATCGTCCCACGTGTTGCTTTACTACATGTAGCGTATTGTCTGACTGTTCACTCCTGTGTGCTTGCTATGTTTTACGCCGGTGTTGTCTGAGGAGTGGCTTGATATCAGTGTAGGGTACTGTTGCTTTGTCTGGAGTGTTTCTAGGTGCAGCAGCAGCTTCCCTTTCATCAGCCAACTCATTGCCAGCGATCCCTGCGTGGCCTGGAAGCCAGCAGGTGTTCACATAATTATTTGAGGCATACGCTGACATCAAAGATGTAAAAACTAGATTGACAACATAATTCTTGCAGCAGTTTTTGGATAATAATGTACGCACGATTTAAAACAACACGTAGACCATATGCTTCCAGCATAAAAATTCTTAAATTCACATTCATGGTTTTACAAGCACTGAAGTTGGTCAATGTGCAGCAAAACACACCGCAATGGACGTTTTCGAAGCATCAATCAAAACTTCTGCCGCCCCATAGTTCACCAGGAGATACATGAAATGCTGCAAAATCGCAGTTGTGTGCACCGTGTTTTGTTTTAAATTGCATAAAAGACAAATCACATAAGACAGGGGAAGATTCCACGGGGCTACAGAACAAATGGCACATTTTGTGAAGGTGTCCAAAAAGGAGACAGAAAGTTCATAAGCCTCCTCTTTCGCCCTGAGGCAGAAATGCACAGAAATAGACGGACGCTTTAAAAACAGTTTGGATGTAGATGTATCGTTCATTATACCTATAATGGGATGGGGAGACATCAGTGTATTTTTAAAAGCGTACAATAAATCAACATACTTGCACAAGTACCCGAACCGCCATTTGTGTAATTCCACGTACAGGCTTTGCACGGGGCTAATACCGAAAGTGCCAGACGCAAGGCGCAGGCCCACGAGCTGCAGTGGGTCGAGCATTTTAAAGCTGTTTCCCTTCCTGAAACATATCCAACATTCACGTAGTTCAAGCGCGATACCAAGCTGGTAAACACCTGCAGCAGAAGTTGTTTGTCAGCAACACACGAGTAAGGCGATACGACCTTGAGAATATTCATTGTTTTAAGACATTTTGCTTTAGTTGTTTCATATGACGGATAAAGGAAACTTTCTCAGTTAAAACTTAAGCGAGCGCGTGAGGAGTGTTCCAGCGAGCGCGTCCGGTATAGTGGAAGGGTAGCCGTTTTGCGAGTGTATGGCCGCAAGTTAAGTTGACACGAGACACTGAGCTAATACAAGCAGAACTTGCTAGCGCGGGCAGCACCCAAACTCTAATCGGTGGAGCGGAGGAGACTGGCGTAGCGCGGGGAATTCTTGAGGCCCGCCGCGCTCCAAATTCCGCTCGAAATTTTCACGAGAATGCGACCTCCGTGTCGGGCGTTCAGGAGCTCGCCCAGAAGAGAAAAGAGATAGAAGACGAGAAAGCATGGGACGAGACAGAGCAAAAAAGAGACGGAGTTGACGATCAGGCTGAGGAAAAGCAGGAGTTAAAGGCGAATAAGGGAGCTGAGAAGGCAGACTGGGTTGAACATGTAGCAAATGGAGGAGGAAGTGAGAGAGAAGGCGCGAAGACGGAGGATGATGAGCTCAGAACGGTTAAAGAGGGTAGGAACGATACGCAGATGTCGCGTGGGTTTGGGAGTCTTGAGTGTGAGAGTGTAACCGAGGAGGCCGATGAAGAACACGAAAACGCATGCGCGGGGACTGCGAAACCAAGAATGTGAGCTCCCAAGGAGGTTGCAAAGGAGAGGGAAAACCCATGTGACGAGGCAGCTACAGTTGAAACAGAGGATCGAGACGCAATCGGCGATCTCGCGAACTTGGTGTCTGGGATAGAGCTTCGTAGCTTGAGTATCGATTGCGGCCATTACCGAGATTTAGTCGGGGGCCGCGCTGGAAGGGTTGACGCACTAAGTACTGCGACCTGGCCGTGTGTCACAGGCGGGAGTTCTGAGTGCGCCAGGACGAGTGCATGCTGGGACAGCTAAAAAACTGTTTTGTCAGGCCGCTGCACAGAATGCACATAGCGTGTCCGAGCGCTTTTTGGTAATGACAGGTGCTTGTGAGGTAGTTGTTTTCGGGCAGTCTGTGCGCAAGGGAAATAATGATCCGGAGATGGTCGTCGCGTTCACGGGCCGCCATTCCGCTCCAGCATTGGCCCTTCCCCCACGTTGCCAGCACGTAACATTGCCTTACGTTGGGACATTGGAGAGGCATGGCAACTTGGCCTACGGGACAGTAAGCGAAGTCGCATTTTGTGATACCACTCCGTCTTCCCCAAAGTCGTGTTCTCCTCATGGGGCTAAATTGTCGAGACTTTCGTTGACATTGCAATGCTACACGGTCTGGATCATCTGCAGAGGGAGCTAGAAATACGCAAATGCACTCCCCTGCTTTCAGAATGTTGCTTGCGGAGGCTACTATTGAACTGCCTCCGAGCCTTAACACCGCCACTACGGTAGTGAATGCTCCCGTTCACCCGTCCTTTTTTTTGGTGGTGTGTGTGTGTGCGTGTGCGTGTGCGTGCGTGTGCGTGTGCGCGTGTGCGCGTGTGCGCGTGTGCGCGGGTGCGCGTGTGCGCGTGCGCGTGTGCGTGTGCGTGTGCGTGTGTGTGTGTGTGTGTGTGTGTGTGTGCGTGTGCGTGTGCGTGTGCGTGTGCGTGTGTGTGTGTGTGCGTGTGTGTGTGTGTGTGTGTGTGTGTGTGTGTGTGTGTGTGTGTGTGTGTGTGTGTGTGTGTGTGTGTGCGTGTGTGCGTGTGCGTGCGCGACGAGATGAATTGGGTGCTCGATCCCCGCACCGAATTGATCGATCCGCGCACCCAACCGAACTTTTTCTGCACCGCAAGTGAGCGAAGGCACAGCCGAACATTCTTGAATGAACGTTATCAGGCTACGCCGTCAAGGAGGACATTTGCGCGCATGCGCAAATGTCGAGTCCCGGAATGATTGTGCGTGTTTGCATTTATACCCCGCATCAGTGTTATTGGTTGAGTTTTCTCGTCGTTCGTGGCGTTTACGCGCACCGGAGACACGACTCAATTTCTTTCAACTCACACTTCGTGTTTTTTGCTTTTTTTGTGTGTGTTTCCGGTTTGCTAGAGTATTCCGTCCACGTTGAACGGCTAGTCAATAGGTTGTCTTTGTTGTTTAGGGGAGAGAGGGTTCGGATCAGCTGCAGAAAAGGAAGGGGGCGCATTTGTGGTTATACCTAGCCTCTTCTACGTGTTTTTTTTTGTTTGTTCCGCGGTTATTGCTGAAGGAGAGATGAAACGAGTGGCCCTTTTTAATTATTTTCGGATTGACTGAATCAAGAGGTCCAGCAGCCCTCTTAAAGGGGGGAGTTGTAAGGTGCACTTATGAGATGAGCGGCCAGGCGCCCGGGCGGCGCGTGAGAACCCGCCACTCTGTCTGGGGGCCCAGCACGGTGGTCTCTACGCCGCGGCCGTCGCTAATTCATCACGGCGCGCACGGGAGACGGATTGTCTGGCCCACCGTATACCACAGAGAAAGCAGACGGCACCGCCGGATTCCGGGAACTGTCGACGTGACGCGCGGAGGTGGTTGGATTACCGGCGTCGAGCGCGCGCCGCTCGAGACACCATTGGTAACGCGCCCTGGCCGGTACAGTGCACTGTCGCCGCCTTTCGCTTTCACCCCGCGGGGTCATGAGCACCTGCTCGTCTGCGAGCGTGCCATTGACCCAAAGCTGGCGGCGCCTCATTGAATAGTCTGTAGCGTGCTGAGTTACAGCTGTCTACGTGAATTTGGGCACTTCCTTGCGCGTGTACGAACGCTACAGGGGCGTTCCCGAGACAGTGTGATCTCGAGGTGTTATATGGCCGAACTTGGCCATTAGAAATCGTTCTTGTCTGAGCGCCGAGCTGGGCAGTTCCCGCCGTGACAAGGAGTCTCTACCGCTGAACTTATGTTTGGATTTGTGAGCCCCCTAGGATAAAGGTAAGAATCGCGTCGGAAGTTTAGGGTGCAGCGCCGTACCGGGCAACTAGACGGATCCTGTGGCGAGACAGGGTCTCGCCCGTCCTTTCTCGAGCGGTTTGTGTACGCTCCGAGAATAGGAGAGTTAAACGAAGTTGAGGAGTTCGAGTGATTTGTTGCGAACTCGGAGCTAGCGTCTAGCTGAACTTTGATGTTTTTCGTTTTTCCTTTTATTACTCATATACCCAGTTTTCCTACAGTAAATAGCTGTATATAAACTCTTCGTTTCACGTAATCAACCCCAACCCCTTGAGTTCGTCAATTCGACCGCCGCTTCCAAGAACTTCAACGCCATCGCCCTTCCAGCCTCCTGTCAAATCAACCGGAGCCCGGGTGATTGGGTTTCTGATCGATACTGGACTTCGGGGAAACGAACCCCACCCATCTTTACTGAGCCCATCCACCGAAGCATGATCTTGGCTCCGATAGCCACCTTCCGTGGTTTCTCACCTTCCACCTTTAAACTCATTGTCACGGTTAAATACAGCTTATGTTCGGTGGCTAGGGGTCTTCAGTGTCGCCAATACCGTCACCAAGATAACTCAAGGTTCCCCGTGCGGGGCGTGCTAAACCGACAATCCTTAACTCAACAGTAAATCATGCCTTGTTTGAAAAGCAACCGATAATTAAAAACGCCGAAATTGGGCGCTCTAACCAGAGATAGAAAACTGAGCACTGCTACGTAGAACGAAGAGTAGAAAAGGAGAGGAGAGCCGGGCCCTTCTGATCACTCTACAGAACAACTTGAGAATTTTAAATTGACCCGCAGTACCAATAAAACCTGTTACTGTAAACGTTTGTTAACACGAACTCGTAGGGTACTAAAAAATTGTTCAAATTAGGCGTAATTCAATTTATCGGGCGGGCGCTTCAATTAATGGACATCCCTCCAAACTGCGAGCGCGGGCAGAATACAAAAGAACCACTGGACTCGTTATCTCTAATAGGCGCGTCTGCACTTCGAACTACAGTGACCGTGGTGCAAAAAAAACTACAACGGATTGGGTCGGAGCTCTGGCACCCGCTGCGAAAGCGAAATAGGCTGTCGCAGCAACGTAGCGCATTCTTGGCTCCCGTTTTTTTTTTGCCGTCGTCTGTCTTCTCTAATAAATTTGGTTTGGTTTGGATTTGACATTGTTATTCCTATGCATCGACTTTTTCTGCCAGGACCGATGAAAACCAGGCGACCAAACTACAAATTAGACATTCGGGATACCGTTGCGTTGGAATTATTGGGAGTTGGTCCCATATAAATATCGCTGGCTGTACCTGAACGAGAGCGTCAGTTCGAAGTAACCGAATTCTAATTACCGAGCTTTTACTGTACCTTGTGCCGCCTTTTACTATACAAGCCACGTATATTGCCCCCATTATTCTAATTCCGGCCGCAAGTGTAATTTTCTTCATTTTACAACCCTTTGAAGCTTTGAAATGGTGGTTCACCGCTACGTCTAACGCAGCTCGCCGGGCTCCACGTCGCATAGTAATGCAATGTTGTTGCACACTATATCCTCAAAGGCTTCGTCGTCCGTTGGACCGAGCCGAATAGCATTCCTTCATGCGTTGACTACATTTACCCGCAGTATTTAGAAGCATTTTCTTGATCAAAAGACGAGTCTGAAAACACCACTTCCAGATGTACAAAAGTCACCCTGCGTGATAATGGCAACAAACAGAATCCTACCCACCCAGTGGCCGGCCTAACAAAACTCAAGAAGCTCAACAAACCGACCATAAACTCCAGCCTAGTTCGAAGAAAGCCAATGCAACCGGCACTTCCAGAAAACGATTTCGCAATGATGATAGGCCCCACAATGACATGGCCCCGATACTACTAACATCGGCCTTTACACGCTTGCTGGCTGTAGTCTAGACGAAGGAAAACCTATGGTGTGAGAACCGGTTCTTATGATGATAACTAATGACGTCCGTATCATACTGGTCATTAGCCCACACTACACAGCGGTGACGAAAGCACTCAGCCACTTTCGAGAGCTCAATATTTTTACGGTGACGTGCAGGAAGACGCGAAGCGAAGCGGTAAAACAGACATCCCCACAGTGTATTTACAATCCTGAGAGCACCGCACAGGTAAGGCGAAAGATCTTCCACTTCACCGTCTAGCTCCTTACCCGAGTCCCAACGCGCTACCGTCATCTTCTTTTGGCTAGTACCTCACACATGTCCCAATGTGATACACACAGGCTATGCACAAACTCTTCCTCTGCGTAACATAACCCCCGCGGCTGAAAGAGCCGTTTCGCGGCTAATTATAGTGACGCAGGTCGTGGACCTTTGTACGGTTTCAGGCGGGCTACGTGAACAACGTCCGTTGTTGAGCGGTGGGCAGTTGGCGATGCCATGGCCGGTGATATTTCTTAAGTGACATCGGTGACTTGTCGGATGACACGGTAAGGACCAGAATAGAGAAATAGGAGTTTTCAGAAAGTTCCACGTGGCGCGACGGCGACCACACCAGGACAAATGACCCCGGTGAAAGTAAAGGTTTTGGTGTCGTGAGTCCTAGCGCGCCTTTTAGGTGACTTGTGGTGAGAGGAGGTTAGAGCGAGCAACTTGGCGAGCGTGGTCAGCACGAGCGATGGCGGCTTCGGCATACTCAGTTGTTGGCTGAGAAGGGGGTAAAAGGGTGTCAAGTTGCAAAGATGGCTCAGAACCGTAGACCACGTAGAATGGGGATGAGCTTGCAGTGTCGTAACGGGACGAGTTGTAAGCGGACGTGACGTAAGGAAACGCCACGTGCCAGTCGCGATGGTCGGTGGAGACATACATGAACAACATGTCTGTAAGCGTGCGGTTGAGCCTCTTCGTAAGACCATTGGTATGCGGGTGGTAAGCAGTTGTGACTTTGTGTTGTGTTCCGCACGCACTAGAAGGTCCTCAACAACAAGGGACAAGAAATAGCGGCCTCGATCAGTAAGAAGCTGGCGAGGTGCTCCGTGTTGAAGAATGACATCGCGTAGAAGGAAGTCGGAAACATCGGATGCGCAGCTTGTGGGAAGAGAACGGGTTATTGCTTAGCGCGTCGCGTAATCAATGGCGACTGCTATCCAAATGTTGCTGGAGGTAGACACGGGGAAGGGACCGAGGAGGTAGACACCAACACAATAAAAGGGCTCAGTGGGGATGCCTAACGGTTGTAGGATACCGGGCGATGACGCGGTTGGTTTCTTGTGGTGTTGGCATAGGTCACACGTGGTCCCATAACGTTGGACAGAACGGTAAAGGCCGGCCCAAAAAATCGACGATGAATGCGGTCGTACGTGCGGGAAACACCCAGGTGACTAGCTGTAGGCAGGTCATGAAATTGTTTGAGGATGTCTAAACGAGTTGGTTGGGGAGAACAAGCAGGAGCTCAGGGCCATCTGGACGTAGATTCTGGTGGTAAAGGATGTCATGCTGGAGTCTAAACAGATGCGAGGTAAGTGCAGGGGAGCCGATGGTACGACTGTCGATTATGAATTTCAAAGAGGGATCGCGAGGCTGCTCATCACCGATGTGGAGTAAACCCAAAATAGGAAGCAAGCAGGATGGGGGAGAGGTTTAGGAAGGTTACTCGGGTAACGAGAAAGACAGTCAGCGTAATAATGAAGTCGACCACACTTGACGGAGAAAGAATAGCCTTGAAGGCATAGTGCCCTGCGGCCCAAGCGTCCAGTTGGATCTTTCAACAAAGAGAGCCAACATAACGCACGATGACCGGTGACGACAGTGAAGGGCCGTCCGTACCGGTAGGGGCGAAACTTTCCAACAGCCCACACAAGGGCAAGGCATTCCCGCTCGCTGATAGAGTAGGTGCGTTCGGCAGGGGAGTGGAGGCGACTGGCGTACGCGATAAGGCGGCCGCGGTCACCCTGGCTTTCAGCCAGTGCGGCTCCGATCCCATAACCGCTGGAATCGGTTCGCACTTCGGTAGGAGCGGACACAATGAAGTGGGCTAAAATTGGGGAGGACGTAGGGAGGGATATTAGGGTGTTAAAAGGCTCATCTTGGTCGATACCTCCGAAGAACTTGACGTCTTTCTCGAGAAGGTCAGTGAAAAGAAGGGCGATATCAGCGAAGCTTTTGATGAAACCTCTAAAATAGGAACAAAGTCCGACAAAGCTACGGATGGCATCTATAGAACATGGAATCGGGAAATTCTTCACGGCATTGACTTTGTCTTGGGTCAGGCTGAACGTCAGCGCCCGACGAGATGGCCAAGGATCGTAATACGGTGGCGAGCAAATCGATATTAGAAGAGTTTTAGCTGTAGGCAAGCAGGTCCGAAAAGAGAAGAATGTCGGAAAGGTGAGATGGGTGAGTTGTGAATTAGGCTGAAAAAAGCAATCACGCCGTCCAAGTAACACAAGCCTGTCGACCATTTGAATCCACGAAGTAGAGAATCGATCATTGTTTCGTAGGTCAATGGCGCAATGCACAACCCAAACGGCATCACCTTGAATTGGGAAAGAGCACCGGGTGTGACAAAGGCGGTCTTTTCCCGGTCCATCTCACGACAGAGATCTGCCAATACTCCGAGTGGAGGTCAATTGTGGCAAAGTACTTAGCCCCGTAAAGCCAGCCGAGAGCGTCGTCAATTCTTCTTCGTCGTCAATTCGGGCAGTGGATATTCGTCCTTCTTGGTTATTTTATTGGGGTGGGGGTAATTGACGCAGAAGCGCCAGGTGCCATCTTTGTTTTTCACCAGAACTTGTGGGGACGCCAATGGACGGCAGGAAAGCTCGATGATGTCTGTATCGATGATGTCTGTATCTCTACCCCGTACCTCACCAAGATGTTGCGGTCACATAAAGGAAGACGCGAAGCCAAGAATTACATGAGGCATCCACACACTGTATTTACAATCCTGAGAGCCCCGCGCAGGCAAGGCGAAAGATCCTCTTCTACTTCGCTGTCTAGCTCGTTACCCGAGTCCGAAAGTGCTACCGTCATCTTCTTTTGGCAAGTACTTCGCACATGACCCAATGTGATACATACATAGACTTTGCGCGAACTCTTCTTCTGCGTAGCAATATCAGAGACAATTTTCCAGTTGGCACCCACTGAATCGCACCGTATATTTCCTCTAAAGGAATTATTCACAACACCTCTTTTCACGCACCACCAGAAAAAGTAGCGGTTCTACCCGCACCTGGGTGTGGCTTATGACGTGCACAGTGGTCAGACGGCAACAATGCTGATAACATTCACTGAGAAAAAGTCAACATTTTAGACCAGTTCCTACGAATACAACCGGACTAACCCCTTTTGCCACTTGGGCCTGCTGAGCAAAGATGACGTTCAGCACCAGTGTCCCAGCCAAAGTATGTACTCAGCGGCGAGAAACACGACACAGCTAGCATCGAGTCCCGAAACGCTTTCTTTCACCAGTCAGTGAGAGGAAAAAGGCTAAGCGAGGTCAGCGAAGCTCACCGCACAAGCAGCGGCAAATATTCCGCTCCAGGACGTCGTATCCTCCCGCGAGAGAAACAACAACCCATCCTTGTCCACGTCCCGAGTGAGAAAACAAAGCGACAAGCGACGATCCACAGAACACGCTACAGAACTGCAGGTGAGCAGGGCTCAGTTGCTCTCTGTACGTGTCCAGACCCCTCTTCTACTCTACCCAATACCTCTAAATGTGACGAAGTAGCGGAGCCTAATCGACATATCCCTTGTAAAGATTAAACGACAGCGCGAGGAAAACAGACAAGTCAATAATGAGCTGCTCTCGTAAATGCAAAAGCCAGGCACGCGATAAACCTTGCGCCTGTGACAGGCAAAAAACTGAACGGAGAACACCAGAGGCCTTAAAATAATGTCTTGAAATTGCACTTTCCAACCTGCCACTGCGGTAAAACTCCAGCTTTCTCACCAGAATACTCATATTGCCGAAACCGTGCACAATATGTTGGCACCGCTAGAAGAAACGTTTTAACGGTCAAATAAGTTAGACGGACCGGGGCCGACAATCATTGCCCGTCAGTCTCGCTCACAACTTAATCCTTACAGCAGGTCGTCGACCCTGCCAGATGATGTCGGCCCTGCCATATAATTATTGCACTGCCGAAGAATAGGCGCACCTCTCAGTAGTTATCAAAGCTTACCTAATGGCAATGAAACTGTATGGGCTAGCAGACGAAGTCAAGCTGATTATCTCCGAACATTGTCACCTCTGTGGATTGATGTGGATTGATCTGATAACAACAGTCTTGCCAAAATAAACTCCACTGCGCACTGTACTACCTTTCTGAACAAAGAAGATCAACTCACGAACTCTGTCTCCACGCTAAGAAGTAAACTATTAACAATACAGCATCCCCTCTACCAATCAAATCAATTTGGAAGAGCTGCAGAAATCATGGTGACTACTTTGAAAGTAGCACACAACCTTTACGGATTATTCATAACTATTCGCCCCACAGGACAAGAAACTATCCTTTTCAATGTCGTCAAACAAGCAAAGCAGATGGCATCGTCTAATCTACATGTGATCATGGTCGGTTTTACCACGGCACACCCGTTCTCACAAGACAGCTTCATTAAAAAAGGAGGGACCCCTTTCTACTCCATGATGAATGATTTAAACCTAATTTTGCTATCGGACTTGCACGCTCCCTTGCGTTTGGGAAATAGTGTCTGAAAATACGCGCTCCCTGAACTTATGCTCACCAAAGGGAACGACAAGACTATGCGGTCTCACACAGGGGAGACCCTGTAAAGCACTCCATCTCCCCGCGCCCACAATACATCAAAATATACACGCTGACCAATTAATCATTGCTGTGCTCATAGAATGGCCTAAATTTTGACAGTGGCCCAAGCCCGACCTGACACTGCAACCACCCAATCCTCTAGGCTAGATGAGTGGCCAAAACTGGTGAGGACATCAGTGACGTCACAAAGAAGATTAACAATAACACGTCATACTTCTGTGGAGACCCCGACCGTCTCCACTTATGGAACCTAAGAATAAGCCTCCTGAAGCAATGGACATAAAAGCGCCGCAATGGTCGCCCTAAAAAGAAAATCCCTATCCTGACGAAGAAAGCAGCCCTCTATGGGGCTCAACTACGGGAATCACAAAGCCTGGAAGGCCACCGTGCCCAGAACACCTACCCCCATTCTCATAAAATCACCGTGGATGAGTTATAGGAACACATCGTGTACAGAAGACTACAGAACTATCTCGAACGGCGCGTGTTTCCCTATACCATGTGCGGATTACACATGCATAATTTTTCCAAGGATATCTTTCTGCGACTTAAAGACGAGATCACGCTTAGAGCATGCGCGGATCACGCAAAAGTCATTTAGGTCTATATTTAAAAGATCAATTTGATATATCAGGCACAAAGAGATAGCCAAACAAACTAATAACGGGCCACGTGCCTACAGTTATTTTTTAGACTTCCTTGACGGTTGAAACGGTATTCTTAAAGTGGGTGACATGAACTACAATCGTGTTTCCCTTTGCAATAACGGCACACCCTTGGGTGCCGTCCTGTCTCCCTTCCTATTTAAGAGAGCCCTCATTACCCACCCCCTACTGGTTACAATGACAGAGAAATGCAATAAACTACATGCAAAACACACTAGTATATGGCTATGCATGGGGCACTAGGAGACACAGAGAACAATCTACTACAGGCGGTTAACATTTTCAGTCAATACACACAGAAGTGCGGCCTAAAATGTGCGCCATGGCAATTGAAGTTCCTGACCGTTTCAGCAAGTAAGAAACTCTCTCCTCGGTCGCCAACCCGTTAGTGTTCCGACTCCAGAATTCAGAATTTTGGATATGATTTCGAGGTGGATTGTCCAAACATGCATCTTCTCTACAGATTTATGAACACCATTAAGCAAGTCTCCAACCTTATCCGGAGGTATAGTATGCAGACGAGAAGCATGCGAGAGCGGGATTTACTCAGGTTGGTTCAATCCTTTCTCATATCTAGGGTCACTTACCCTCATCCTTACGCCATGCTCAGGCCTTGGTGAAAGACCTGATACTCAAGTCGTATAAAATAGCATTGGCACAACTTATTACCACCTCAATCCAGGAACTCTTGCGGTCGGTTGTTCCCAACATTTGTCAAGAAAAAATAAAAGCCTACCATTCGAGACAACATTTACATCCTAGCTCTTCCTCTACGGGTAGATACTTTATGTTTCAACTGTGCCTGTGCTCTAGTACGCACAACCCTCCTCCAACCCCCCCCCCAAATGTAACCCAGTTTCCCCTATGAGATTCGCAAGTTCATTCATGTGATCCCTACTGCCACAAAGTAGGCCACGCGAGATAAGGCGGACGCGGCCATGCAAATTGACAGGAGGAAAGGCCAGCGTGAAACTACAGAGGATGAGCAAAAAGAGTGCTAGTACAAGGCGTAGAAGAAAACTGCATTACCGTACATGGTAGAGGCAACCTTTGAACGGTCCCGTGGCGTCGTTATTGGGTTACAGTGCCACATAGCTGTTTTGTTTGCACAAGACCAAGCAACGCGAAATAGGTAAGATAATTCAAACTTTGCGAGTAAACCGTGTTGATGCGAAAACTATAACCCGGTCTTCCTACAGATAACACGGCTGCTGCGGCCGCCAGCCAGTAACACAAAATGTGGGGCTAATAGACAAATACGTGTCTACACCCTTGGGAGGGTACGCGTGAATTGACGCACTCTAGCAGGTAATGAAGCGGAGTGGAAATGCGGCATTGAAAGACACTGATAAGCAGAGAGCAGAGATACAGGGAGAGACAGCGTTGTGAATGGAAAAAAACCGGTTCGAGCTGTGGGGAAAGGGCTTTGCGGTCATCGCCGTGGGGATGCATCGTATTTGTTTTCGCATTCGTCGGCACCTCGACAGGTGCTTCAAATTCACGGAACGGCTGTCAACCGAACTTCGACTTCTCGTGGGTTGCGCATTGGCGTACTGCTCCCGCTTGGGGTCGTCGCAGGTTAAATCCCCCTCCTCAGTACCCGCATGCTTGCCTGTGTCTCTTAAGCCAGTAGGCTGGCCCACCTGTGGACTTTTGTATATTAAGCAGCATCAAAGGGGCTAAGATTAAAGAAGGTCGGGACGAAGCGGGAAAGCGGGGGAAAATATCAGAAAAACATCAGTTTATGAGCGCTGCTGTCCATCGTATGAAGTGAACCGCCGGAACCCGAGTGTCATATGATCGGAGTTTTCGATGCATTGTTTCTAAGGGGAGTTTGCCGGAACCGCGGTGATGCGTCATAAGAGCCGGGTCATCGTAAGTCCGGCGACGTACCATCTGGGTTCAACTGTAATACTTTTTTAAGTGCCGTTCTTGATTTTAGGTAAATTACCCATTGCTACAAACTTGGTGCCAAATTCCAGAATGGCCCCCATTGTAACTTTGAAGTTGTGGTGTTTATTGTACAAAACGTTTGAAAAATAACGTTGTAGAAGGTTTCGGATATAACGTATGTGCATTTGCTGTTGTGGTAATTATGTGCGGTTTTTCGTATTGCTGCCGACGCGGCATACCGTTTAGTCATCCTGGAACCACCGTATTATATACGGTGGTTCGACCGTATACATAGGGGCGAAGCGAAGAAACACATTTTACAGCCACTGAATGAAAACTGCGCATCTTGGCGCCGTCCATTTTTGGATTTCTTTCTCTCTTAAAGACGATAGTCTTTCTTGGGTACTTAAACCCAGAAATTTTCGTCTGTCTGTATGGCTGTCTGGGTCTCTGTCCGTCTGTCTGTAACTCGATTCAGCCAACCTGCCAACCAGTAAAATGCTTACTGCGCAATAGTCTTACAAACTCAAAACCAAATGTAAACGTCTAAGCCGACTTTATATGTTCATACTTGTAAACGTTTGAAGTTGCAGTTGAAGTTCTTTATTTCAGTCAAGTAGAATGGCTGAGGAAGCGGGAAAAAAAGCCGCTGTACTCGCGGCTTGACGTAGCTCCCACCCCCCACGACGGAATCAGCAGGGACGAGGCAGGGAAAAAAAATCACAAATGCAAATACAAAATTCAAGCAAACAAGAAGCAAGCAAACAGCAACAACAAAAAAAGAAAATGACAGCGCAATAAAATATTTGTTTACACCGATTACGTCGAATGGGGGTATTCATGTTGTATTGTAAAAACATAAAAACATTTTCCGGAGGGTAGTGTAAGGCGTAGAGCGAATGGATAAATCGTCGAAATCATATTTGTTTAGCGCTAAAGGCAAAGTGTACGATAGAGTCTGGTGACCGTAATTTGTGCGAGGAGGTTTAATGTACCAGTGTTCATGGTGTCGTGTGTAATAGCAAATTAAGTTCTCGTGTAAGCTAGCGCTATCAGACAGAAAGTAACATTGTTTTGCATCTGAGTTTTGAATAGTTGGAGAAGGCGGAAGTCGTAAAGGTGATTGACGTTAATAATGCGGTATTTAAAAAACAAGTGACTGGAAGATGATAAAGGTGGAACACGAGCAATTGCTCGTAACGCCTGCTTCTGTAATACTAAACGTTTTTGCATTTTTTTGGCAGTTGTGGTCCCCCAAACTAAATGACAGTAGTTGAGGTGCGACTGAAATAGTGCATGGTAAATCAAAAGTTTAGTTTTCGTTGGCAGCATTCATTGCACATTACAAAGAATACCTACTACACGTGCAAGGCTTGCCTGGATTTGCGCAAAATGGCTGTCCCATAGCATAAATTCGTTAAACCGTACTCCTAAGCTTTTAACAACATTAGCTATTTCAATTACATCATTCCCAAGCCTGAGGTGATCAACGATGTTGTACTTTACGTTTTTAGCTATAAAAAATATTGCTTTAGTTTTCAGTGAGTTAATATTCAGTGCATTTTTCACGGACCATTCGTGTAATTTAAACAACAGACGATTAGCCTTAAGTACTAAAATGTTAGCATCAGTACCCGAAAGAAATAAGCTTGTGTCATCAGCATATATGATATACTGAACTTCGTTATCTATTTGAACTAAATCATTTATATATATATTAAAAAGCAACGGTCCAAGGATACTAACCTGAGGAACGCCGTGTTTTAAAGTAGAATAACCTGATCGATGATTGTCAATAGACACATACTGGAGGCGATTATTTAAATAGCAGCTAATTAGTTCAAGGGCTTTATTTCTAATACCATAAACAGACTGTTTCTGAAGGAGAGTGGAATGATTAATCCTGTCAAAAGCTTTGGACAAGTCAACAAATATACCAAGCGTAATATTTTTACGTTCTATATTACTGATAAATATTCCCTTTTGACTGAAGTAATGCCATCTCTGTGGAGGCTCTAGGCCTAAAACCGAATTGCTTAGACGTTATTACATTGTATTTATCGAAGAATATTAATTTTTCGACACCTTTCGAAAACACCGGAAGAATAGACAGGGGCCTATAATTATTTAAAACTTCATTAGGACCGCCTTTGTGAAGAACAATGACTTTCACCTTTTTCATTTCAGTCGGAAAGACACCAGAAGCCAACGATAAATTATAAATATGAGTTAAGATGGGACATATTATATCTAACACATACTTAATGGGTTTGATCTTAAGGTTGAAAGCGTCATCACTGTTGCTATTTTTTATATCTCTATATACTGACAGTACTTCGTTCTCATCACAAGGTTATAAAAATATCCTGTTACTTAAATGTTCATTCAAATATTGCAAAGCATTAGAATCATGGGTACTATCAATAGGCGTTGAAAAATAATTAATAAATTTATCTGCAAGTTCACTTCCGGAATATGTTTTTCCATCAATCACTAGGGTGTCCAGACTATTGGATTTTTTGCGGTGAAAGAGTTCATTTAGTTGACGCCAGACTTTGCTTGAGTCAGTTGTACTTTGAAATAAATTAAAGTAGTAGTTCTTTTTCTCCTTCCTTAAACAAGAATTCAACTTATTTCTATAAGATTTGAAAAGAGAAAAGGTTGCAGGGTCCCGATCTCGTAAGAATTTTTGATAAAGCCTGTTTTTTTTAGATCATTTTAAGTATGCGGGAGGTAACCCATGGCTTCCGTGCTTGCTTAGGCCGCTTCACTTCTTGACACGGAAAAGAATCATCGTAAAGGGGGACAAAGATATTCATAAAAGTATCAAATGCCTCATTACATGTAGTAAGTGAACAAATTGACTCCCAGTTGACGTTGATAACCGTGGTTCCAAATTGATCTAAAGTCTGTGAAGTGATACATCGACTTTTATACGTCTTCTCTTTGTTGAATTGTTTATATTCATGATTGGGGGTGCACATTAAAAACACAGGTAGGTGGTCATTGAGCACACTACTTATAACGCCACCAGACAGGGAATGAGCTGAGCAATTGGTTATCAGTAAATCCAGAATTGTTGCGCTAGTAGGGGTTATGCGGGTAGGTATGTGTACAACATTAACAAGAGAATAAGACAGAAGACGAATTGACAACCGAGAACTTCGCGGCGACATCTCATTCATGTCAATATTGAAATCACCGCCAATAAGTAACGAGTATTCACAATGAATTGAACGCTGCAAAAATCTTTCCATGAAGTCAAAAAAAAGTATCAACATTACCATCAGGAGGGCGGTATACAACGGTTAACATAAGCTTTCCACTACAGACAGATAATACCTCATAGTCAGGTGCGAGTACAGTTAATTCATCAATGGTTTTACATTGCATTTGCTCAGTTGCAAATAAACACACACCACCCCCTTGTCTATCGTTCCGACTGAGATAGAAAGAAACGTAACCTTCCATGGAAAAAAAGTCACTAACGTCCGAAATCCATGTTTCCGTGAGCATTACCACCGAAAATTGAAATCTAAATTCCTACAAAAAAATCGCGCCAATACACCCCGTGAATGTGGGTGGAAAGTAAAGCTGTAAACGACATCCATAACGATTACCCATGCGACGTCACCTAAATTCACTCACATCGCTCTACGGATAGCAAAACCAGAGAGAAGTGAAATGCGCTTAACCACACCATTTATACTTCAAAGAGATATTTTGGTAAGGTTAAATCAATGCATGATGCATGTAGGGTGTTTGGTTGAGTTGTACTGGTGTAGCACAGGAGTGGAAACTTTTTTATAAAATTAAAGTAAGCTCTAACCCGGTGCTAGACGATCTGACTCCTCCGTCTCTGCGCTGTGGACGGAGGCGGCGAGATTTGCGGCAGAGATGGAGGAGCAGGAGGAAGAAATACTTCTGTTCAGATTTCTGAACTGCCCAGAGTGCAGCCCTGGGGAGGGATTCCTTCTTCTGTGGGGCCCCTATGCAGTCCGCGCAGCCTGTGTTCTGTGCACCCGCTGAAGCTGGGTAGGTAGAGAGGGCCTCGACAGCAGCATCTCCCATTGCTCTTGTTGGGTAGTTGATGGTAAGAGAATAGGACACTCCGGGCTACGGTCGCACACCCACATTAAGGGGTGGAGTGTTCCTACTTCTGAGCAAAATTTAAATACAGCGTCGTAGCGATTCGGACGCATTAAGTGAAGACGCGTAGGCTGTGGGAAGGAGCCCGGATTGTATGAGCCGTAGGGTAGTTTGTTGTTCTCTGCAAAGGTCAGGGTAAGGCGATGGCACGGTCTTTCTCAGAAGGCGATAATGTTGGGTTATTTCTCTGAACGGGACAAGCGGGTGACTGTCCTCGTGGAGCTCCATAGCACGGGAGGTAAAAGTGCAGGCTTGTTGGGTGGGCGTATTTGTTGCCCTCCATTGAGGCGTGAGGGGGTGTCCACATGAGCTGAATGGAACCGTTTGGGGAGTGGTTTTTTAGCACGCGCAGTGCAGTTCAGGACACCCAAACCGACTGGTAATTCTAGTAGGCTTGCTGGGAATCGGTGACTACCCTCCGAACCCCTGGTTGATTGAGAGACAAGGTGATGGCTGCCTCTTCTACTGCCGCCATTTCTTGGGTCGTAAGCGAGGTACACGCAAGGAGGTTGAATCTAGAGGTAGCTACGATGATGGCGTATTGCTGCCCTCGATGTTTGGAGGGGTCTGTGTGGATAACTGCATGATCCCCACCGAGGGTGGTGTTTAGCGCTTGAGTCCGTGCTTTTCGGTGACACTCGTCATGTGAGCGGTTCATATTTCTAAGCAAAGGGAGCATCTTTAGTTTTAGTCGCCGAGAGTCTGGGAGTACGTCAAGCGGAGTGACATACTGGGCTGCCAAGCCAATCTGGTGAAGCATGCGGTTACCCGCCGCAGTTCTGAGTCGAACCTTCTGGTTAGCAAGATGGCCTTGTATCAGCTCTTCCACCGTGTTGTGGAGCCCCGTGCTAAGCACCATCTGTGTGGACGCGCATTCATGAGAACATCAATGGCCTGCTCGACCACCTTTCTAATCATTATATACAGCATCTCTATGTCTTCCTGGTCGAGAACAAGACAGGGAATTGACGTAAGTAACTTTCGAGAGGACAAAAGCTTCAATTATTGGAAAGGTACCAGATTCCCTTAGGCCTGGCTTCTTGGTTGCAACTCGCCTGATCATGTGTATGGTCTGATCAATGCTGTTTTTGAGGCGCTGCAAGGAGACGTCACTCTTGGTGTTAGCCTCGAGATGTAGGCCCAGGATCTTGATGCCAGGGCTTTGAGTGGTGGTCTGGCATTCAAGGAGTATTTGAATGTATTCCTTGATTTGGCATGAGGGCGGACGGCAAGGAGCTGTGATTTTTTACGTGAACACTAGAGGCCACAGGCTTTAGCACATTGGCGTACTAGAAGTGAGATGCCATGCATTGGTGTGAGCTTCCGTTAATTTTTAAATGCTCTGCATTTCGGTAACTCACGATGTCACCCGCGTTGACGTCCGTAGTCGTACTCCGCACCCCTCCCCATACGCTATATAAAAAAATTCTATCCGGCGCCCGGTTTCGATCGTTCGACCCTGCGGGCGGAATGCAATGTACATGGTGCTCTACCCACTGCGCCACAAAGCCGACACAGAATGGGAGACTACGAACACGCCTTATATCCTTGACTCATTCAAACTACGTCAAGAAGCTGCTGATACAACGCATTCACTACCACCAACTCCCCAAACACTAAACGTTAGCGCAATACACCCACCCCCTATGCGACGCATTTACTGGAGTCCCTATCGTGGGGAGATGGGCCCAATTTTTTTAACTGTTAGCATATGAGCAAGGTGCGCACAGGGCCGCAAGACGGGCGTGAGTGGTCGCGTGGCGCTTTCACGTGGCATTCAGCGAGAACACAGGGGGTAAACCCGTAGATGTGCTTGGTGAATACACCACCTGTCTTCCCCGTCTTTTCGTGGGCTCGTAGCTAAATTGGTAAGACAACGAGCTCTCGCCTTGATAGTATATTAGTTCCAGGTTCGATTCCCGGTGGTGCCAGTAAATTCTTTTATTTGTTCGCTGGCGTTTTCTGGGGACACCAACGGTGGCGAAAGAACCCTTGGGGGGTAGAGGTAAAAAGCTTTGCTTTAAAACACTTGCAAAACATCTTGCTTTCCACGAACAGATTGTATATTCAATTGAAGGACAGAAAATTGAGGACAAGGGCCAGATATAAGATTAGAAACATCACTTTGTGAGCAGTACAGTGGACAATCGTCGAACAGATTCTCAGAGCATCAAGTTATTAGGTAGGCAACCTCGTTAAATCTGCCTCACATTTGATTACATAGGCATTCTCGCCAGTTGTTCTCCTCACAAGTATTTTTCCGTTGCTGTGCCATGCAAACCTGTAACCATTGTTCTGGGTCCAATCTTTTGCTACAGCGAGTAGGATCCTGTTCAGATGAGTTATATTTTCAACAATGTACACACTATAGTCCGAGTTTTTTAGGTCCTTATTCTTCTGGAGCCACTCATCTCTAACCGACTGTTGCTGGAAGCGAACAATAATGCCAGGTATCGTACCAGGCTTCGCAGGAAGCCTGTGCACTACGCCCACATCTGTTGGACCCAGTTCAGGCAAATTCACTAATTTGGCAACCTCGTTCACTTTTGCAAGCAAGTTCTCATTTTGCGTAGCACAAATTCCATGAATTACAAGATTCTGGCGCCTGCTCCTCCATTCTAAGTCGTTAACAGCTAGTTTGAGTTGCTCAGTTTCTCTTTTTTTTGATTATCAGCCTCAAGAACATTCACGCGCTTGCTCAGTTTCTTTAACTCTGCATCCTGTCTTGCCATGGTCATCAACACTTCGTCATATTTGGCAGACATCATTGAGATCGATTCCTCGATCTTGTCGACTTTTCGTGGCAGGTCCTGCAGCTTATTCAACTGCTGTTGAATAGAGAGCAACATCTCATATAGGTCGCTATCGGCCCTTTCCTTCGAAGCACCTGCACCTCTCATTCGCGAGCAGTAACATACTGTGCATTTCCAAGCTTCAAAAAAGGCATCACCCTTCCCCTTAACCGCCGCTTCAGTGATACTAGAACACTTACCAAGATGAAAAAACTTAGAGCACTCAGAGCAATGCATAGAACGACCTTGCGCAGGAAGCGCTTTAGCACAGCCACCGCAAACATTGTCCGAATCACCCATTACACATTCACAACAAGTTGAAAAACACCGCAAGAATAAAAAAAACAGCAAATATCCCATACGTCGGCAGCAGCAGGGCGGAGTGGCGAATAAAAAAAAAATTTTTTACATGAGCATTTTTCAGGGTAAAACAACAGAAAATAACCAACCTGCATCAGGTAAAGATGAAACGTCAGCCCACGAAACGTTCGCCGCCACCGCCACTGACGAAATGACAAGATGTGGGCGTAGCAGCTGCAGTGGTGCCGGGATTGTTGCGGTGAATGACAGCGCAGTGACGCTAGCGGCAGTAGTTCCCACTTGAGAAGTACCACGCCGGCCAAGTGTTCCGCAGAAAGGACGCAGGAAATTCTTTACGGGGTGACGAAAATCCCGCAGGGAAGCCGGTGTCGAAAAGTTCTTGCATGCCTGCATCGGGTAATGATGAAACGTCAGCCCACGAAACGTTCGCCGCCACCGCCACTGCCGAAATGACAAGATGTGGGCGTAGCAGCTGCAGTGGTGCCCGGATTGTTCCGGTGAATGACAGCGTAGTGACGCTAGCGGCAGTAGTTCCCACTTGAGAAGTACCACGCCGGCCAAGTGATCCGCAGAAAGGATGCAGGAAATTCTTTACGTGGTGACGAAAATCCCGCAGGGAAAGCCGGTGTCGAAAAGTTCTTGCATGCCTGCATCAGGTAATGATGAAACGTCAGCCCACGAAACGTTCGCCGCCACCGCCACTGCCGAAATGACAAGATGTGGGCGTAGCAGCTGCAGTGGTGCCCGGATTGCTCCGGTGAATGACAGCGTAGTGACGCTAGCGGCAGTAGTTCCCACTTGAGAAGTACCACGCCGGCCAAGTGATCCGCAGAAAGGATGCAGGAAATTCTTTACGTGGTGACGAAAATCCCGCAGGGAAAGCCGGTGTCGAAAAGTTCTTGCATGCCTGCATCAGGTAAAGATGAAACGTCAGCCCACGAAACGTTCGCCGCCACCGCCACTGCCGAAATGACAAGATATGGGCGTAGCAGCTGCAGTGGTGCCCGGATTGTTCCAGTGAATGACAGCGTAGTGACGCTAGCGGCAGTAGTTCCCACTTGAGAAGTACCACGCCGGCCAAGTGATCCGCAGAAAGGATGCAGGAAATTCTTTACGTGGTGACGAAAATCCCGCAGGGAAAGCCGGTGTCGAAAAGTTCTTGCATTCCTGCATCAGGTAATGATGAAACGTCAGCCCACGAAACGTTCGCCGCCACCGCCACTGCCGAAATGACAAGATGTGGGCGTAGCAGCTGCAGTGCTGCCCGGATTGTTCCGGTGAATGACAGCGTAGTGACGCTAGCGGCAGTAGTTCCCACTTGAGAAGTACCACGCCGGCCAAGTGATCCGCAGAAAGGATGCAGGAAATTCTTTACGTGGTGACGAAAATCCCGCAGGGAAAGCCTGTGTCGAAAAGTTCTTGCATGCCTGCATCAGGTAATGATGAAACGTCAGCCCACGAAACGTTCGCCGCCACCACCACTGCCGGAATGACAAGATGTGGGCGTAGCAGCTGCAGTGGTGCCCGGATTGTTCCGGTGAAGGACAGCGTAGTGACGCTAGCAGCAGTAGTTCCCACTTGAGAAGTACCACGCCGGCCAAGTGATCCGCAGAAAGGATGCAGGAAATTCTTTACGTGGTGACGAAAATCCCGCAGGGAAAGCCGGTGTCGAAAAGTTCTTGCATGCCTGCATCAGGTAAAGATGAAACGTCAGCCCACGAAACGAAAGAAATAGCATTTTTGACCATCGTTGTAGCCGTGAAAAAAAAACCTTTATATTTGAACGAAGTGTAGTACCAATAACAAGATTTGTGTCCAATTTCTTAACAGCTAAGTCTTTGAAATGTGTATAAACGAGTTTCTCAGAGTTGGGACATAACCTCTCCGCGATTCCATTCCTCCAGGTTGTAATCGCTATTGCGAAAGTGTGATTAAGTGAAATTGAACCAGTTGGACCCTCTAGAACATGCACTTGATGAAATGTGTGGAATGCGGGCACTATTCTGGAAACTCATTGCTTTTTTGTTTTTATGTTTGCACGATTGCTACTACTCGCTGCACTCTAATATGAGGTTTTAAATGAATTCTCTTTTACTACCTGTGTTGTTTGAGGCGATTTATTAAGTGCGAATGCACTTCTTAAGCGAGCCTGAAGCGTCCGCCGCCGTCCGCATTCCGCCGCCGTCCGCATAGCAACAGCTGCGGGTGCGCGCGCTCCTCGTCTTCCTTGGCAACGGGGGGAGATGGGCGCGCGCTGCCTGGCCGCTGACATGGCAATACCCACGTGGGGGATTGGCCAGGAATCGGGCGTGAGAAGGGCTAATGCAACCCGCTTAAAGGAGTACTGGCACGAAATTTCAAAGCTGAGATCCGCTCTAGCAATCAAGTACAACGACAACACAAATAGGTGTCTGTGCACGGCACGTACCCAAGTGGGGGATTGACCAGGAATCGGGCGTGAGAAGGGCTAATGCACCCGCTTAAAGGAGTACTGACACGAAATTTCAAAGCTGAGATCCGCTCTAGCAATCAAGTACAACGACAACACAAATAGGTGTCTGTGAATAAATGCATCTTTCTTTCTTTGTAGTTGTGTGTGTGTGTGTGATCTCTCTTTCGCGAACATTACAGTTGTGTGCGTGTGTATAATCTCTCGACTACTCATTAAGATCACGATATCCACCGTAATCGCGCAATCAACAACCGTGCATTCGCACTTACACACTCTCCCCCTCGGGGAAGTGCGAGGGAATTTTTCTGTGCCTGCTTAGTCAGTTAATCACTGAGTTAACGCTCATTTTGCTGGATTGACAAATTCCTTCCAAGCAATTTCAACTCTCTATAGATGCCCAACACACTGACCCAGACCGTGCAGTCAGCGAGCTTGCTAACAAGCGGTATACCACGTTCAGATAAGCCTACGTTGGCTTAGTATTTTTGTGTCTTCCAGAGCAGTGTTGTGTGCCGTTAATATTACAGAGAACGAGTTCGCGACAATATTGGCGCGAAACACCGACAGGTGACTAACGAAATATGTGGGTATGAGGGGATTTGCCACACGTTAAACGACTGACGGGGATTTTGCGACGCGTTCCCGAGGAAGAAGAGGACGAGGGGTAATGGCTGTGCTTCCCTGAGTGTGTACTAGCGGCACCCAGCCTATGGCGTGTTGAATATTGCAAATACATTTTTTACAGCATCCTCGCCTCATAACACCTTGTGGTGAAGGTGCTGGGTCTTCTGAGTAGACGGAGCTTTGTAGCGGTCGCCAGATTTCTTTCACCACTCGGACGACTCAGCGGTTACTGCAACCATGACAACCCCGCTTCGCAACGAGGCCCCAGCGGCTACTGCCTCTTTGACAAGCCCCTCCATCATTTTGTCACACCCCCGGGACCCCCCCTCCTTGTTCAATGGCACGGCTGACGAGGATGTGGAAGACTGGATCAAGATGTACGGGCGCGGCAGTGGCCACAACCGCTGGGATCAGACGATCATGTTCGCCAACCTGCCTTTCTGCCTCAAAGGTACGGCCCAAACATGGTTTCTTATGAACAAGGCACGCCTCACCAGCCAGGACGTTGCCAAAGAAGACGTCAAAGCCATTTTCGGGACGTCCGCTAGTGGGCAGCTCACAGCAATGAACAATATCGCTTCTAGCGTGCAGAGTCCCACTGAGTCCTACGTCGCCTACACTCTCCACGTACTGGCCCTTTGTCAAAAAGTTGACCGAAAAATGTCCGAGGAAGATAAAGTGCGAAAGTTTTGAAGGGGATAGCGGACGACGGGTTCAAACTCCTGGTTTTCAAGATTTGTGACAAAGTAGACGGTATTATCGCCGAATGTCGCCGCTTTGAGCAGGCGAAAAGCCGTCGCATCGTTCAATATTTCACGCGACTCCCGAACACGGCTGCGACCTCGTCGTGCTCCGACAACGTATTGCCAAAACCAGCTCAGTTCCCTTCGACAGGGGCAGCACTGACTTCCGAAAATGTGACTGGAATAGTGCTTCTTAAACTTGAGGGCATGACTCCAGCCGGTGTTCAGCCTAACCAACAACCCTTCAATGTTCCTGGTGTATCTCTGATAAAAGCCGTTGTACGCGACGAGCTCATCCATCTGGAATTGCAGCCTATTTGCACCGTCACTCATCCAAATGGCCGCCCTATTCCTCCCTTTAAAGCACCTCGACGCGAACCATACACCGCCACGCTTCCGCTACCGCAACCCACATGAATTGAAGACGTCCGATGACCGGCCAATTTGCTTCAACTGCTGCCGAGCCGGGCACGTCGCCCACTACTGCCATAACCGCTCGTTCCAATCACGCCCGACCAGCTTCTCCCGGTACACCGACGAGGGAAATCGACGTTTCTAGACTAGCCGCCAGACGCCACACGCCACCTTCTCCAATTCTACCGACAGTCGCTGGTCCGGTCGCTCGCTGTCCCCGCAGCCCCGTCATTCCCTTTCGCCCCGCCGCTCTTCCTCGCCATACCCACGCTCCAACCAGGAAAACTAGACGATGCAGCGCCCAGAGGTACCTCTGCATTTTCCCGACGACCCGAAAATCCTTTAACAATGCTGCCTGCCTTGTTAGACGTTAAAGTTGTTAGATGTCAAGTTGTTAGAAGAACTTGTTAGACGTTAAAGTTGACGGTGTCCCTGTGAGTGCACTGATATACAAAGGGGCTCAGGTGTCCGTGATGAGTGCGTAACTTCGCTCCCGCTTGCGCAAAGTTTTGACGCCAGCCACTTCTTGTATCCGAGTCGCTGACGGAGGAACTGCTGCCATTGCGGGCAGTGCGCTGCACGCGTCACAATTGCTGGTCATGATACCTCTGTCCTGTTCACCTTACATTTGGTGAAGGTGCGGGGTACATACCTGTCCTGGCACCAGCTTCGTACCGCATCGGACTCGGCACAATCACCGGGAGGGGGGTGTAAGGTCCACTTATGAGATTAGCGGCCAGGTGCCTGTGCTGCGCGTGAGAACGCGCCGCTCTGTCTGGCGACGTAGCACTGCCGACACTGCGCTGCAACCACCGCTAATTCGTCGCGGCGTGCGCGGGAGACGGATTGTCTGGCCCTCCGCATTCCTAAAGGGTAATCCCCCATTGAGAAGGCAGACTGCGGCGCCGGATTCCAGGAACGCCTGCCGGACCCGCTGGGATTACCGGCGTGTCTCTATTGTTGTCGCGTCCTGGTCAGCATGACGCACTGTCGCCGCCTTTCGTTTTCACCCCGCGGTGTCACCCGAACTTGCTCGTCTACGAGCGTGCCGTTGACCTGAGATAGCGGCGCCTCATTGGATATTCCGTGACGTGCTGAGTGACAGCTGTCTACGTGAATTCGGGCACTCCCATACGCGTGTACGAACGCTACAGGGGCGTTCCCGAGAGAGGGCGATCTCGAGGTTTTAAAAGGCCGAACTTGGCCGTTGGAAAGGGTTCTCGTCTGAGCGCTGAGCTGGCAGTTCCCGGCGAGACAAGGAGTCTCGACCGTTAACGCTAGGTTGGGATTTAGGAGCCCCCTAGTCGAGGTTAAGATCGCGTCGGAGGTTCAGGGTGCAGCGCCGCACCGGGCAACTAGACGGATCTTGCGGCGAGACAGAGTCTCGGCCGTCGTTTCTCGAGCGGTTTGTGTACGCTCCGAGAATAGGAAGAGTTAGACGAAGTTGAGGAGCTCGAGTGATTTGTGCGCACTCGGAGCTAGCTTCTAGCTGAAGTTTGAAGTTTTTCTTTTCATTTCTCATGTACCCAGTTTTCATACTGTAAATAGCTGTACATAAACTTCCGTTTTACTTAATCGACTTCAACGCCTCGAGTTCGTCAATTCGACCGGAACTTCAACACCATCACCCAGCCAGCCTCCTGCCAAATCAACCGGAGCCCGGGCGATTGGGTTCCTGATCGACACCGGACTTCGGGGAAACGATCTTCACTGGCGCAGTCGACAGGATTTGGCAGAAGAGAACACCAGGCCACAGCCAAGGGCAGCAAGCGGACGCGAGCCCGTCTTCATCGGCACCAGCCGAGCTCCGCGCGGTGTGGAGCGGCAGAGCCAAGCCAGCGCACGGGGCCAACGACGCGGCAGCCGACCACCGGAGGTGCGGGTGAGTGGGATTTCTTGCGCTTCGTTGTGGCGGTGTAGGCTGAGTCTGGGGTTGCATGGTAGTCACGCGGAGCATGCAGACGAACATGGCGGAAGGAGACGGAAATGATCAGACAGACGAAGTGCCACCTCAAGGAGGCTCGGCAGCAGGAGGATCTCCCCAAGTGGAATCCGAGGCACTAATTCTCAGACGAATGGAGTTGGAGTTTCAAGAGCGAAGGGAGGAAAGAGCGCGAGAATCGGAAGAACGCATGCTAAAACTGAAGCTCGAATCTGAAGAGCGGTTGCGAAAGTTGGAGCTGGAGACGAGGGCTGGCACGCAAACTCCTACGGGCTCGGACTCAGATGAGGGTAGGCGGCCGGGCTTAGACCCGGTCACTCAGTGCGCAAAGGTCCTGAAGGGGCTTAAGCTGCCGTGCGATGCGGACATTCCATTGTGGTTCGACGAAGTGGAAAGGTTGTTTGTGACGTACGGTGTGCCGGAGTCGAGTCGGGTTCATTTAGTTGTACCGGCGTTGTCGGAACGGGTGAGGTACATGTTACGTGGACTCGGGGACAGTGAGTGCAATGACTACGAAGTGGTAAAAAAGGCCGTGCTGCAGGAGCTTAGGCTAAGCCCCGCAGAATACCTCGACCGGTTTGCAAAGGCAGCGAAACGTAACGATGAAACCTGGTCGCAATTTGCCTCCCGCGTTGGCACCCAGTTTGACTACTACCTGAAATCGAGGAAGGTCGAAACAAAAGAGGAGGTAGTGGCCCTCATGGTGGCCGATAGAATTAAGAACAGTTTGAGCGCTGAGGGACTGGAGTACGTTCGCCTGCGCGAAGCAGAGACGTGGCTGAAGCCGCCAGAGATAGCTAACGTGCTGCAAACCTTCGAGCAGGCCAAGGGGAGAGGTTCCGCTGTGGGGCGAAGAGATCAAGTACCCCCGCGCAATACCAACAGTGGCAAGCGAATGTGGATTTGTAGCGTCTGTAAGGGAGAGGGCCAACATTTCCGGCTGTGCCCGAAAATTGCTGAGAAGTCAGGAAACCCAGGGCGCAGCGCGCACGTGCAGAGAGTGATAGTAGAGGACGCAAGTGCAGTGCAGGCTCAGGATGCCGGCCTCACGAGCGGGGGGCAGCGAATTCTCGTGGCCGAGGTAAATGCGCTCGGAAGCTTTGATGAGCTGAGAAAGTCTAGTCTACAGCACGTGGAACTCGACTGTGCAGGCAAGACAGTTACCGCGACGATCGACACGGGAAGCGAAGTTACGGTGGTACGAGAAAGTCTAGTCCCACAGGACGCTATGCAGCCATCGGGCACCATCAGGCTAGTTCCAGCATTCGGCGAGTCGGTTAGCGCGAGAGTGGTCAGCCTGCCTGTGAGTTTGAGGCAGGCCGTGTCGGTGGTCGGGAGCCCCAAGGTGCAGCTAATCTGTGCTGTCACCAACAATCTCGCCGAGGGACTAGACTGTTTGCTCTCGAGAGAGGATTGGGAGCTGCTGACGAAATGTCACCCCAACCGGGAGGTGAACAGCACGGCCGAAACTTTCGCCTCCTCAAGTGGGGACTGCGAGGTCGGCACCGGGGCGATCTCAGAACCGGCGGCTGCCGTGTGTGAGATTACGGGAGAGACGGCACCCGAAGCTCCGGCCGAGGAGATTGATGAGGCAGTCGAAGTTGAGGGCCCACGGGCAAGGCTACTGGCGTCTCAGCTGGCTGATGACAGCCTAAAGAAAGCTTGGGCCGACGCGAAAAGAGGGAAAGCCGGCATGTTTGTCTCTGACGGGTTGCTGTTTCATAGGGACACTATAGCCGGCGCGAAGGTAACGCAACTTGTGCTGCCCTCAGAGAGACGCGCGGAGGTACTTTTGCTGGCCCACGAGTCACTATGGGGAGGCCATTTAGGCCCCAAAAAGACGAAGGCTAGGATTAAATATAGCTTTTTCTGGCCCGGCCTAGAGGCAGACGTATCCCATCACTGCCAAACATGTCATGGCTGCCAAATCAGGGCAGATAGACGGCTCAGCGACCGGGTCCCTATTGTTCCCCTAACAAGGCCCGACCACCCATTCCAGGTAGTAAACGTGGACATCATCGGTCCCCTGGACGTACCGTCGGGTCGGGGCCACAAGTATGCGCTTTGTCTGGTGGACCTCTGCACACGCTGGCCCGAAGTCGTGTGCCTGCGGTCACTTACGGCGAAAGCAACTTGCGAGGCTCTCCTGACAATATTCAGCAGGACTGGCATCCCTGAGTTAATATGCTCTGACCAGGGTACTAACTTCACGTCCCAACTGACACAAAGCTTTTGGAAAGGTTGGGCTGCGCGCCACGCTTCTCGACACCGGAACACCCGGAGAGCAATGGCACGGTGGAGCGTTGGAATAGGGTACTTAAGAACATGCTGTTTCACGTCATCGAGAAGGATCCAAGGAACTGGGACAGACTAGTACCGTTCGTGTTGTGGGCCTACCGAGAGGTTCCGCACGACACAACCGGAGTCGCCCCGTTTCGCATGCTTTATGGCAGGAACCCCACAGGACCGCTGGCGATCCTCCAGCACAGTTGGACAGGGGAACTGCCCGTACCGGGCACATTAAAAGAGGAGCCAGCGAAATACCTACGGCAGCTGCGCGAGCAGCTAGAGGTAGCGGCGGAAGTGGCGGGGCTCACGGCGAGCGCGCGCCAGGGCAGCTACGCGCAGGCGTACAATAGAACCGCGCGTAACAAAACGTTCAGCGTGGGTGAACAGGTCCTTTTGTTCGACACGGAGAGTAAACGTAAGACGGCCCCGAGATGGTTGGGCCCATTCACGGTCGTTGCACAGGAGAGGCAGCATTCATACCGTCTCGACATGGGGGAAAAGAGAACTTCGGTGGTGCACGCGAACCGCCTGCGGCCTTACTACTGTCGCGTCAGTCACGTGGGGGTAGTGTTCGATGAAGATAGCGAGTTTGGAGACGTAGAGTGCGCCCCGCGCTTTATGCCGCCGTGTCGAAGTACCCTCCCCTTACCGATCGAGAAGTTGTCACACTTAAGTGAGCGAGAGGGCTCTGAAATTGCAAGCGTATTTGCAAAACACGCCGACCTGTTCGATGGAACGCCAGGACTCGCCGCGGTGGGGCAACACCGAATCGAGCTGCAGGGAAGTTATGAGCCAAAGAGGGCTTTTCCTTACCGTGTTCCGGAGCTGCTCAGGAAAGAAGTCACCCACCAGGTAGACGAACTGTTAGAATTGGGCCTCATTTACCCAGTGGAAAGTGAGCATGCTCACCCGGTCGTTTGCGTCGGAAAGAAAGATGGATCGTGGAGAATGTGTATTGACTACCGCAGACTAAATGCCGTGACTCGCGCCGATGCATTTCCTATGACTCCACCGCAGGAGCTGATCCTGAAAGTGGGTCACTCGAGGTTTATCACAGTCATAGACTTGCGGAGGGGCTACTGGCAGGTGCCGGTAGCGCCGGAGAGCCAGCACCTAACCGCCTTCGTCACGCACGACGGGCAGTACGCGTGGCGTGTCATGCCGTTTGGTCTCAGAAATGCGGCAGCAACATTTCAGAGGATGATGAACACGTTGCTCGCCAAACACCGGTCCTACGCCACGGCCTATCTGGATGACATTGCCGTCTTCTCCTCTTCATGGGAGGAACACCTGAGGCACGTGGACACTATCCTCGGCTTGTTGACGGACGCGAGGTTAAAGGCGAGCGTTGAGAAGTGCCAGGTAGCCCAGGGCCACATTAAATACCTCGGCCACGTAGTGGGCAGCGGAACGCACGGTCCCGATCCGGAAAAGCTGGCCGCAATCAGAGGTCTCGTACAGCCAAAGACTAAGAAGGAGCTCCGAAGCCTCCTTGGCCTTTGCGGGTATTACCGAGAGTACGTCGACAACTACGCGGAGGTAGCTGAGCCGCTAACGTCCCTGACAAAGCGGGGGGTACCGAACCCGATTCCTTGGAGTAGCGAGGCCGAGCGCGCGTTCGAGCAGCTAAAGGAGTCCCTTTGCTCAGCCGCGGCGCTTAACACACCTGACCCGCACCAGCCTTATTGGCTGTTTACTGACGCGTCCGAGGTGGGAGCCGGGGCATGTCTGGCGCAGATGGGGGAAGCGGGCCGCGAGAAGCCTATCGCCTTTGCCAGCCATCGTTTCACTCCAACCCAAACCCGCTGGTCAACCATCGAGCGCGAGGCGTTTGCCATCATTTGGGCATTGAAAAAGTTTGATTATTGGGTTTTCGGGGCAGAAGTCAATGTCGTGTCTGACCATAACCCTCTGTCTTACCTGACGACCTGTACGCCTCATGGGGCTAAATTGTCAAGGTGGGCATTAGCCTTGCAACGCTACAACGTTGTGGTTTCTCACAGGAAGGGAGCAAACAACGCTAACGCGGACGCGCTGTCGCGCCTTCACAATGTTGCTTGGGAGGGCCACCATTGAATTGCCTCCCAGCCTTAACACCGCCACGACGGACGTGAACGTTCCCGTTCACCCGTCCTTTTTCGTTGGTGATGTGTGTGTGTGTGTGTGTGTGTGTGCCGCGGTTGTGCGCGACGAGAGGCCTTGAGGGCTCGATCCGTGCACCGAATTGATCGATCCGCGCACCGAACTGAACTTTCTGTGCACCGCAAGTGAGCGAAAGCACAGCCGAACATTCTTGAAGGGACGTTATCAGGCTACGCCGTCAAGGAGGACAGTTGCGCGCGTGCGCATAGTGGCAATGCAAACTTTCTTAACGTTTTATTTTTGTGGACTGCGAAATTGCCCGTGTTCTTTGCGAGTCCTTATTCCTTTTGTTCTTGTTGTCGAGTGCCGGAGTAATTGTGCGTGTTTGCAGTTATAGCGCGCATCAGTGTTTTAGGTTGAGTTGTCTCGTTGTTCGTGGCGTTTACGCGCTCCGGGGACACGACCCAATTTCTTTTACCCGCACTTAGTGTTTTTAGCAATTTTCTGGTGTGTTTCCGGTTTGCTAGAGTATTCCGTCCTGTTGAACGGCTAGTGAATAGGTTGTGTTTGTAGATTAGGGGAGACAGAGTTCGGATCAGCTGAACTGCAGAAATAGCAGGGGGCTCATTTGTGGTTATACCCAGCTCCTTCCACGTGTTTTTTTTTATGCCGCTGTTATTGCGGAAGGAGAGATGAAACGAGTGGCCCTTTTAAATTCTTTTCGGATTGACTGAACCAAGAGGTCCAGTAACCCTCTTAAAGGGGGGAGTTGTAAGGTCCACTTATGAGATTAGCGGCCAGGTGCCTGTGCTGCGCGTGAGAACGCGCCGCTCTGTCTGGCGACGTAGCACTGCCGACACTGCGCTGCAACCACCGCTAATTCGTCGCGGCGTGCGCGGGAGACGGATTGTCTGGCCCTCCGCATTCCTAAAGGGTAATCCCCCATTGAGAAGGCAGACTGCGGCGCCGGATTCCAGGAACGCCTGCCGGACCCGCTGGGATTACCGGCGTGTCTCTATTATCGCGCCCTGGTCAGCATGACGCACGGTCGCCGTCTTTCGCTCCCCCCGCCCCCCCCCCCCGCGGGGTCACCCGAACTTGCTCGTCTACGAGCGTGCCGTTGACCTGAGATAGCGGCGCCTCATTGGATATTCCGTGACGTGCTGAGTGACAGCTGTCTACGTGAATTCGGGCACTCCCATACGCGTGTACGAACGCTACAGGGGCGTTCCCGAGAGAGGGCGATCTCGAGGTTTTAAAAGGCCGAACTTGGCCGTTGGAAAGGGTTCTCGTCTGAGCGCTGAGCTGGCAGTTCCCGGCGAGACAAGGAGTCTCGACCGTTAACGCTAGGTTGGGATTTAGGAGCCCCCTAGTCGAGGTTAAGATCGCGTCGGAGGTTCAGGGTGCAGCGCCGCACCGGGCAACTAGACGGATCTTGCGGCGAGACAGAGTCTCGGCCGTCGTTTCTCGAGCGGTTTATGTACGCTCCGAGAATATGAAGAGTTAGAAGAAGTTGAGGAGCTCGAGTGATTTGTGCGCACTCGGAGCTAGCTTCTAGCTGAAGTTTGAAGTTTTTCTTTTCATTTCTCATGTACCCAGTTTTCATACTGTAAATAGCTGTACATAAACTTCCGTTTTACTTAATCGACTTCAACGCCTCGAGTTCGTCATTTCGACCGGAACTTCAACACCATCACCCAGCCAGCCTCCTGCCAAATCAACCGGAGCCCGGGCGATTGGGTTCCTGATCGACACTGGACTTTGGGGAAACGATCTTCACTGGGGGGGGGGGGGGCGTGAACGGCGTCGGGCAGCCCCAGCCCTGCCACTACAAGCACTCGACGACGTCCCCCCGCCTAGTTTCCCCAGCCCTTGACGAGCGACCAGAACCGCCATGACCCGACGACGTGTGACTAGACGACGATGATGTGTACCCAGCCCTGCGGTCCGACGTCGTTACAAGCGCTCACTGATTCGTTGTTGCCTTAAAGGGAAGGTGAAGCGGTTTTAGAATTAAAAGAAAAGTTGACTAGCAGCAAGTACACATTGAATAGTTCATGTGTACGAAATATTTTCGCAATACATGCAATAGAAGCGGCGCAATGAGCAAACAAAAGTGGCCCGATGCCCCGCCCCCATCTCGCCGCGCGATGCCGGAAGACCGAAGAGGGCGGGCGAAAACCGGCTGAAAAACGTCATACCTGGACTTCCGGCCGGATCGGCCGCCTCACTCAGCCATGCTCTTTTCGCTGTGTTTCCTTGTGAATGATACTTGTTGTTGTTGTGGTTGATAGCACTCATTTGTACAATTTTCGTGTTCAAAAAGTATGCACGAACGCCAAACGAGGCATACGTTATCATGCCGCCTTCCTAAGCAGAATAATGCCTCACCGGGATGCTTGATAACATACTCAAGCGACAGCCGAGGTGCCTGTGCTTGATGACAGAGAATATACTACACTACGTTAAATACTTTGTAAACCGCTCCAATGCGTTTTTTTTTTATGCGATGGACGTGAATGTTCACATTAGATTCTAGATTTAGGAAGGATGGGGAATACTGCTGTACCTTGGGCGGGGGTGTTTCGTTCCATTCCAGAAACCAAGTGACATTTGTTCAGGAAATACTTGTTTCGTTAAACGCGTCGGTTTTCTTTCCCTATGGGCTCAGGACAGTGTTAAAAAAAACAATTTTTTGGCGAAACTAAAACAAGGGGCCAATCCAGATAGAAGTTCTCTTCCGGCTAAGAGGAAACAGTATTCCTACAAAGTAAAAGAACCAAGACAACCAGATTACTTATTTTGCAAGTATACATGTCACAGTAAGGTGGTGTTTGTCTGGAATTAAAACAAAAACACCACTCCGAACCACCGCCGTGCCATAATTTGTGTTGACTGCGGGGGCCTAATTTTTTGCCCAAGATTCCGTGTGGCTGCATATTATAACCTGGCAAGCCCTTGTTGTCACTGAACCTCAAGTGTGCTCCAGTGATAGTCGGTGATATATATAATGATGATACTAAAAAAATTAGGAGCGAAGAGTAAATATACGGCCTCTGTCCGACTAGCGCGGTAAATGCTTAAATCTAGAAATGCTGAAACAGGCCAACGATTCATTATCACAAACGTTTGGTGATTTGTTACCTAAGGTAACGTAACTACAACGTAACTGCCTTGTCCGACTGGTCTGTTAATTATAACGAGGTGGCCGTAATATTGTAGCAGAATGCGCAATGCACAAGCGAAAATCAAGCCCTACTACAGCCAATAATGCTGAGCAGGCACTAGTATGCTGCAGTGTTTTCAGAATAAATGCATGTGAAGCAGTAAGACACCACTCATCGAAGTGCAGCTAGCAATCGCGGAGGCGCCGCTGCGCCGCTGCTGAAATGGCGCGCGCGTGTGGGTCTGTGTACGGGGATGAGTAACCTGGCTGGGGTGGGCGACAACGAACAAAGGAAATGCGGAAGCAGAGTCTGCTTGTTGGTTTATGCGTGTACCGGCAAGATGTGTCTCGCATATACGTTTACAGCGCATGAACGCTATTTTTTCGCGCAGTGCACGTACGTGCTTTTCGCTGGTAGATTGTTTATAAAACGCCCATTAATCTTCGGCATAAATGGTTTTGTGTATAATAAGAAACACTTAAGGCAGTACCTAATACTAACATAAGGTATAAAATCCCCCTATGTTGGTTGCCTTATTCAAAAAATTCCCCCGCATTTCCCCGAGGGGGAGAATGTGAAAGTGCGAATGCACGGTTGTCGGCCCGCTTGCGGCGCTTGCGCTCGGCCCCCGCAGCCCACCGCCTCGCCGCCTTCTCTTCCATCTCTTCCATCGGGTTTGTAGTATCACGTGTACACCACGCAGTTATCAAGCCGCTATAACGCCGCTGAGTCGCCAACGCACGCCGCTGACGACGTAGTTTGAATGCGTTAAAGATATAAGGCGCGTCTAACACTGATATCACGTCGCGTCCGTGGCTTGGTCGGTAGGGCGTCGCGCTGCGGCCGCAAAGTCCTCGGATCGAAACCTGGCGCCGGATGCTGTTTCTTTTTCAAATATAGAGGAGCACTGCGGACGCCAACGCCGCCGACGCCGGCGGTGGATGGTTTGGGGTCGCTTATAAAGTGCATTCGCACTTAAACTATTTTGATGGAACCCACTAGTCGACGTCACAGTCACTGCTTTTTGGTTCTCTGTCGTGTAAAGCAAATTTAAGCTCCAAGATAATTGAACCAACAGCACGGGAAATTGTAAAACAAACTTCCAGTCATGTGGGAAAATTAAACTGCAAGCTAAATTGCCGCAAAGACAACCGTGCGATCGTTCGCAATGCTTCCGACAACTCGCGCGGCCGAAGGGTGTCCTCCTTTGACGTCATGACGGGCGCAACCAATCAGGGGCGTCAAAGGACGAAAAGCGCGCGTCTTTCAAACGGGGCCGCGCTTTTTGCAAGATAAATGCCACTTGGACTCATTTACGATAAATTTCAATGTGATATTCGGAATCAGCGCGCAAGAAACTATATAACTGTTATTCTAACTCAATTTTTTGGAAAGTGCTTCAGCTTCCCTTTAAGGACAAACGACATCGCTGTTGTGGTGTTCACCGAATCCATCACCTTCATTCGCGGCGGCAAGCGCTTCTTTCGTTTATATTTTCTCGCATTTTTCATTTGCCTCACCATCCTCATAGGGCTGCAGCTTCGACCGGGACGGTCGCGGGGGTAATGTCACGGGACATAGCGGAAGGCAATACACCACAGCGCCTTTACAAAGCATGAACGACGACGACGACGAAGACGGTCTTGGCGGACCCTGCTCTGGTTGTTTGATCGGCGCCATGTAAATAGTGTAGAGTGTTCACCGTCTTCATGGTTCGTCTTATCTGCTTTGCCGCCAAGTTACAATATGATATAGACGCGACACTGACAAAAATTGGCTGCGTATCAGCTCCTTTCGTTGCAAATGTCCTCAAAAGACGATTGTCTTTGTAGACATTTGCCAAAGCAATGGCCCCCTTCACTTTCCCGCTCACCTCTCATGCTGTTCCTGTACCGCCGCGCCCATTCCGAGGTAAACACACTAAGTGTGTGCTCAACCCTATTGAAAATGTGGAGTTGATGGAATCCATCAAAAATCAACATGGTGGATTATAGTAATGGAATTAATGATGGCATGATGGCAGATGACTGCATGCTGGCAGGGTGGTGGATGATGGCAGATG
Source organism: Haemaphysalis longicornis (assembly GCA_013339765.2). Classification (NCBI taxonomy): domain Eukaryota; kingdom Metazoa; phylum Arthropoda; class Arachnida; order Ixodida; family Ixodidae; genus Haemaphysalis; species Haemaphysalis longicornis. The sequence goes on along the minus strand of CM023452.1, from coordinate 80,970,364 downwards.
ACTGCATGCTGGCAGGGTGATGGATGACGGCATGCGTCGGTAGCTGATGGCAATGGTAGCGTCGATGCTGGCAGCTCGGGTGACAGTATGACGGCAGATATGCGAAATTGCAAAAAATGATGACGACATGAAAAGGAAAGATGCTATGCAATGCTAATTAAAAACTGGTTTCATTTCTTGCGAATAAATTTATAAAATAAGATTTGCAGCAAATAAGTAAGCTTGCATATGCGTTTTGCTCTGTCCATTCATGTCGTGATCATTTTTCTGCTATCCTGCTACAATGATCTGAAAACTTAACCATTTTATGAGAGCTTAGATGTGTGTGCTGGGGTGCTTAAAAATATTACACAAAACAAACTTGGTTTTAACCTTGAATATATTATCATTAAATATCAAATACGGTGACTATCTTCGAACAGGTGGGCAGCTGAAAAGAAAAAAAAAACTGAGTTACACACTAAAGCTTATACAATCCAGATCAACTCAAAACAAATGTATATTCACATTTCACATACCTCCTTAAACATTCTGAGATGGTCGCTCCGATGTGGTCCCTTGCTTCTGCCCTTCCTCCTTGCCATAAAAATAGAATGCCTGCAGAAAAAGAACATTTTCAACAAATTAAGTGGAAACCATCCTGCTAGGACTTCCTTCAGGTCATGGAAGGGTGCTCTTGACCGGCACTGCTCTAAAAGGCATCGCATGGTGGCAATGCCTTTCCCGGGAAAGATTTTAGTAAGATGCAAGCGTGCATGCATGCAACCGAGAATTTCAAGAGGACATGCGTTAGCAGCAGGTGGGAAAGAAGCAAAACACCCTCGTCTAGAAGAATTCTATGCTCAAAGCGCAGCCAGCGAATACCAGGCGCAAAAAAATGTAGCTTCAGGCGAGTGTGTTGAAGGTTAGGAACACGTTAAATTGAAAAGTGAAGAAGGCCAGATGACATTAACCTGGTTGGATGCATTGAAGCGACGAAAAGAAACGCACACAGTCTTGAGATGAAAGTGCAGACTAAACGAACGCTTGCAAAAACTTCAGCAAACTTGTGATGAATTTAGAGAAAGTTCAATACTATGAGGACAACCGAGCTGTGCAAGCACTAAAGAATTTTCGGAAGCCACACAAGAAGGAGAACGGGTGTGCCAAATTTGCCATGGAACAGATTATCAATAGTGATAAGGCGCGCTAACTAGACAGGAACCCACGTTGCGGCAAAGTGTTGTGGAAGGCGACTTCTTGTAAAGGATACGAGCATGTGAGGGGCAAAAAACTGCTGAAGCTGCCATGTCAAAGCACACTAAAAATCTTGTCGGACCTTCTGCAAGAGACTCGAGTAATAAACCTAATAAAGGAACGGCTTCAAGTGGAGGGACAAAGCTTGCGGTCACTAAAAGAACCATACTGCAGCCTGACACTGACGAAATGTCAATACAGGAAAAAGTAATTTATGGCTGCCAAGTCGACATATTTTCGGCCTTGATATAAGCTGTGAACCTTGAACCGGTGGTGCCACTGAATTAGCCTGCAGGCTCCTTTGGTTTGTCCTGCCGGGGCTTTCCACGGCTGACGTTATCCCCTTAGGGTATTTTTTTACCGGGAACAGGAAGCATGACCGGCTCCGTAACCTGAATTTTAGTGTGCTCAACTGTGTAAGAGGTAAGGTTCTTCATTATCCGTATTGTTACAGACAGCCACCAGACAAACAGCGCCATGTTCCTAGGCATGTCGGTTGACAACACACTACAACATCAGCATGTTTTGCTACATCCATCGCGGCAAAATGACCCATCATTCCTTTTATTTGACCAAACCACCTCATTAAGAACCTTAGAACAAATTTTCTAGAGAGAGAGAGAGGGGGATGTTTGATGGAATGCAGAAAGTTAGGGACTGTTTTGTTCTCAAGGCCCTCTTTAAGATCCAATAAAAGTTGTCACTTGTGAACCCAGTTTGGCTCCTAAGCTGATCACACATTGAGCCGAACCTGGAAAAAATTAAGCTGTCCCACGCCACCTTGATATTTTCGCCTGTCGTCATCAGCAGCCCAAGTTCCTTCAGAAAAAGCCCAAAGGTCACGAATACGCTACAGAATCGAAAATTCCAGTAAATCAAGCTGAATAGTGCAATCCCATGTTAAGGACCATGCATCTACTCCACGTAAATATGTGATTGCAGCCTGTTCAGCAAGGTGTCTCAAGTGAAGCATGAAGCGCAATAACACAACAGCCCAACCAAGAACTGTAGCGCGGATGGCTGATTGTGTGGCCACTTTCCGAATTGACGCCACCGCATCACCGATAGCGTGCACCACAGGCGACGCGGCGGAGGAAAAGAGAGCTATCGTTCTCACAGGCGGAGAGGAGCATTCGGTGGGCTGCACGAAAAGGGGGATATCAAGCAGCTGTGTCACTTCTAAATGTTGCATCATGTGCATCCTAGTTCTCTTTTTTACTAAGAACTCCCACCTTCGTGCTTGTGTTTCAGCAGTCCAATGTACAATGGCAGCAAAGGTTCATGTTAAACAATACATAAAGACGTTAAATACAATACATCCAAATTCACTGATTCCAAACTCGGAGAGCAATGAATTGCTGAAATGAAGATGCCGACCAGCATATATATACAGTGCTATTGGAAGACCAAAGCACTGCACTCTCGGTCAAATTAGGCAAGTTCTGGTAACTGAATTTCACAGTGCACGTCATAGCATTGCACTACAATTGTATAGAACTAGGTGCTCACCTATTGTAACCAACCTGAAAAACAGCCAGTGACATCTGATGAGAGGTCCATCCAGATAGGTCCATCCACCAAGTAGGGCATGCCAGCTGATCTCCACTGCAAGGTGTAACAGTCAGTAGCCTGCAAAATAGAAGTGAGTGGCAAACAACAAGCAAGTTGCGTTAGCCTTAATCCTTCAAAGTTCTAAATGCGATATTAAGGTGTCGAGCAAGGTGTTCTTCACACTCCAAGCGAAAATATGAGAACGTTAAAATACCACATTACCTGGATGTAAGGATGGCCGAAGTGACTATCACAGCATAGTGACAATGTCAACGATCAAGCTTCTAACTCAATTCTCTCTTTGGAAGTAGATGCCGTTCATTATGACCAGTTCATGTATGCGTAAAAAGGTGCCGAGATGAGCTCTCTCATTGCTATAAGGCAAATTGCTTCCACGATTCTGTGACAAAGCGCAGACCTAAATGATGATAACGTTGCCTTAACAATTAGGGAGTGCCTAGCGTTCCGTCCAGCCGGAATGCTAAAAACTGCTAAAGTTCCGTCCAGACTGAACGCCAAATCAAAACCAGCCAATTAGCCGCCATTTCTCATTCTGGGATTTGGTGTAGTGGTTCCGCGGCTGACTACGAACGTTGTAGGCCCTGGTTCGATTCTCGCACCATTTTTTTTGTGTGTGTGTGTGGCCGTGGTTAGCGTTTTGTAATAGCAAAACTTCCCGCCCGCTTTACAATTCACGCGATGAGAGCAGTAGGTCTTGGTTTTTTACTCAAGCGGCCGAGCCGCTCCCGCTCACTGGAGCCAAGGCCGACGTAGCCATCGCCAGTTACACCCAATCTCCTCTAATTATTACCAGTGATTAATAATTAACAGTGACTCTGGCTAGTCAGTGAGCGGAAGCGGTTTGGCCGGTTAGGTAAAAATCAAGACCGACTGCTCTCGCTGAAATATTGTGAAGCGGGCGTCGGGTGGCGACTTGGAGATCTGTCCAGATTGAGCTAGAGTTAGTCCGATCATCTGTAATTATTAATAATGATTAATAATTATCAGTGATTCTGGCTAGTCAGTGAGCGGTAGCTGTTTTGCTGGATGGGTAAAAATCAAGAAAGACTGCTCTCAACGCGAGTTGTGTCTCCTCCGGACGGAACTTTAGTGACAGTTGCCGTTCCGTCTAGACGGAACGCTATACACAGCCTAACAATTCTGCCAAAGGAGGCTGGAAAGGCTGTGATGAACTGCTGAACAACAATACAAGTGAAGCAATTTTTTTTTGTTTCTAAAGTCTCTTCTAGGTGATTGCAGCTTAAACCAGGTTCAATTCTTCTTCCCACGCAGTGCTTGAAGCCCACATGATGCGTCGGTGCATGTTTTCAGCTGGTACCGTCAATATCATGGCAACAATTTTTTTCCTTCAAAACATGAATCTAATTAGTCCTTAATAATGGCCGCGATGTCTTAGGGAAGCATAGGGAACCAGATTTAAGGTTGTGCTCACATTGACATCAAACCCATTGAAACGATTTTCAAAAATGATACACATTGGTATAGGCCGCAAAATTTGAAACATGACAATAATGCATTACTGCCAATAATGACAATAGCCAGTGCTTAAAAAATTATTGCGATGAGAAAGAGGTTATCCTCTTCTGAAAAATTAAGAAAAAACTTTCAGTGTGATCTAACCATCTAGAAAAGGCTGTTCTCCCATCTATTCTCTAGCGGCATATTTTCTAGAACTATATTTATTTACATCAAGTCGTGTTTTTAACAGAGTGTATTATTTGCTGTGCAATTATGTACACAAGCTACTAGAAAGAGACCTTCGGCCTTAACCAGTCCAGAGGAGACCCACTTTTTTTTTTTTGAAGCATTTGCTCTTGTGCGGGGTGCACTCATCCACAGAATGAGAGCCCAATACAAAATTTAACTGAGCAACACGCGTGGCCGCGAATTATTCGGAGACAGTAGTGAATGTTGCAGTGCTTAAACGCTCCCCACGTGCGGCCAGCATTGCTTATACCTCTGCACCAGACGCACGATACGCATGTAGTTTCGACGTGGTAGCAAATTCGGGTTGAATGAACGTTTTTGGTGCTACTGATGCACATGCACAAACATATATGCGATTATCGAACGATTGGAACACTCAAACATTCACTGCACATGCGGGGCTTGCGAGTGTGACGCCAATTTCAGCCATCGTACCCTCAATCTGAACGCAGAGAGCCTTGTTTGTACCAGTGCACTTTTCTGAGTGACCGCTTTGAAAAATGACAATCCCTGCAGTGTAGTGTAGACTGCTATGTGCCTCGGCTAAAAGTTACCTAAAGCGTACCACTCCAGTCCAGGTACGAAAAATGATGCGAAGAACAATTTGCAATTCCTTAAAAAGAACTACCCACCAAAAAAAAAAAAAACTTGCGAACTCAACCTGGAGCGGTCGACCGCGCGTATTGGCGATCGGTTGTTGCGAGCACCAAACCGTTTAGCCAACGTAGCAGTATGGTCCTACTTCGCTCAACAAAAAGCCTACAAACGGCACAAACAATAGGGCTCTTCGATTTACAGACTCGAATTCACCGCGGATATTCCGCCGGAGTCCGATGATTCCCCGAAGCCATAAGGATACACAAGAAAATCGAATGCCTGACTGCTTTCAGGGAATCGGCGGTGAGTCCGGGACTGTAAATCGAACAGCCCTACTGTTTCTAGTCCCGCACGCAATATCCGCGGTCGAAAGGCAGATCTACGTAACCCTCAAAATCAGTCGCTGTCAAAAAACATTAGGGCTAACCGACGACGCAAACGTCTAACACGGAACGGAAGAGCCCTGCCCTGTTAAATACACAAGTAAAGTGCAAAAAGTTGACTAGTCACTTACCTTAAATCACAGGCGACATATCTTCGTCGAAACAATAATCCGCTGTCTTCAAAACAACCACAACAAAGCCACTCGACAAGCGCGTACAACTCCACCGTCTCGGCGGCCAGGAAGAAAGGAATGCGGCGGCGTGATGGCGTGGCGATGTTGCTGGATGGAGCAGTGGAGTACTGAGGCCGGGGTTTCGGTTTCGGCTGTGCCTTGGTGTTTTCGTAACGCAGTTCATACACGGCGCGAAGTGAACAAAATGCGTCGAAACAAATTCTGGCTTGAACATAGACACATAAAGCAATGTAAATAGAAAGATAAGGTTGCCATACCCAGCAAAAAGTTGAGTTTGTTGGGCTATCCTGTATATGAGCGATTGAGTTGTGGAATAAACCTCCGACATCACTTTGGGGGAAATCACTTTTGGTTAAAAACTACCAAGAACAGGCACATTTTTCGTTTAAAAAAAATTATATCGTGCTGTTAGCAAAAAAAAAAAAAAGAAACAGACCACCGGAGGATCGAACCACCAACTTTGCAACAAAAAACGAGCGCGTTACCACTGCACCACCGCTACAATCGGAAATCAAGCCCGAACAAGTGCCATTTAGTTGGTTTGTCAATCTAAATCGCCCATGAATGCATAAATATTGTGAGTTATGTTTACTGCTTCTCGTATATAACCCATTCCGGCAGTCATACCGCTTCTTGGGCACGCACCAGTCTCCGAAACGAGGCTGACCTTGAGAAGTGTAGCCAGCTATCTCAACCTAAAAGAGATATCGCACATCCCCGTTCTCCCCGACGAAAGCCAACGTAGCTATGAGTGAAATGGCATAGAGGGAAATGGCATGCGCGCCCGGAATTAAAATTATGTTGTGTAATAATACCGTGCTTAGATCTGTCTCAAGGCAGCTGATTACAACTAAGGAGGATCGGCGAAGCGCTAGACCCGTAGTCTGCCGCGTACAATTTAAGCCATATGCCACGGACGGTTCTGTCCGCGGGCTCAGCGCAGCGAAAATGAACACGTACGGTTTGACGGTTTGACCCTGTCGCAGCGAAAAAAAGCTGCCCATGTTTTCAACGTAAGTGTCCGCACTGCCATCCTTACACCAAAAACGGCGAATAAAGGGCATACAGTTTCATACCAGCCCTCCAAGTTCTGGCTTAAAAACAAGAAGCGCTAATCAAAGTAGCTTTTCTCTAATATGCCAAGTTTTCAGCAGCACCTTATCAAAAATGCAGTTATTGTTTTTTCTTCTCGAAATTCCCAATGCCACCGCTATGTTTCTGTTATTATATCAGTCCTTCGCTATCGAATGAATTTTGGCTTGCTGCCAGCATTCGTTCGGAAAATGCCTTTCCATCATCAGTACAGCAGTCAAGCTTGCCGTCACGCGAACATCTGCCGTCATCGCGCAGCGTGCGTGCCAAGTTTTCGTCAACACCTTTTCAAAAAGGCAGCTTTTGTAATTTTCTCGCAACGGTCAATGCCAAAGCTATGTTTCTGTTATTACAAGCGCTTCGCTCTCGTATAAGTTTTGGCTTTCTGCCGTCATTCATTCAGAAAATGCCTTTCCATCGTCAATTCAGCAGTCAAGCTTGCCGTCACGCAAACATCTGCCGCCATTGCGCCGCAAGCCTGCCAGCATGGAGGAAGGTGCTGGAAGGTGCTGAAAGGTGCTGGCAGGCATGCCATCATGCCTGCCAGCACCTTCCAGCGTCTCCTTCCAGCAGCTTCCATTACAGTTTCTTACGTACATCAAGCTTTCCAAGGCGACCATCAAACGCAATCAACCTTTCCAGCAATGAATCTTGATGGTTGGTTGATGGAATTTTCAACAGGGAAGGCGATTTCAACTTACCGCGTTCCACTGCTAAATGCGTGGTTCCTCGATATTAGCGCTGCAGTACGACGGAGACGCGCGTGAATCAAGGCGGCCAACTTCAATGTTTGTAGAACCGAGTTGCCATGCGCCACGTGCGTTCCAAGCAGAACGTGAAACCTAGCTAAGGGAACCTTTCTTTGCTGATGCCGCATATTTTCTGATATGCCGCCCGGAGGTGGCGCGGGCAACAGCAGGTGTTACGCGTTGTTCTGCAGAAGATGTAGAATATCATTTGCTATCCAAAAACCAAGCATCCATGATTTTTAATAAAGGAACACTGTAAATATCCCTTGTGTACTAATTTCCTGTCCTATATGTGCGTAATGTGTTGTTTTTGTTCAACAAAGTTTGCAAGTATGAACATATAGACTCGGCTTAGACGTTTACATTTGGCTGTGAGTTGATAAGACTACTGCGCTGTAAGCATTTTACTTTGGCCGAGTGGCTGAATCCATTCAGAGACAGACAGACGGATAGATAGACAGATAGACAGACAGACACAAAGACAGACCAAAATGTCTTGGTTTAAGTAGCCCAAGAAAGACTATCGTCTTTAAAAAAGCCAGAGTATCTCTAAATGCCCGAGTGTATCGTAAAAGCAGAATTATTCTGACTCGCCTGCCACGTAACTGCATTTCCCTCTCCACCGCCCACATTCCACGCTGTTCTCCCCTCTCTCGGTCCTTCCATTATGAACACGGTGTAGGTTTGCTAACGCAAATTCAATCTTCAAGCGACGCTTGGCGCACTTTCTGTTGGAGCGTTTTATTGCGCCTGGCGCTCCATCCCCGAGATAGAACTTCGCGTGCTAGCCTTTTTCGAACCGAAAGCTTTTTAGTAGGTCTAGTGGCGTCGTGAAAAATGAACTAGCACGGGGCACAAACCGCCACAACCATAATGGTCGCAGCGCTTCTAATTTTTCAGGTGCTCACGTGCATGGTCGCTTGATAAGTTGGCCCAACCTTCACATCCCTCAGCCCTTCCCGACCTACTCACCTAGGCGCGATGCCAGCCGATGTAACCCCCCCCCAAGCTAAATGTCACAAGACGCCGCCTTCGAGCACGATCAAGGCTACGTTAATGAAAACCTTTGCCCTCTACGACGTCAGCAACCACGGGACCAGATAGCGCACTACATAAACAGCACCGAATTGCCGAGAGTTCGGGATCATGGAACCGCCAGACCCACACTTGTCACAATGCTTCTAACCCTTCAGGTTGGTTATTATGCTTATTCAAAACAATTCAGAAATGATGACAGATGTATAGTGGCGGTGTCGTTGCCCTACGACTCGAAGTGTCCCGGTTTCGTGCTGTTGTTGCGCGACATTATGTTATTGTTGTCTAGGGATGTTAAGGTTAACACGTAGATGAAATTATTACACGCGATAACATGTTAGATCCATGCTAAGAAACACCAAGCACCTTAACCGTTGTAAACATTATCTGCCGACTAGAGTTTGACATCCCTACCTTGAAAACCGCGAATATTGACACCAACAACCGCATGAGGCGAACAAACGTTCTAAAATTTGACATTGACAATTCTGATAAACAACCTTGGGCCGATTCAGAAACCGAAGTACCCATCATCATCATCATCATCATCATCATCATCACCAGCCTATCTACGCCCACTGCAGGGCAAAGGCCTCTCCCAAAAATGTGCAAAAATACTCTAGGTGCAACTTTCAAAGCTAGTGATATCGAACGTGCACACTACCTGGGAAATTTTTGCAACAAAAAATGACCTATAATAGTAAAACGGCTGACTTGAAGACATAAGAAAACTTAATGTTATGTGGGCGTAGGCTAGAAGACATGTGTTGCTGTCAGAGAAGATTTCGCTCCAAGTAAGCGCGTTGCACGCTCGAAATTGTTAAAATTCTTCAAGCCCCAAAAATGCGGATTCAAACTTACCCTTAAGAAGCAGCAGGTTGGTAACAAGTGCTAAAATTACGAAGCTGCATCCGGCAGCGTGATCAAACACACTACAACACCTACCAGCAGTCAGAAATCAGCTCGAAATGATAACTTACCTGACCAGCCCGAGTGACAATGAGAAAAATTTGTGCCTGCTCTCTTGAATACCCGCAATTATTCATTCTTTAACATTAGCGTAGCTTCCACGAGAATCCGCAGTATAATAACAAAACGTGTCGAACTAGAAAGCTCCATGTAAGAAACGTGGCTGAATAATGATGTGGGCGACAATCAAGTCTTTCCTTCTTACCCTAACTTAGCAGTGTATATACGTGATTGAAATGATAGACGAGGATGAGGAGTACAAGTAGCAGTTAGACACTGCTTACCTTCCTCACTCATCTTTTACGAGGAAAACATTGAGGTTCTTTGGTTATGCCTAAACAGTGCAATTACCAAATTATTGTTCCGAATTTGTTACCGTGCAGCAGATTTAACCCTTCGTTCTGCGACCTATTGCGTCTCCCACTAGAAAACCATAAAAAGATATGCCCGTTGCACACTACCTTTAGTTTTGTAGATTTTAATCAGCCCAGCGGTTTTTGGCTGCTACTTTCGGTACCCCTCGTAGATTTTAATCAGCCCAGCGGTTTTTGGCCGCTACTTTCGGTACCCCTCGAAACATCACACAAAGAATGCAGTTTTTGGAATTTAATTTTCACTTTCACCAACATCAATCAGCAACATGCCCATCTAGGGCCAGCACCACCCTGGAACTCTTGTTAACATGTAGCTCAGACAATATAAAAAATATTTTTTGGTCCCCGACTTGAGAGACCACCGCCTACTGCATACTGGCATTTCATTGCGTATAAAAGCTCCCACGTAAAAAATAATCACCGCTTATAACCACGCCAACTTCGATGCATTCAACCACGAACTGGCCCTTTTTACGCAAATTTTTAACAGTCAGACTCGGCCCGCTCGGTTAACACCAATTCGTAATTATACGAACAGGTAATTCTAAAGTTAAAACAAATACATTCCTACTATCCTTGCCAATACAGATGAAATTAACAAATTGTTTACGCAGCGCATAGAGCCTCTAATCAATTAGAAAAAAGGCCATTATCAAAAACGCTAGGCTTACAAAAACCCGAGTGCTTCGCACCTGTACGAGTAGTCAAGCACTCATGAAGACGTTGTGGAACCTAAAGCCTTTAAAGATAATTTTTTCGAGTGATCTGTTATCAATCCTCCAGTCTAACCCGGGAAAAAAATTAAGTGATCTCTCCTCCCAATCACCAAACGCAGCTCCAGCTGTCAGAAGATGACAACAAGCTGATTGAAACTACAAAATGTTTTAAAGCACTAAACGATGTTTTCACATCAGGTTTTTCACCTGCTGCAAACCTTAGGTTTACGGAATTATCACAGCAATCGACCACCGCAATGCCCGAGATACAGAAAAATGCTCAAGAAATAACTAAGCTAATCAGCTCCCTAAAATTATCATTCTCAGCTGGTTGTTATGAAATCTGCAGCAAACTACTCAAGAACACTGCTTCCCTGTCAAGCTCAATTCTATGTTTAATATTTCAGCCATCAATCAGTACTGGCGAAGTCCCCACGATTGGAAAAAGGATCGAATAACTTCCATCTTTAGGTCTAGCGATCGATCAAAAGCATCATATTTTCTTCCGATTTCTCACTAGTCTAAAATTTCCAACAACGTAGCAACCAATATAATGAATTAGCTCGAATCAAATAGATTTTTTTACTTGCACCAACGTGGTTTTAGAAAACTATTATCATGTAAAAATCAGCTTTCTTATACGATTTCTTACAACGTATACAGGATAATTTATAATTTGACAACACCTCCCTCGACTTGTCGAAGGCCCTCTATCGTGTCCCACGCAATTTACCAGCTGTTAAATTTATTTTCTATTGGAATTCCTTCAACCCCACTTATTTCGATTGAACATTTCCGTACAGGAGGAGAACAATTCACAAACGCCAACTGTCATGGCTCTCCAATCTCGGGTGTTAGGTCAGATGTCCCCTAGGGAGCAAGCATATCAACCCTTTTATTCTTAATCTACGTCAATGCCCTGCCCAATATTACAAAAATAAGACTTCTTCATTTTTCAGCCCTCTGCATCATATTCAACGCCGTTCCTAACACTAGTTACTCCATCGACCTTCTAGGAGATATAGGCACTGAAACTTCGTGGCGTGGAAATAGCGCATGCCTGTATACGTAATAAGTGCCAATATATCTCCGTAGATAATGAGAATAACAATGGGGTGGAGTGCATTCGGTAGGCCTTCTCAGATAATGAATGGCAGCCCACCGTTGTCCCTCAAGAAGAAAGTGTAGGACAGCTGCATCTCATCGGTACTCACCTACGGGGCAGTCACATGGAGGCTTAGATTGTTTAACTTAAGGTGAGGACGAATTAGCGCGCAAAGAAACGGAAGATGATAGGTGTAACATTAAGGAACAAGAAGAGAGCGGAGTGGTTCAGAAAAATAACGCGTTTTAAGGACATATTATTAGAAATTAGGAACACGAAATGGACGGGGGCAGGGCATGTAATGCGAAGGCAAGATGACCGTTGGTTATAAAGGTAACAGAGTCGATCCCTAGAGATGTCAAGCGCTGTAGGGGGCGGCAGAAAGTTAGATGGGCAGATCAGATGAAGACGTTTGCCGTCGCAGTTAGCACAGGACCGGGGTAATTGGAGAATATTTGGAGAGGCCTCTGCCCTGCAGTGGGCGTAGAGAGGGTGATGATGATGAGGATGATCCTGACTGTGATTATGATGACGATGATATCTCCGTTTCTCGTAAGCGCAGCAGTACAAATCACTCACAATATATAAACTCCACCAGAATAACTAGAACAGACTGATACAAATATCTTGGCGTTTCCTCCACATCGTCTTTATCATGGGTTACTCATTTTGAATCAATATGCGCGCACGCCTCAAGAACGCTTTGGGTTCTCCGCAAAAATCTCAGATACACATCGCCCGGTATTAAAATCTCGCCCATCAGGCATACCTATCGCCTAAACTGGAATACCGCTCATCTACCTGGCCCCCATCGGAAGCTTATCTAACCTACGAATTAGAATCTATCCAGAACCGAGCTGCGCACTTTATCATGTCAAAATACTCGCGTAAAAGCAGCATCACTGAACTGAAGTTAACACTCGACCTTCATAGTCTTATACCGCGTCATGTCATCTTGTATCTCCGCCTACTTCATCCTTTCTACCGTCACCCAATCGCACGACAACCTCGACTTCAACCACCGCTTATAATATCCCCACGCCTCAACCACAGCAGTCCAATCGCCTGCATTCACTGTTGCACATCTGCGATGAAAGCCTTTTTTCCCAAGTGCAATAGCACTGTTGAACAGTCTCCCCGGCATTACTGTTTCGACCACTGAGAGTAAGGGCTTCCGCGAAAAACTAACGAATCATTTTACTTAGAAACGTTTTGTTACTTCAATCCTATTAATAATATTGCTTAGTCATGTGTACTGCTTGCGTTTTTTTTGTAACTGGGAGTTTGCTTGTTGAACAATTTGGGCCTTTCTGAGCGTTATTCCTTCGTTCTTGTTGTACACCAATTTGCCCCTCTTCTGCATTTTTTTAGCCATTAAGAGCTTCTAAAACATTGTTTTCCTCCGCCTTATGTAATGCCTGGGGGCCTTTAAGGCTACAATGAACGAAATAAATGAACTTCCTCCATGGACTGGTTGTCGGCAAAAACCTCTCATGAGATAATAAAATGATCATGAGGAAAGAAAACTGCATAAATATAGCTTTATTAGTGGTGGTGGTCTCAGGGCCATTAAAGGGTTCCGTGGTTTAGGATTCCTTAGTCTGTGGCGCTTAGGTGTTCCCGGTTTACCCGCCGAAGATTACCATTTTGGTACGGGGTAGTCGGCATGCCGCCTGAAGGTAGGCGAGGAAACGGTGGACCTGTAGATGCTTAGGAGAATTCACACACCATGTGGTACAGGGCGCCATGAGATTGGTGATATATCCAGGTGCTCTGCATGAACAAGGAGGAATAGCGTGGTCTGTTGCGACGCGTATGGCGTCGAGGGTACCTAAAATAAGTAGTCGGGGTGTGAAGTGGGGCGAGATGTTTAGGCGGAAGAAGTCGCAGGGGCGCGGGCGTGTGAAACATCATTGTAGTCTTCCTCAATGTCATTCGCTACATTTATAATCCTTATAGAAAAAGCTGTGAAAATCATTCTTGTAAAATAATTGAATGCTTATGTTTAGAAATGCAAATTCAATTTTCCACGCCCCCATTTCTTGGGCTTTGTCTTCTCACGCCAATGTAACGGACAGACTTCAGAGAAACCGGCAGCAATGTGCTGCATTCCTGCACCTCATAAACGAAAGGAAGTTTTTCAAGTTAGCAGGCAGGAAGTTTAAAGGGTTTCATAAAACATTCGAAATAATGTACAAATCAAAGAAACATGTGATTGTTAGTTAGTGCATGCTATCGCAGGGCAGTCGCAGCTATCATACGACGTTCCCGAGGAACTCAGACCGAATATTACGACTTTTAAATGACGTCGATGGCGTTTTATTTGACTATGTCAGATGTCACGTCCGCTACCACCGCCGGCGCGGTGAACTCGAGACATGCGCTGTCAAGAGGGGAGATACAGCGGCTGGTTGTTGGCGGTCGGCAGATGCCCAAGCTGCAGAATACGCCGACTGCGCTCTTGGTTGGTACCTAGGTCGGCTGCAGCAATGGGAGGGTGGCGCCTGAACATCGGTGGTTGTGGCACCAGAGCGACCCGGCCCTGCCGTTCAGCAGGAACCGTTAATCGTTCTCCGCTAGCGAAAAAGTGAACGATTTTGGGTGCTCAAGCAAAGTGAGACACATCGAACAGATCAAAGCGGGACCGTTAGGGTGCTGTGAATATTTACGCTTGGATGTTCGATAGGGTTGCTTTCATGTTGCCTTCCGCCCCGTCGGCGCCGTCAACGTGGCAGTCAACGCAGACGGAGGATTGTTCGACCATGATAATTTCTCGAGTGATTATGGGAATATATTTGCCGGCGTTACAGAGACAATGATGCGCGCTCTAGTGGACTGCTCTGGACAAATATTGACCACATGGGGATGTTTAACGTGTGCTGAAGTCTCGAACACATGGGCGTTATTGCCTTTCATCTCCAACAGAAAAGCGACCATACCGGGCCTGCAATCGAACTCTCGTCCTTGCTCTCAGTGGCACAATGCCTTCGTCACTGAGCCACCGCGATTGGTCCGTCACCATTTCTCCATATATACATCGACCATGGAGCTTCAGCTATAAATGCTGTCATAACAAATTGGGGTCCTCTAGTGGAGCCACAGGATAGTGATGGGTAGATTGCCTTGGCGCGCCGTACTTTTCCCGGCCATATGTCCTGCAGGTGGCAAGCGATGGCGTTGGCTGTTCCACGAGCAGGCAGCGGACGTGAATACACTAATATTTACGGTAAACCTTTCGCTACAACTTTTCAAGGTCGAGGCTCAGCGGTTTCCGATGCGAGGTGTGACAAAGAGCAAACAGGATGTTGAAGGATGATTTTCTGTTTTTCAACCGAGTGGCGCAATAAGCGATTAAATCTCGTATTCGCTACTGTGTGCTTGCCTCTCGTTTTCGGAAAAGCGGGATTGGTTCAGCTTAATATTGCATTAGCCCCGGTTCGGTCACGAGTAGACAGCTTGGAGTAGCCCACGTTAGCTCACGTTAAATCAAGGGTAGGCCACGTTAGGTCACAAGTCGAGAGCTTGAAGTGTCTGATTGGGGGCTCGTTTTGACACTAGGTGATCTCCTGTACTTGCATGACGACGTCAGGCGAGAGTAAACGGAGAGGCACGTCCGTAAGCCGCCTTTATTGAATTGGGCAATGCCTCTATGGCAGCCTGCCTCGTTGCTACAGTGATTATGTGTAAAGTGAGCCAGAACGCGTACACCCCTCATGTTGTGGTTGCCGCTGCTTTTCGTGCAGATAGTACCACTGCCAGTGAGTAGCAGAATACCTGGATGCTTGATTGAGCTAGAGTAGCGTTGCTGACGAACGAACACACAGAAAACTCCAATGGGTATTTGGAAGCCGACACCACGAGCAAGTCATACGACCTGATTCAAAAGTAGGATTTCCGGCTTGTCAGCAATGTCGCATAAATTAGCTTCCCTTTTTAGGTGATACAAATTGCTCCCATGAGATGTGGAAAGCAGGACCACCTCACCAGCATGGCACCGGGAGAAGCGGCAATTGGCATACACTGCCGTAAATAGTCACTGAAACGACGCCAGCACATCGCCCCGTGCTGGCAACGGGGAAACGTAACACCCTACACGATTAGGCCAGCTGCCACCAATTGCTGATCCGGCCCACATTACCGGGGTGTTGAGCCAAGGCGTGGCGGGAGTCGAAAAATGAAGCTCTCCAAGCAGAAGCAGAGGGTTTATTTTCGTGGCACCCAGTGGTGTCTTCGTCGTTCGATACTGCGAGGAGCCAGCCTCGAGCCCCGAGAGCGAGCTCTGAGCGCGAGCTATCTCTCACCATCTCCGTCGCATCTAGGTTTATTCTTCGTCCTCTTCATGCATTGGAGAAGCGTCGCGATGATAATTTTCAACAGGGTACAGGAGAAAAAATTGTATATTATAGAAAAACTCGGTGACCACTGATGCTGTGGTACAAGTATAGTACAATGTTTCGGCTTCTTAAAGTTACCAAAAGTGCCTGTGTTGTGGTTTAAAAGGCAGCCTTTCGTGAGATGAGCTGAATGGCAGGAATGCCGCCCCGTCTCTCGTAATTATACCAGACCAGGTAGTAATAGTTGGAACAGGCACCACGCAGTGGCGTGCCCCGCAAGGAAGAGGTAACACTTAATGCTCCGATTACAAAAAGTATACCATTAACGATGAATAAACAAAAAAATAAATACCAAAGAAACTCGTGTTCCTGCGTGAGTTAGAAACCATCACCTCCTGCATGTCTTCAATGCCAAATGTCTCTGCGTCGAGAGCCCAACGAATACCCTTCCTGTCACTGCTTTTGCGCTCTTCCAGATGGTAGTTTTTTGAATGCCTTAGCGAAGACCCTAGTCACTCTTAGGGCTTTGCAGGTGGAGGTGTAAGCGCCGGCATTAGGGGGAAGGGGTAAACGTCTTCGTAAAGCAGTCAGCACTGGGCCTGGGTCCTGGGTTTTCTTCCAGGGTCCCTTGAGTCCGTCCGGCTTAATGGGCTCTCTTCATTACCCAAAGCTGCTGTCAGATTCCGGGAGGCAAGGAAGGAAGCCGGGATAAGGACGGAAGCTGTTTTCTATCAAGGTATGCCATTATGGCTGTTGTGATGTCACAACTGATTAGCGGTCCTCGTGCTACGAAGGTACGTGTTCCTTTGGCATCAGACTCACGGCGGGAGGCCAGCGGCGGAAAATTTCGAGATCAGCTTCGTCCCTAATTCTAAGCACTCGGCTTTCGGTTGTCTGACTAGCCTTGATGACACAATCATTTGTCCAGAGAAACCGCCATGCATTTTCTTTCTTCAAAGTTGTTTTCTTTCTTTAAAGTATGGCATCCGAATACCTAACAAAGGCCCCTTGAACATGTCAAACCTTCAGTCTATGTGTTTGCCTCCAACAATCTGCAAACTCTTCGAGCGAATCCTAACTATTCGCATAAAAAGCAGATGGAAAGCATTTCCAAGCCAGCGAGCCTAAAACTGTTTCTGGTCCTTTGTAAACAATCACCCCAAAAAGCTACGTGCCACACACTCGAGATGGATTTCCAATACCTAAAACCCAGACTGCGGCGTGCCTCAAGGTTTAATCCTTGGTCCTGCGCTTTTTAATGTGGTAATCGCCCACATTGCCCAGCGACTACAAAATAATCGGGCTGCACGTTTCTTGGTCTATGCGGAAGATCTTACTGTATCGACCGAAGCTGCAGACTACGCGTCAACTGAAGACAACTTAGTTGCAGGACGCCATCCATAACCTCACGTCGAAACTTATAACGGAAGAGGACGGGCGGCATATCATACTCCCTGATAAGCGCGCCGTCTAGGTATCTGACGAACCAATTAGGTCCAATTGTGGCAGACATAGACAGGTGGGTATCCCATTGGCTAGTCATAGCAGCGCCGAGTGCGGGATAAAGCAACTTCGAGGTACCTGGAACACAAAGAGCAAACGTGTTTATTAGGCAAATCAATGGGGAAGAGTCCTCAGTCCAAGACCCCTCGAGCTTTCCCACCATCAACCACCTTCAACATCAGCAGCCGCTGGTCATTGGGGCAGGAGATGGTGACAGCTCTCTTCCAAAGCTCTTAAGAAGAAATGGGGGAATTTTTCGAATGCAAAAGGTGTGGGCGCAGCCCGTACCCTATGAAATAGCGTCCCAGAGGTTTTACGGAAGCGACATAGCGGAGAGTATGCGGTGGGTTGCAGTATATGACATATAGTGAGATGGGAAAAGTATTCGTCTTGGACTGCAGCTTCGGAGCTGCCGTTCCACCTTGTTGGTTGGGTGTTTATTCGGTGCTGGGTAGGTGATACTCCCCAACTTATGGTGATGTTTTATATCGCTATACGTGATCAACGGGGTTGGACTCTCCTGCTCCTTTCCCGGGCACGGCGGGTTAACTTTCGTGCTAAATAACGGGTTGCCGATTTCCTTGCCCGGGAGAGCAGAGTGCGTAGGAGCACATATGATCATGATAGCTCTGTCTGATGGACCATGGCAGATGACTTGGTGGTTTGTCCGGCGAATTCTCTCGCGCGAAAAGGTACGGCACGCTTGCCGCGAATCTGTCGAGATTTATTTCGCTTTAGTTTGCGTCATTGGCGAGACCGATGGCCGATTCTTTCGCTTCTAAGGGGGTCGTGCCTGGTTAGGGTTTGGCTGCTGACGTACAGTGCAAACGAAAACTAGCCGAAAATGGAGTTTTTCACGAGCGGTATGCCCTAGAAACTCCCTGAAGAAAAAACTTGCTTCCTAGGTATGGCATAAAAAATGAGGATTAACCTTAATTTTTTCAAGTAGCCAATATGAGCAGTACAAACGGGAATTAGGAACTCAGTTACCTCGTTTTTCTTAATGATGCTCCGGGGCTGCGTTTGCTCCCTAGCCAGCAAAAAACTACCGAGGTGGTGTAATCGTGTGACGTGGTCTGGCGCCATAGCAGTTTTGTGTTCTTTCCGTGTATCAGCATTTCAACAGTGGCTTATTGCTAATTAAAACGAGTTAGCAGGACACGACAGTTGCATGAAGTTACAAAACCGATACCGTACGTATACCCGGATAGATACTGTATCCTGCGCAATTACAGGCAGATAGAGCGGCCGTATGTTTCCATCTGTAAATTTGCGATATCTGCTGTTAAACTCTGTGGCTAACAGATAGACAGTGCTCTCCATTGCAACACTTAAAATTTTCGTCTGCTCGGCTTGCTTGCCCACTTATAGAAGATTTCAATTTGCGTGCCAGTGCGCCAACCCACCTTACAGCAGCGACTCGATTTGCCCTGCCGGACCGCCTGGACGACCGGACTGTGAAGCCCGGATATAAACAACGAAGAACGGGGTCGGTGACACTACAGAGATTTAGAATATTCTATTCTAGTTCACTGAAGT
Source organism: Haemaphysalis longicornis (assembly GCA_013339765.2). NCBI lineage: Eukaryota > Metazoa > Arthropoda > Arachnida > Ixodida > Ixodidae > Haemaphysalis > Haemaphysalis longicornis. The sequence continues at coordinate 80,951,259 of CM023452.1, read as the reverse complement.
GACACGGTGCAGCTGGAGCTGCAAGCCACGCCTTGGAAAATAGTTTTTTTCGTATTGGAAAGGGAGGAGTAATGCCAATTGCTGGAAACATTTTCATGTAATCCTCTCGCACGAGGAACGGCCAATAACAGCATTTGGATACGGTGACATCTTTGGACACCCCGCTGGTTAGTCTGTCATCATTCGATGTGTTTGTCAAATGTTTTGAATAGGATTAACTGTGAAGTCCCCCATGCCGCGCAAGCATGTACACGCACAGGCAATGAAAATGCCCATACTCCCGTTTTATTTTACTTGTTTGTGGGTTTTTGTGGTATTCATTCGCATTCTTTTGTTGTTCAATTCGTAACAGGCCAGTGGAGAAAAGATCGCTTGGCACGCGCAGCGTCGTTTCAAAGCAACGTGAGGGTTACTTCGTGCGGGCGAAATACAGAGCAGCCATACGCAAGCGGGAAGGAAGGTAGATGAAATCGGGGAAGAGGGCACTGATACTTCAAACAAAGCATCACGCAAGACTTTTAGAAAAGTAACGCAACCCCCCTGCGTTTCTCCACACATCTTTGCAGAGCCGCACTCGAGTTTGCAAGAACATGCTTTGAGCCTATGAATTATTAAATGCACATAGCGTGGTCGACGACGGCGACGTGGTTCAACCGAATTAATTTTATTCCTTTTCTGATGATTATGAGGGGTCGGTAAACAATCCGGGTCTGTCAGTCACCAGCTAAGGCCACATAATTAAAAAAAATTTCATGCCCGTATGGAAGAGAACCGAGTTAGCCTTAGAACTACGCATGTCTGCTGGCCACAAAAAGGGAAATCATTTTTCAGGACAGCAATGCACACAATCTTCTGTTGGTAGTAACTTAATGTCATAATCAAGAGTAAGCTCATACACAAAAATTATTTGAATTATCTGACACCCCATTTTGGCACAGAACGTGCAGCGGCAGAAAACAAAGTACTGCGGTTTTGCGTGACGGACACTCCTGCACTAACGTAAACATTGACTAAGCCAGGTGTGTTTTCCCTGCAGCGTTGGTAAGTTTGCATAAATAACGTTTCAATTTCAAGTTTTTTTTTACGCCCAACCATAAATAATTTGGTGCAATGACCAAGGTTAACATTAGCTTAAACACTGTAGTAGCAGTTGCTGCTACAAATGACTTTATGCCACAATATTGCTTGTCAGCCTGGTGACACAGAATATTGAGGTGTCACATTGCGGGTGACTATATCTCAGTCGCTCCTTTTATAACTACTGCGAAAAAAGAAACCGTTTTCTGACCAAGTGAAGGACTTTCCTGTATAACGAGCTGCGTTATGACTTATGACGAGACTTGATGACAGAGCCAGTTAAAAGCGTTGGATGTAACACAATGACAGTGTGCCTGTCTGGAAGAATTCATTTTCTTCTAGAGATCCTGATACATGATACAGAGTTCAATGGCTTCACATATCTTGAGACAGAGCAGGCTGTGCTGTACAAGGCAAAACCATAGCTGGCAAGCAAGTTGGCCCCTCCAGCAGGAGTGAGTATTGCCACGGCTAATTAGCTGCACTTTTCTATGAAAGTGAGCCACCATTGTAGGGCAGATGCAGTGTAAGGCTTTGCATCATTTAATGTGAACGCACTCACTTGAGTATGTGCAAGCTGCCTCGTTAAAGAAACAACAGCTGTTAACGAAATCAAGCCATACCAAAGTGTTTTTGAGTCAAAAGCAGAAAAACTTGGACATGTGCTGAAAGAACCTCATGCAACCTTGAAAAGGGTAACATGTGTGTATCAAACAAGCCTGGCAGGACCTGGCAGGCCAAAATGGACATGAATCATGGTGTAATTTCGGAGCAAACTTGGAATTCTGAACTTTTTGTGTCCAAACAAACTATATCATGGAATAAACTTCTTTGCAGGCACCTTCAGGGTCCGTGTATTTGCCTTCCTTTTTATTTTTTTCTTTGCTTGATAGAAACTTTTTGTAGGGTGTCTGGGAACTTGGTCGATTTAACCCCTACTAGGGTGTCTTTATATCAGTTAGAATAACCACACGTTGCAGTTAGTGGTTGAAATACAAATGACATTTGAAAATGTAGGTGGTGTGTATGGTGTATCCTGCGCCTGAGTATGTGAGTGTATTGTTTTACCACGGCCATGAGTAGATACAGGTTGCTAAAGGGCTGTTAGAATAATTAAAATGGGGGATTGAGAGGAACAAAGGCCGGGTTGCTGAAAGTGTGGAAGGGTGTTTCATACATTGTACACAGGCATGCATATGCCTCATGCGTGTGCGTGCACACACACACGTTCATGGTGTGTGCATGTGCACGTACCCACATACATATGTAATGGGAATACTCCCATCGCGTTGTTGACATTCCGACTTGTTCATAACCAGTTTTCTTGGAAGGATTGATTGAATATTATGTTTATTGAACAAGAAGCACATTTGACGCAGGTTGTGTGATTTTACGCCGCAACCTCGATTGCTCCCCAGGCGAGTTCCATCCACGTGCACACACCTGCACCTGGAGGTGGCCCAAGGTCAGAATCTAGACGTGACTGGGCGCCAGCAGCTTGCTGACACGGCGCTGAGTCAGACGACTGTTGGGTTGGCCTGACATCGACACACCTGTTGTGATTAGGTGAGTACCACAACCATGAGCCAGGAAAGGTCTGGGGCTAACTACCTCATAATTGAGCCCCCCCCCCTCCTGACACAGAGAGTGTTCAGCCACTGCTTACATCTTGGCTCATCTTTGGCCCTCAATTGTACCATACTTCCTGGCCTTTAATGCACTGAGCGGTGCTGGCAGTTTTACCCAGCCTACTTTGGTGCAAAAAACTTGGAAGGAGTATGGCCAGCCAATTCTTGAAATAACGAGTGCGCGAAACCTAGGATAAAGACGCCAAGAAAGCATGTAGTTGCTGGGAACCAAACCGAAATTGTGGTTCTAGTTTTCGTTCAAAAGGGGGGGAAGCTTGTGCAAGACAATGATACAGATTCAAGAGAGAGAATAATTCGCTGACAAGTATAGGTAGAAGGCATTGCAGACACAAAATGCAGTATGCATTGTAACAACTGAAGTTTACTGAACAAAAACACACATATATGCGGAGAAACATTCCAAAACTCTTGAAACTCTTGACTGTCCTTCATTTTCGTACATTATAGCTGAATCTTTTCCAGCAAGCTTGACCCAAGTCCCCAATCCCTAGCAATAGTACGAAATGCTGAACTGTTAGGAATATAACGATGAAAACATTTATTTGAACATTTGGTTGGAGCCTGTCCTGATCGTACAGCCAGCTTTCGGTTGATTCTATTCATGAAAAAATTGGGATGAAAGCTTAGGTGTGGGAGGGGGGGTGCCGACAGGGTTTCAGGCACGGCGATTTGTCGCCAAACAGGCCCTCTTTAGAGACTTGCGCCAACAGAAAATGCTATATGGCGACTTGGCTACTTTATGATGCCTTTGAACATTGAAGATTTTGTATATTTCCGAGGTATTCCGATGCCCCACATTCCACAACAGCGGTCTTATATGACCTCTCAGTGCAGTTCAGCTGCTGCTAGGCACCAAACAAACACAACAAACTCTCAGCTAGGTGACAGTTATGTGGCCAAGGATACTGCTGGTACCACCGTACACCGCTACTTAGTGGCCCAAATCGAAACTTTCCTGCCTCTTTTTATATCATGCACCTTATGTCGTAGGAATAGTGTCTAATGCATAAACATTACACCATCTTCCCGTGGGGAACCCTGATGAGGATGCGAAGCATCGTGGCGGTTCCGTGTGGTTCCGTTGTGTTGCCGTTATGTTGAGTGATCTGGTTTTTACTAGCGCCAGAAGGAATTCCGCGTCCGGGTCCACACCGGTAGCAAAGGCACGCAAGTGCTGTTGTGTTACGGTGAGTAGGCGGTGGTTCTCGAGGCGCCGAAACTCGTCCATCATGTTCTTGTCGATGTTGTCTCTGTGGTAGAATCGGTAGCCTCCGTCAGCTTTGGTGAAGTAAAGGTGGTTGACATTGGTGCACCAGCTGAGAGCAATGTACACGCCCTCCTCTTCGCAGCTTTGTTTTCTCGTTCTTCTTCTTCTTCGGTGGTTCCCCTGCGGGAAGATGATGACGGTGGTTGAACGCGAACCTATCTCGTGATAGATTCTTTGGTTGGCCAATCCCTAGGGGCATCCTGCCACAATCAGCATCAGAGGCGCTGCGGACGGGGCTGGTTGAGCTGCAAGGCGCGTGGCGCTTCCCGCCACAGCTTTCCCACGGAAAATTCAGCATCCCCCTTTAAAGTTTTCAATTCGTCGTTTCCGTTGGCGTTCAGCTTCGCGTGCCTTCGTTGTATCAGTAGCTTCTTGACGTAGTTTGAATGAGTCAAGGACATAAGGCGCGTTCGTAGCACTTGCTCCTGTCCCGGATTTGTAGCGTAGTGGGATGAGCACCGCGTACCTCCCGTTGCGGCCAGAGAGTCGTGGGATCGAAACCGGGTGCCGCGAACTATTTTTTTATAGTGTAGTATCGCGGAGCTGTGGGTGTAAGGAGGAGAACTATTTCTTTTTATAGTGTAGTATCGCGGAGCTGTGGGTGTAAGGAGGAGAGTTGCGCATGCACAGTGAGCATGTGGACGGCGCCGCCATCAACGACGCAGGACAAGGCGAGCCTAAGAAATTCTCCGCATTTAAAAATGCTTACTTTAACATTACTCTTCCTCTTATCTACAAAACAATCCACGAAAATTTTGGTTTATTGTGAATGGCAACAAAAACAAGGTAGTGCAACTAACACACTCTGGTGTACCTGTTCAAAATAATGAATGTTGCAAGCTTTTAAACGATGCATTTTGTTCCGTTTTTCTGCGAAGTTTTTTGTCTTGTGTTCCAACAGCCCCCAGCCATAATTTTTACCCATGGACTATATTTTAATCGATTGGTTAGGTGTTAGAAAGTGATCAACAACTTGAATATGTCTTCTCAAGCGGGTCCTGATGCCATAAATTCTAGAATATTGAAATGTAGAGTTGTACTCATCACTAATTCTTCCCAAGATCTTTCATCAGTCTTTGCAGTGTTCATCCCTACGTGGCGACTGGAAAAATGGCAAGGTGGTTCCCGTTCATCAATCAGGTAACACTAATTCGCCGGAGAACTACCGTCCCATTTCGTTGACGAGCATTCTACGTAAAATATTAGCGCACATAATATATTCACATTTAATTAGTTTCTCGAAGAAAATTGCTTTTTCAACAACTGTCAGCACGGCTTCAGGCAGACGGTATCATGCGAAACCCAGCTTTTGTCCTTTACTAACGACCTGTCTGTTAACGCTGATCAAGGTTTCGATACTGACTGCATTTTTCTTGATTTTGCGAAAGCCTTTGACACTGTATCTCACGACTTACTGATTCTGAAGCTTAGCAAACTTAACATTGAGCCTAATGTTCTCTCTTGGAATAAAGACTTTCTTCCTAACCGAACCCAGTACTTAACCGCTAATCCCCCTCCTGTGCTGTAACGTCTGGCGTACCTCAAGGGTCAGTGCTGGGGCCATTGCTCTTTCTTATTTACATTAACGATCTTCCCGACTGCATCACTTTTTCAACCATTAAACTCTTCGCTGATGATTGTGTATTGTATATGAAAATTTCTACCCCAGCTGACATCTTGAAACTTCAAACCAATCTTAACAACCTATCCGATTGGTGCAATAAATGGCTCATGCGAATTAATGTGGCGAAATGCAAATACATGCGAATTTCGCGTCGTGATGATACTGCTAACACGTGCACATATAGTCTTCATGGCGCTTCTTTAGCACACATCGATTCATACAAATACCTGGGTCTTCATATCACAAATTTTCTGTTTGGCAGGTGCATGTTGACTATATAACTAACAATTACAATCGCTTGCTCGGATATTTAAGTCGTAATTTTTCATCTCCACCTTTATCACTGAAACTAACTCTTTACAAAACACTAGTACGTCCGAAATTAGAATACGCATGCGCCATCTGGGATCTTTCCAAACATACTCTCATTCTTGCCCTCGAATCGATTCAAAACCGCGCAGCTCGCTTCGTATTTTCTAACTATTCTCACCATTCTAGCGTAACTGCAATGAAGAAGTCGCTAAATTTGCCTGATCTGTCATTGCGTCGTAAGTGTTCACGGCTTTCACTCTTTCACAAATTCTTTCATCACAACTCCATTTTAAAAGAACAGCTTTTCACAAACCCCTCCTATACTTCGTCCCGTTTGGATCATCGTTTAAAAGTTGGTGTGCCATCTAGTCGAACTAATCTTTATCATGAGTCTTTCATTCCATGAACTAGCAGAGACTGGAACCACCTTCCCGCCGCCATCGCCTTAATCACGGACGTAAATAACTTCAAAATCATCACCCAACAAGAAGTGCTTTGAATGCATTGTTTGCACACTTTTTTGTTCTCAAACCCCACTCCTTTCTTAATGCCCTCGAGCCCTGAAAGTAAATAAATGAAATGAAATGAAATGAAATGAAATCATACAAGCAATATCATCAGGTTAAGTGATGCTTCACTAATTAACGGGAGCTTGAGATGTCGTGCAGAGTCGTGAAAGTATGTGTGATGATGTATACTAGGCACAAGAATGTAAAGAGGCTACGAAGAAGCTAAAACATTGTATGCAGCAAACGCCCTTTCGAAGCCTTGCATATTCATTGAATGGTGCACCTAAACCTGCAAGTGTGCCAGTTCTTGATTACTGGTAGACAGTGGTCAACCGCTGTCGCTTTCGCGCACCACAGCAGACGTATATTGATTGCGGAGTTTTCTCTAAAGGAAATGGCAGATGGTACAAACGGCTTTCTGGGCAAATTCCCTACTGGGTGCTGCTCGTCCCGACAATGCGCTAACGGGACCACCAGCTACCAGTTGAAAATTTGTCATTAAACGAAGTGGCACCAGCTAACATTTTTTTATCCAGAAGCGAAGAGAGCATTGAATGCCTGTGATGACTTACGTAATTGAGGCCAAGGCGAGGGAAATCGCAAACATTTGAGGTGTCACATGGGCTTAGTAGTTCAATGCCAGCAGTGGCTGGGTCACTCATTTTACGAAGGGATTCAGGTTTAGCCTGGAGCGATGGACATTGTGTGCCAAAACCAACCCCCGGCTTCAAGAAAAAGCTAGGCATATCCCAGCGCTTTGGTATCAAGTAGCAACTGGAAAACAACTTCAGACTATGTAGCGCCGATGACATCAGTAACGCCGATATCCCTGTCACAGTGAATGAAAAGGGCACAAAAGTGAAAGTAAAAACTGCAGGCTACAAGAAGTAGCGCACTACAGTAATATTGTGTTGCACGGCCGATGGGTGAATGTAGCCGCCATAAATCATTTTTAAGCGGTTGACTCTTGCAGCTTGAAAGTCCATGCTTTCGAAAAGTGATACAAACATTGCAGTGATACCCGGCAGTATGGTCACCAACTACAACCGCTCTAGGTGGCCATCAACGAGCCATTTGTGAACATGTCTCGGGAACATTACAATGACTGGTTGATGCTGCGAGACCAACAACTCACACCTACAAGGCGCATCAAGCGTGCGTCACTCAACCAAGTCGCAAACTTGGGCCGCCGTAGAGTGGGGCGACATTTTGGCAGAGTAATTGTGCGAGTCATGCCTAATTGCAGTGTCTCGAATGTGCTGGATGGAAGTGAAGGCAGCGCTGCGGGAAGGGGACAGCGATCTCGTCGAAAATTATTTCAAGTGACGATTGAACATATACAGCGACCACCATAAGAACAATAAAGTGCATGTTCTAGTCCAAGTCCAACACCTTTTTTCATTCGGCTTAGGTCCGAAGTAAGCTAATCTTATTTTGTGACCTTCCACGTTTCGGGGTGTCTACATTGAATTGAGGCTGGCATAGATTCACGTGCATATGGTAACTTTAGAGTTGCAGTGGTCTTGTGAGAAGTGCATTTCGACATCCCTCGGCCAACTTGGACCCATGACTCGGATGTGAAAGTAAAATTGTAAATCCCACCTGCGTAAATAAATATGGATCTTCTAAACTCTCCTTGTGGTTTTGCTGCGTTTAAAGCAATCTCGCAAATTGGTTTCAGATTAGATTTCAGTAAATTGGCCTTCTGAAAGGGGACTTGCTCCAACGTTGTAGTGTATACAGCACTGGGCCATTGGCAGTTCCTGTTCAAGTAGCAATGTCATTTCAACAGTTTCTTTTTTATTTATTTACTGCATGTAGCAGTTAACTTATTAAAAGTCAAGGAGATACAGCATTCATTTTAATTTAGGCCGGCCTCGATTGCAAACGGACCCACGAAATTTGGAAGCTCATAAAGTGAAGTTACCTAGAGTGGAAGCCGAATGAAAAGAGGCAATGGACTTGAGACTAAAGCATGCCCTTTATTGCGCTTGCGGCGCTCGTCATTGCATGTGCAGTGCTCACTCGTCGACGTCATCTTTGTCGACATCGCGGTCGTTTTTGTTGCTAGGCTCTTCCGACAGCACCATACCCTCACTTACGTCCTCTGCATTTGAGATGCTGCAGTTATGTGAGGCCCACACTATTCTCGGCCGACATTTCGCCCAATTCTGCAGTGACCGTAGTTTGCTACTTTGCTGAGTGAAGCACGCTTGATCCTTGTAGGTGCGAGTTGGTGGTTTTGCAGCGTGAACCAGTCAGTTTATCGCTACCACCGCTTGTCCCTAAATGCTTTGTTGATGGCCCATCGTGTGGTTGTAGCTGGCTCACCATACTGCCAAATATTACCGCAATGTCTCCACCACCTTCTGAAATCCCCGGACTGAACATCTGTCAAGTAACCACGGTAGGAGTGACCAAGAGTGACTCCCTAAACAGAAGAGCTAGTCTCAGCATTGCAAGTCTTCACACAATCTTCGATGAGGGCACCAATCATCCACTCATTCTCATGATCTCGTTTCGACAGCATTTTTAAGGTAAACTTTCACAGTGGGTATGCTTATCCTAAAAAATAATGTGGGAGCCAGTTTTCACACACCAGCTGTGCAACACGACGTCAGCGTGGTGCGCAGCTTTTTTTATTCCGGAGGTTTCACTTTCACTTGTTTAGCGCACTTCTTTATCACTGTGAAGGCCACAGCCATGCCGAAATACATATCGTGTCTGATTGGGGTTATTGATCTGTCCCAGTCTTTTTCCGGCAGCTTCCTGACAACAAAGGGTTGGAATGCGACTAGCCATTCCTTAATGTCTGGGGTTAGGTTTAGTTCCAAACACGTCCGCCATCACAGGCTGAACCTGACCTGCTTCATAAAACGAGTGACCCAGCCATTGCTGGCCTTGATCTGAGTCCATGCGACAACTGGAATGTTTTCAATTTTCTTTCCCTTTATCTGTATATCTCTATCGTCAGAAGCATTTCACCTTCTGTTGATGCGGGAAAAAGTCGGCGACATCCTTTTCCACTCTGTGGTGTCGACCTTTCCAAGCTCTTGGGAAGGCCATTCACTTGGCAGTGCAGTTGAAAAGTTCGTTTTGCTGCTTTCGCCATCAACGCACATTTTTCTCATCCATGCTGAAGTCACGCTGTGCTGAGAGATATGAGGTTCTCTTTGCCTCCAAAACTTCCTTCCACTAAAAAAACCAAAGTGTAATGGCACTGATTGCGGGACACCATTGGGGTGTGAACAAAAGTGTTTCTCGAAGTCACAAGGAAACGCGCCCAAGGAAGCACGGAACATTGACATCTTTGTCCACGAAGTTTCAATAAGTGAAATTAAGCCTGTAAACCTGCAAGCTGTAAGCCTGTGGCAGTGAGGTTGCATTGAATGTCAAGGAAATACAGGACTCGCATCCTCGAATCTAAGACGGCGCCCGACATTCCGAAACATTTATTTTAGAAAACAGTACCCTCCGACATTCGAGTGAATACGGTAATGCTTGTCTACAGTAATACACATTAGTGTTAGAACTTTTATATGTCAGAGGGTCATGTCTGTCTGCTTGTGTGCAATTCATGAGGCTTCATCTAGGTGCGTTATTTTGGGCCTCTACACGTCTTTCACCCTTTGAAATCAGGAAATTTTACCCACTTTCCAGCCATTTCAGTGCACAACTATTTTGCCAGTTTATGGTGCTATGAACAAAAACTCTCAGAACAACGCCGTAGTCACTGAGCCATCGTGGCGGGCGGTTTGCCCAGTTGTATTTTCGAATCTTAGATGTTGTTTAATGTAGATACGGGTAGAGCCTTTCCAGAGCAAGCAGTATAATTGTTTGCGGTGGTATGCAGTGGAGATGTGTACCCATTGATTAGCTGATGAATTATATATGTCCCACGAACTCTTTTATTTACATTGTACTTAGTTAAAAGGAACCGTGGACAAAGTTGAGGATGAAGATTTTTGCGAGAATGGAAGCTTGCTTTCTACTACAGGACATTCAGCTAATATGAAGCACTGGAACCAGCTTCATTGCTTTATTGGCCCGAGAAAGGTGTATTGCTAGTGGTGGGAGCTGTTTCCCCCAACTGATTGTGTGTTATACCCCTGTCACACGGGCACTTTCAATCGCGATTGAAGTGAATCGCGATCGAGTTTTCGAGCGCGCTCGGCGTACTGCCGCTGCTACACGGCACGTTTCAATCGCGATTGAGAAGTTGCACGGGTTGCGCTCGTGTTCGCCAGATGGCGCTAACCATGTACTTGCGGCCGGCATCTGGTAACTTCGCGCGGTCGTAGGTATACGTAACTATGTAAATATTACCTCACGCTTATTTGGGTCAAGTTATTTGACACAATTTGTGGCGTTAGTTGAAGTTGTTACATTCGGTGCCATTACTGAGCGGGGACGAGAGTATCGCCGCTTTCGTTCGATCGCGCTTGGAAGCCTCGATCGCGCTTGAGAAACCAGGATTGAGTTCGAGCGGGATCGAGCTCGATCGCGATTGAAACTGCCGTGTAGCAGGTGTCCGATACGGATTGAGCTCGATCCGGATCGACTCAATCGCGATTGAAAGTGCCCGTGTGACAGGGGTATTAACTGGGCATTGATACACAATGATCTTTTCGACCTATTTGCAATGGTCTCCCAACCAAGGGCACTGGAGATAGATTCGAAAAAAATTTCCCAAGGCTTTCATGAATTCCTATGAAATTGAATTCCCGTACCTGCTAAGGCATTGCAAAATAGTCGGCAACGTTTCGGCTGATGAAGCTCCTCGGCTGGGTGATGGCAGTGAAGGCTCTTAGTCTGCTAGCGAGTTATCCTACCGCTGCTCCTGTTCCTCGAGGCCGTAATTAATAATTTTTCCTTCGACCGGCCATTTAATGGGGCATTCAATAATTAGTGGGCTGATAGGCACCCGTAACAGCGTAAAGCGTAGCACGAAAATTGTGTGTCAGTATGTTAAGCTTGCAACTTACGTTTGTTTGTTTGGAGGGGGAGGCAGGCGTGCCTCCCGTTCTCGGATGAAATTTCATCTTGCTTTAGCCGGGCTCTATATGAAAGCACAGCAGTTTTCACGTTTGGGAAGTGCTAAGGGTGTTACGCATTCCGTTGAGTAGGGAGAGACAGTTTTGCTTGCACAAGGAGGCGGTATAGAGCGACGCTTTCTCTATAGGCTCATCAATGCGATATTTTTTTATTTAGTGTTTGTTTCTGTCAGCGTTTATTTCTACTGCGGCGAGCTTCCCACATGAGAAGATGCCGCGCGTCAACGCATGGGGTGGTATTAGACGTTGCGGGCGAAACACGCCTTCAACAAACCGGAGCTCTTCTGGGCGCCATTATTTCGGGGAGGCCGATGCAATCCAGTCAAACAGCTCGCAAGAGGGGATCTTTCGGCAGAGAGTGCCTGATTTTCTGACCACTCCAGTCGCTGGCGTTGCAACCTCAGATATGGCACGCGTTGCTCCTCTTTATGCAGCGGACGCTGAGCGCACGTTTTGGAACCTCGCTGCAGAATTCTGGTACTCTAGGCGTATTCTGTATCACGCAGGAAGCAGGAACAGTCACCGGAAGCCAACAGCAGTGGCGTTGCCGGCGGCCGATGTCATCTGGGCTTGTGGCGGATAAGGGGGCACTTCACCTTCGCGTCAGCAGCTGTCGGCTCGCCATGGCGTTAGTCTCGTGGGCTGAACAAACCTATCTTCAAGAATTGTCGACAAATTATCTGCAAATTGTATGTCTCATACTTGCCTCAAACATCTCCCATTACGTGTTACACCAGGTAAACGCATTTGATCCCCTCTTTTACAAAGCTTTCCTCGATTCGTTTATTGACGCCACGTTGGAAGCTAAAAAATACATTTTATGGGTGAGAGAGGCTCACCAGATAGCGGGAAAGGAAGTTCGTCAGAATGCCCGCTGGAAAAAGAGCAGACTAGCATAAAGAGCGATACTTCAAGTCGGCAATAGCGTGCCGTCACGATTATTGTATGATGCGATGATGATCGTTATAATGATGTTAGAAGTTTACTGGAGCAAGGCCAACTAAAGGCAAACAGCGCCAAACAATGATGATTCCATGAGAATCACATGGAAGAAAAAGTGGAACATTTCAGTAAAAATAAAATAAAACTCAACGTAATTAAGATGGCTGGAGTAAAGGGCCAGGTTGTCGAGATGCATGATAAGAGATGAGGTGTAAAAATTTTAAGTCGGTAAGAAACTTAACAACACGTTTAACTGAAAACATGGGCTCGTCTCCTAAGAAGCATGACGGGTATTGTGGAATATGTCGTTGTGTACAGCTGTTGGAAGTGTTTGCGTCGTGTTATATCAAGTGCCCTACATTGAATGAGTATGTGGATTACGGATAGGCCTTCTCCACACCCGCTGCACATGGGTCTTGGGGATCCAGTGAGCAGGTGGGAGTGTGTTACATGTGTGTGGCCTACCTGTTACCTGCCAAGGCAACTTCTGTGTGTCTGTTGTGCGAATCAGTTGTGTATCATCCCAAGTGTGGTTTTACAACGTGGAGTTTGTTGCCTGTCTGTTCATTACAACGTTTTTGTCATGTTTTACGTAGTTGTTTTTATGTGTGGTTTCAAGTCGGTGTAGGGTACTGTTGTTATGTGCACACTGTTTACCAGTGCAGCAGCAGTTATTTCATCTGCCGTCTGATTTCCAGTGATCCCAGAGTGACCCGGGACCCAACAAGCAGTTACCTCAAGGTTGGCGCCATAGTCCGATATCATTGTCCTAAGAAAAAGATTGCTGATGTAGTTTTTGGAATTCTTTCGGGATTATAATGCCCGTACGACACTTAGTGAAGTAGTGTAAATGACAGATTTCTGGATAGGACATTGGACAATGTGAATCACAGCAAGAAAGATTCCGTAAACCTCTGCTGCGGAGATGCTACACGTTACATTCATGGATTTAGAAGCTTTAAAATTGGGTGCGTGCGCAGCAAATGACACGGCGGAGGCAGCTTTGGAGGCATCGCTATAAAATTCTCTACACTGGTACTTCTGCAATGCCAGAAAGTGCTGCAGGATCGCATTTCTCGGTACCCTAATTTTATCGAGTTTATGAAAGATAAGTCACACGACACAGTGCGAAGGTGCCATGGTACTACAAAATCAATGCAAGATGATTTCAAGATCTTTAAAAAGGAGACATTAAGTAAAGGCGCCTCCTCTTTCACTTTTTGTAAGAAGGGAACAGAAACGGATGGGCGATTTAAAAACAGCTGTGACGTGGATGTATCCATAAAACAGGATTAAAAGGATGGTTGTCGATTGATGATATTTTACAAGCATATGAAAGATCAACATAAATTCGCTGGTACTCCAGGCACCATTTGTAACATTCGACCAACAGACTTTCCAGAGGGCTTGTACACGAGAGGCGAAGCCCCAGGTGCAGCATTAGGTCGAGCATTTTTAGCGCTGTTTTTGTAGCCGACCAGTAGACAACACTACCGTAGTCCAAACGAGACCCTACCAAAGCTGTATATAGGCGAAGCAGGAGTTGTTTATCTGCACCGTATGATTGTTGAGACAGGACTTTCAAAATATCCATTGTTTTTAGACATTTTTGTTTGAGTTGTTTGATGTGAGAGATGAATGTGAGTTTTTCATCCGTCACCACACCCAAAAACTTGTGTTCCTTTTTAACGGGGATTGGGTCACCATTGCGGTTTATTTCACGAGAGAGAGACTAAACATTTTTATTGTTTATCGTACCTTACTACACGTCTCCTTGAGAATACGACACAGGTACTTTTTGTGGGATTAAGTTTCAAACCGTTTTCGTCTGCCCAGCGAGAGAGTTTCTTTACCCCAAGACGGACTTTACGTTCACATATGGATATGGTACAAGATTTAAAAGATATTTGTACATCATCCACATACACGAAACAGGAGATCGATGGAGGTAACCCTTTCCGAAGCAAATTCATCTTGAAGATAAACAGCCTGCAGCACAAATGTCCGCCTTGAGGCACGGCAATTTCTGGAATGTGAACTCGTGACAGTGCCGACCCGACTCTTACACGAAATGTTCGTTTGGTCAAGTAACTATCAAGAGTGTCCAAAATATTACGTGTTACACCATAGGATTTTAACTCTGCAAGGATGCCGTAACAACTTGCAATATCGTACGCTTTTTTGATGTCAAGAAATACGGTCATACAATACTGTTTGCGTATAAAGGCGTTCTTTATTGTATGACTCTAATGAAAACAGCTAATCATTTGTGGATCGCCCTGCCCGGAAGCCTGCCTGGCAGCTCTAGAGAAGACCATGTGTTCAAAAAAGTACACGAGCCTCCAGTTAATCATCTTCTCCAAGAGCTTGCACAGGCAGCTTGTCAGGGCAATAGGTCTATAGCTTGTGGGAGAAGAAGGGTCCTTCCCTCCTATCAGAAAAACCACAACTATGGCTTCCCTCCAAAGCCTTGGAAGGTGCCCCGATAGCAATTTTTGGTTGTATAGGTGCAGAAGCGTCTCAAGCACGTCTGCGTGTAGGTGTTGAATCATAATGTACTTAATGTTGTCTGCACCTGGAGCAGAAGCTTTACAAATGGCAAGAGCAACGTTCAGCTCATGGAGTGTAAATTCACAGTTGCATGCATACTTTGTCTTGTTCTTGTCGCGTATAGGCTTCTTTTTGGCAGATGTTTTGTGTTGCATGAAAGTGTTTGTATGGTGTGCAGAACGAGACACGCGTTGGTAGTGTTGTGCAAGTGTGTTAGCCTGATTTCCTGATTGTCCCTTTCGTGCTAACCAGGGGCAGGCTATGTGTGTGTTGTCCTTTCAGTTTACGTATTCGGGTCCATACCTTGTGGGTGTTCGTGCATCAATTTATGGATGTGAGAAATGCGCGCCAGCTCTCCCTTTTTGCCTCACGGCGCATACGCTTACCCAATGCCTTTGCTCTTTTGAAAGAAATAAGGTTAAAACTTGTTAGGTGTCTATGGAGGATGCCCCACGCCTTGTTCTGGGCCCCCCGCGCATGCTTGCAGTCGTCATTCCACGAGGGCCTTCTCGCGTTGCGCGGTGCCCCAGAAGCCTGGGGTATTTATTTTTGGCTACGGCGAGAATGTGCTCCGTGATGAACTGGCTTGCCTTCTCTAGAGGTAAGTGTATTATGTCTGTGTAGTGTAGTTCAGATGTCTCTGTGAATGTGTTCCAGTTTGCTCTTGCTTTAATAAACCTGCCATGGGAAGGGGAACTGTTAGGGCCTCTATCTATGTATGTTAGTGAGGTACGGAAGTGGTCACTGTCATTTGGGTTAGTGCCAACATTTCACTCAAGTTATGCAAAGAGTACTGCAGAGCCAATGGCGAAGTCGAGGGGTGAATAAGTGTTGTGTGTTATATTATGGTATGTAGGCTTGTTTTTGGTAAATAGACATGCTCCTGAAGATATTCGAAATTTTTCGATTAGGCGACCTCGGGCATCCGTGCGGAGAGAGCCCAAAGAGTGTTGTGTGCATTGAGGTCACTATAAGGATGAAAGGTTCTGGTAGCTGATCTACAAGGCCCTCAAACTCTGAGCTTGAAAGCTGGAAATCAGGAGGGATGTAGACGGAGCGCACTGTTATTATCGTATTGGAAATTGTGGTTCTGATGGCAATAGCCTACACGACAGTCTGTAATTGGATAGGGTGGCATGCCAATGATTCTCAGGCAATATTGGCCACACCACATGAAGATATACCACCACTTGCCCTGTCCTTCCTAAATACCAGGTACTATTCAAGAAATTTTTGTGTTTGGTCTTTAAATGTTTTTATTGTAGGCACATCACACTTGGCTGATTGGAATGCAATATTTCGTAGACATCATCAAGATTTTTTAGTAGGCCTCTACAGTTCCACTGGATGATATTTTCTGTTCTCATTATGTACCTTCAGGAGCTACTGAAATGTGTGTGTGGGTTCATGTTTTGTCTATCGGGGCTTGTATTCTTCGAGCGGGTTTCTTTGTCTTTTTTGTTGGTTTGGACGCCGCAGCCCGTTTATTGCGCGGTGATGCAGACAGGAACGGTCCGACGTCCACTTCCTCATCAGATGTTCGGAGGGTGTCCGGCGGACCGGGCCTCCTGGTCTTGGCACCCTTTCAGGTGCCTTTGGTCCCAGCCGCAAGCGCCGCGGGCGGGGCACGCGGTGTGGGTAGGATGGCCGCCTTTGTTTGCCCTGCCGTGTCCATCTCCTCCGTGCCCTCAGGTGTCTCTAGGGCCGGTGGAGAGGAAACAGTGAGAGCGGCAGAGCTCCCAGCGGTGATCGCAATCGCCACATTCACTTGAGTCGCCACACTGGGCGATTCCTGACTAATATGGACTACCGAAGGCAGTCCGGCAAGAGACGGGGCCTCCGCAGCATCTACAGGTGTTGTAGACGGAGCAGGCAGCTGCTCAGCTCGCGGTTGGGACGGCAACACGTCAGCAAGATGGCCGCACTGTGTTGCCGTGCTAACCAAACGCCGCCCCAACCCCCGGCGGGCGGCGTCTGTTTCCGATGTGGCCGAAAGCAACTTGTGCTTTGGGCGCGCTTCCTGATAGGTGATGTTTTCATTTACTTTTATGTGATATATTTTCTTTTCAGCCTTGAATTTTGTACACGCACGCTAATAAGCAGCGTGCGGTCCGGTGCAATTAGGGCACTTCTTAGTGGTGCTTTCACAAGCTTCTCAGGAGTGACCTCTCTCATCACAGTTGGCACATGTTAACTTCCCTCTGTATGATTGGGTGCTATGGCCGTATCATTGAAACTTAAAGCAGCGCCTCGGATTTGGGACATGCCCTCGTACGTTGCAGCTAAGAAAACCCACTTTGACCTTTTCAGGAGGCGTTGTGCAATCAAATGTTAGGATTAGATGCTTTGTCGGAGTTTTTTAATTTGCTCTCCGGATTACGATTCGTTTTACTGCAGCTACACCTTGAGGTTGGAGCGCCTCAAGAAGATCTGCTTCCGTCTCAGACTAGTTCTTTCTCTGATACGACTCCTTGCGAGGAGTTGAGGGTCCGGTGAGGTATCACAGTGACAGTCAGGTTGGCCAACGTCGTCTGTTTCAGTAGGTTCTCACTCTGGGTTTTTCTTTTTTACTTCGACCAGTACATCACCTGATGCGAGTTTCTTAGCAGCATAGTTTGAACCAACAACAAAATCAATGCATTTTCACAACAGAATGACCGACTTTCTTTGCAACAAGAGTGGTTTCTACAGAGTGAATGACAAGAAATTTGTAGAAAAGTTATCATTTACCTTTAGCTAGTAGTTTGGTTTAGCTAGTACATTGGATGGGGGGATAAAGACAAAGCCATGCGATATTGAAAAAAGCAGAGGACGGGGGTACTCCCTTCGCTCGGTTTACCCTGATGCCGAGAGAGGTCCCGGAGCTCCCTTCCTGGTAAACAGACAGGGAGCCCATCCGCTGGAGCTTGACCTGGGCTCCGACAGCCACCGTTTGTGGTTTCTTCCCTTCACCTTACAACTCGTAGCCACGGTAGATTACAGCAAGAGTATGGTGGCTCGGGGTCCGCCGTGTCACCAACACCGTCACCAAGATTACTCGAGGTGCCCCGTGCGGGGCACGATTATTGTAAACGACTGTACTATACCTTGCGCGAGCAGAACAGCGACAGTATAGCACTTTCCAGAACAGTGCTACAGTTCGTCAATGCAAGCCCACAATATCGCCAGAAGGGAGGGCTCGCGTGAGTCTGCTGACGCTTGCGAAAGCAAACCTGCCGTGCCAGAAGCCAGCTGGAGCTCGTGAGGGACGCTTGACTAGGCGACACCCATTTCCACTTCAGATTTCTTGACTAAAATGCAACTACGTGAAACACGGCCCGCGTGTGCGCTCGGCCTGTAAGCATCCGCGGATCCCTCTCATATTGTAGAGACCTCGAGGCAAAGCCGCGAGGCCTTGAACGGCACGTCGTATCCGCCGTGCACTCAGCTTCACACGCAGATATGGTAGGTAAATTCCTGTGATGAACGGGATGTCGGTTTCAAATGAAGGCGTCACGCGGTGGCTCTGTCACTCGCTTGTTGCTATGAGTGGTGCAGTTTTTCTGTCGACAAAGATGAAATAAAGCCGAAATGAAATATTCCAAACAACAGGGAAGAGATAACGCTAATTAATTTCTTAATTAGCGTCCCACACGACGGGGTACACAAGCTCAACTGTGACCACCGAACGAGTTCAAAAGTTTTGAGCAAACGCTCGGCCCGCTGTGCCCTCCGCTGCTCTTCAGAATTCGCTGCAAATCCGGTGGGCACACGCACATTTTACCCACTTTAACGACCGAATGTTAATTGCTCTTTCGGGGGCTAACCACGACACCATGCAGGAATCTCACATAACCAAGCACAAAACCTGGTTGATTCTCCAAGCATGACCAAGCAAAATCTCAGCCGTAGCGTAACCAGGAATAAGTTAGGTGAGGGTGCCAGCATTGATGTTCCCCAAGTCTTCGCGACATTCGTTCGAAGCCGTCCCTTTTTATGTAGACTGCGACGCGTCCAGTATATAAATGTTTACGTTGAGAAATGGTATATACAATTTGGTGCTGTTGACTAAAAATGGCGCTGCTATTTGTTAAAATAGATATTACGGAATCATACCAGTGGTTTTGCATAATTTAGAGCGTTAGAAAATTTAGAACAAACTGATATAAAAAAGACAAAAGTTTTAAATTTTCGTTTTTCTAAAGCTAAGAAACTTTCTACTAATTTCTACTTCAACAAGTTTAACGTACTATCCAATTTACCGCTCGAAGTCTGGTGAAGCGTAGTTTAATTGGCGTAAATAAATGTTTCTAAAGGTGTGGTAGTATCTGTGCGCTTCTTCAGTTGGAGTACCGTTGCCGTCCGCCGCCCGAACCTGCCGGTCATTTAGTAGAGATAGACACCCAGTGTCGGATTGGACAACCTGGACGGCCAAGCAATGTAAAGCTGGTGGTAGTGGCCATATATCTTGTCTCGGCGTATTAGGAATGCATACAACAATGTATTTCAAAGCGTGCAGGGCTTGACAGCACTGGTATTCATACTGCTTCATTCCAGGTTGTACCGCAAGATTTAAGGTAACTTTCTCGCTTCGATTTATTTATAAGTACAGCTATGTGGAGAACTGCTTTTTTTCTCCAACCTGCAGTGCGGGGACTGGTACAGCTGGCGTTCCTTGCG
The DNA here is from genome assembly GCA_013339765.2 of Haemaphysalis longicornis. NCBI lineage: Eukaryota > Metazoa > Arthropoda > Arachnida > Ixodida > Ixodidae > Haemaphysalis > Haemaphysalis longicornis. Next base: position 80,931,616 of record CM023452.1, on the reverse strand, counting down.
GTAGTTTACCAAGTGGCCGGAATTTTAAATATGAAGCAGCTTATGGTCGAGCCTGTTCTCTCCGTCGTTGTGTGGGCGCCATTGAGCGTCGCCGACACCCCCACTGCGCATGCGTGGCCAAGCACCGCTGATAATGATTGTGGCATGTGGCAGGATGCCCCTAGGGATTGGCCAACCGAGGAATCCACCACGAGATAGCTTCACGTAATAGCACCGTCGTCACATTCCTGTTGGGGAACCCTGAGTAGGATACCCCCACTGCTCATGCGTGGCCAGGCACCGCTGATGATAATTGTGGCAGAATGCCTGTAGGGATTGGCCAGCCAAAGAATCCATCACGAGATAGCTTCTCGTTCAACCATCTTCGTCATCTTCTGGTAGGGGAACCCTGAGTAGTATGCGAGGCATACCTCCTCTCCTCTCCGACGTTCCTCTCCCTTACGGGTTTCCTCCTCTCCTCTCCGAAGCTCCTCTTCTCTCTGCGATTGCACAGCAAATGGCAACACCTGCGGCTCCGTGCGCGATAATGCGAAGCAGCTTAGTATTAGAGACGCGACGGTAGCCACTGCATACTCCGCTGGGGGCGTCACTGTTGCTCCGTGGTAAAAATTACGTGCGCGCCCGATCCGCTCCCCTCACTGTTCTCCCGCACCGCCGCGATCGAACTGAAAACTAATGGGAACTTGAACCACCCCATGGCTGCTTTGTATACTATTAAGGGCTCCCCTACCGGAAGATGGTGAAATTTTTTTGTTAGGTATTCATTTTGGGTGATAAATTGCAGCGCAAAAAAGCAGTGGCAGGGGCTTCCTGTTTGTGTTCCTGTGGCCTTCGGGTTAAGCCAGTGGGATCCCTGCAGCGCTGCATGCCCTGGCAGCAAGATGATGTGGGTTTGCAGTAGACGCTGGCTAGTCCAGATGAATACATTCCGTGAGTCACTGCTGAAAGTTCCCTTTTGATAATTGTGCTTCTCCTGGTGCGCCCGTGGGACTACTGCCACTCTTAGCAGTTTCACTAGCCATAATTAAGGCAAAAGATGTAAGCCCTATTATGCGAAGAAGCGCTGCTGTTGTTGCTCTTTTTATCTGCTCAAGACATTTATCGCATCTGTAAAGGATAAAAAAGCACATGTTGCATGCGGGAACAAAAACAATTTCAACCGGTCCTTCCATACATTCAGCCCAATTCTTTATCTACCGTGCTTTTACGCACTGTTTTATTGTTACATGGTCACCACATGCATTTTATGCGCTTACAAGGTGCCCTCACCTCCGTTTGGAGCGGTAGAACACAAGTACTTGAAGCGGTTCTTCTCATCGCGGAACTTGCCCACGAGGGAGATATGCATCCGGACCTTTGAGCTGATAATTTTCCCGTATAAGAAAATTTCCAAAACCTATTTGGGATACTCAACTTTGTAGAATACTACATGTCTCCTAAATCCGGAAGGCCATTGAATGTGACCAGAGTATGTGCACACCTGCCACACAGAATCCTGATTGTAGGGAAGCAATGACAGCCGCTGTCCCTAAGGGGCTTCGCACCTAGTAAGGAAACAAAAAAAATATTCGTGTGGGAACGCTGCGCGGAAGGATTTTAAACCACGAGGAGGGCTTTCTTCTTTTTTCCCATGGAAGCCACTCCTAAATAAATATTAGCGCGTTTTATGCCCCGAAGCTCATCAATCCCAATGAGGCCCACAGTAATTTGCAAGCCGGGGAAGCAATTACGACCAACAAGGGTGTATAATTTGTGTAAAAACATAAAGGCACGCAAAATTTCGTTTTCCCTCTAAGTCATAGGACGTACTACGCGTGATGCGAACGAACCCGCACCCTTGTGCTTAAAAACCACCGAGCAGTTCTCGCAGGTTATACGTGTCCAGCATTTTCGATCCCGTTGTACGACTTATTTGAACAAGTTATGTGCAACAAATATGCACATTTCGGCAGCGGACCGTCGCTATTGCGCCATGCAGCAGTACTGCAGCCTGATTGTGCCCATAGGGACAATTGCGGATAGGGATAAGTCGGTGTATCACATTACTTCAAGCTGCCAACATTTTGACAATTTGTTGTGTAAGCTTTGCGCTGTGCTCGCAATACCCGCAGCGGCACAGCCTTGCAACATTAGTGGGCATATGGGATCTCACGCTGTGACGACGAAGAAAGCGTTCATAGTGTTTTCGCTGACCTGAAGCGGAAAGTGCCGGAGGAGCTGCGAAGTAGTTCACTGTGCGTTAAAAATGACCCGTTGTAGCACGTAGGGCCTTTTGGTGATCTGTGATATCTGCTTCAGAAGATGACAGGTTACCTAGAAGCGCTAGTAGCGGGGGCGGGCTCGGTTAAGCAATTCGTCGTACTCAAAGCGCGGCTGCTGAGCCAAATATTCGAGGGGGCCAGGTGTAGCCTAGTTATCTTTGGAGTCATCCCAGCGATCTTTCTAGCCCTACCTGGACAAGACTCAGCAAGCTCAGTAGCAGGGGCGCTTCCGATTAACATCGCATTCGTAGTGCACTGAATCGAGCTCCAAACAAGGACGGTGTCCTGATTTGGGGCTCACCTTCTCGAACTGCTCGTCAAGCTCTTCTCTGACGATTTGCACGGAAGAGCACGGCGGTGTCTTCTGTAGAACTGCTGTCTATGCTCGCAACGATTGTCACGTTCGCGATGTGGCCAAATTTCTGTGTAATTTGCCCAGTCCTCAGCGCCTCAAATGCGGGGGATGGCGCATCACATAAGAGGCCGAGGCCCGATCTTCCTTGGTGATCAAAAAGCTGTACACGTCCTCAGCGATGCCGTTAGAAGGTGACCGACTTTATTTTCATTCAGCGTTTCGTGACTAACAAGGCTCAACAGCCTCAGCACCTCTCCTATATATGTCGTGAACGCTACTCCGGGTATCTGTGGACATTGCGTTGGGCTTTGCCCACCCTTTTTCTTCTTTGCATTCCAGTTACCGAAGCATTTGTTTATCTCGGCAAGAAAGTGCTCCAACGTTGTAAGCGATGTCTCAAGATTTACAACCTACACTAGCATGGTGCAATCAAGAGAGAAAACAGCAATCTCCAGTTCCATTGCCTAATCCCACCGGTTGCACATGCTTGCCCTCCGGTAGTGTCTTAGCCACTCCTCCACGTCTTCTCAGGCCTACCACAAAAGGGGTGTGGTCCGCTCTAGTGAGGCCAGGCGGCGGTGATTTCAGAACTCGGAGTGCCTCCGTTTCTGCGGCTTGTTGCGGATCGACCACCTGATTGCGGTATAGCTAAACAGGGAACGAAGCCGTGGGGGCCCTAATCAAACGTCTCTATAATGGCGAAGTATGACTCATTTACAACGATGATGATCCATATGCCCTAGGTACCAGTAGCTGCGTGTTCCTCTTCTATGCTATTACCAACATTCTCCCGCTCAAAAAAGAGAAAATAACGTCCAAGTGTAGCCCGCGGCTCCGGGCCTAAACACCACACTATCATTATCGGTAAAAATCTGACGTATGTACAATCCCGTTCTGTCTAGACCGCCCTTTTCTTTTTTCCGATGGGTTTCTTTTCGGTCTGGTTTTTTGTTTTCTTTTGTTGTATGCTGCCTAGAAACGACGTTGCGTCTGGCGTGTTCATATTATCATAAAAACAGTGCCTGCTGTGCTGACGGTTCCGCTATCCATTCAAGTACTCGCTCACCGCTGAATCAGTTAGCGAAGCAGCTCCTCTCGTTGAAATAGGATACGCTTTAACGCTTTCTTCACAATCACAATTCCTAGGCTTTGACTCATTGCACATGTCGGCAACTTGTAAACTCTGGGGCGATGACGACACTTGACTTAATTCTTTAAGAGTTGGATGTCTGCGCTCACGCATCCCGTATCTGTTGTCTGGCTCCGGCCAACTTAGATGCTTGCTGCATTGTTCTTGACCGTGCACGTCCAATTCAAAGCCCTTAAATGTCCTTGCTTCGTTTCTTTCTCTCGTGTGCTGTGCGATGGATGCAGCAACCAGATATAGGGCAAGAAGGCTGCTGTGCAGACTTCATGCAGGGTCTCCTTTTGATTTGTTGTTGCGAGGCACTTGCGTACTCAGCATGCAAGACACTCCCGCGGTTGTACGATTCGCTGTACTCGGTTTCCGGACAGGGCCTTGAAGCGTCCATCCAAGTGAAGTCTTCAAAGCTACTAACCCTTGCACTTGAGCGTTGCGAATGAAGTCCCCTGTCATTATCGTCCACAGCTGGTCCGATCCTATAAGCAGTTTGATACCTTGGTCCTTACATTTTTTGGGAATGGTCCGTTCATCGGCAAGAAGTCTCAAGCTCAACTTTCGTAGATGGTTCACGAGAGCACCGTTCATTTCTGTATTTTGGTCGTTCGAGGAAATCGTTGGTACAGCACTTGCATTGACTACATGATCTACGTCGTTAAAGTGGATGCGCAGTCGAACCTCAACGATTCTTCTTCTTCCCACTTGAGAAGGGACTGACATTGCAAAGCTATGGAAGGCGAGGTTTCTCTTTCCCACGACTTTTAATCATAATTTCGCCACGAGGTCTTCCTTATTGAACGTTCGCTGGCTGCCACCATGTAAAATACCTCTTATGTAGCGTCCGCCGCTGGGACCGATGATCCACGACCTGAAGGCCTGGAGGTGGACTCCTTCGTTCAGCTGGCAGCTCGTGAGGGCAGTGGACTCCGACCTAGCATCCTGCGTCTGCACCAGGGCTTTGCATGCGGGGTCAGTGTGCAGCTCCTCCGTCTTCACTTTTTACGCAGTCTGGGTTGTACCCGACAGATGCATGTCTTCCCTGCTATGTTATGCACGATACATTTCTTCGGCACTCCTTCGATAGACGGCCCCTCCTGATGCATCGGTAGCACCGCATAGCTTTTGCCAGTCGCTTTATCTTTTGTGGGATGTTCAGACCAGCGTGGCATGCCTCTGTATTGTGCGTTCCCGATTGGCAAAAAAGCGGACTCGTTAATTTAAGGCATCGAAGCCTGGGACTCGTTAAGAACCGACGTTGGCTGGCCGTTACACTGGAGGGGGTCGCTTGAATCTGTTGAAGTTTCCGCGAGAGCACAACTTTCCCTCGCCTAGAGCTCGATCCACATGTACCAGGAAAGCTGGTCCCGTTGGTGGAAGTCATTATGTTTGCTTCACCAGAAGACGATGCCGTGGCCGATGATTTTTTCTGGAGGCGGACGTGTCGGTGAAACGCTACGACGATGTCCTCCGGCAAAACTTCGAGCAGAATGTCGTGTAGCATCGCCGAAAAGCTACTCGTTGGGGCGTCCAGACTTTTGGGGCAGCGACATTCAGATGGACTCAGTTGTAAAGTCTGCGCAGCTCTCCTCCGAATGCGACATCACGTGCCGTAGCTCGCGGAGCTTTATAAAACGCCGCTGTACAATACAGCTCTTGTCGCCGAACCTGTTCGTTGACAGCTTGACGGCACTTTCACAACGGGCCTTCGTTGTTGGTAGCCCGTCAATGGCAGCTGCTGCTTCACCTGACCGGCAGTTTGGGAGCTAATGGAACTTGTCGGTAGCGTTGAGAGCCTGATTGATGTGGACTGCGCCGGTAAAGTGCTCCCAAAACGACGTCCAGCTACACACGTCTCCACAAAACGGCTTGATAGTGAGCATGGGCATACGGGATCCAGATGTAATCGTCATTGGGGCCTGTTGTGTGTTACTCTTAGCCAAGGGGCAGGTTGCGCCGTGCTGCTGATGCTGAGTTACTCGAGCCGGTACGTAAGGCAAGTCAGAGCCTCAAGCGTCTTGCCATTGTGATGGGCGGCTGACTTGTACTCCCTTTCTACCTCGTCGACAGGAATCGTGTCCTCGACCTGGTAGTCGATCTTGGTAAGCTCCTTGCGGCTGGCCATGAGCTTGTCCAGCACCTTTCCGAGCGTGAGTCGGTCAGAGCAGCCGCTCTCGATGAGTGCTATCGTCTCGGACGATATCTTTGTCGTTTGGGCTCGCCTGGCAGCGTGTTTCACCTTGAGTCGGTCCATCATTAAGCGAAAAATTCCGGCTTACTCGCTTGGCACGCAGTACGTTCCACGCGTTGTCTTCCTGGGTGTGGTTCCGAGAAGGACGAAGTGATATGGCGCGCGTTTTTTGGTGAAACTCGTCGTCGCCGTCACTTGCTGTCAACGCAGTGTGAGCCGCTTGTTTTCCCATTGTGTTGTGCAACAAATGTTGCGGATCTACCACCTCGTTGCGGTCTAGCAAACAAGAAAAGGAAGCCGTGGGACCCCTGATCGAACCTCTCTTGATTGGCCATGACTGACTCATTTACAATGATGATGACACCCATTTCCTTGGGGCCAGGAGCTGCGTCTTCGTCTTCCACGCGATTCCCAACACGGCTGTTGTTTACGATCGCATCGCGATTTCGGGGGGCATATCAATCGGCTCTTGGAGAAGATCGGTGATGCACCTGTTATGTCAAAGAACAGATTGGTCCAGGTTCTAGGTCGGCACTACCCGGAATGCTCCACAATTTTTTTACGGGTTTACAAGATGGCCTAGATTCATTTTCAGTCAGGCGGCTAGGACGGAGAAATTTGTGAATAGGCTTTTTGCTGGTGATCGAGGGAGACAACCTAACATCAACCTCTTCCTTTACCCGGAGCAAGACTCACGTTATCCTGCGGCTATATTCTACCAACTTCTAGTCATAGTTCTCCGCATAAGGTGTGCCGCGTAACAAGAACTACTTCGTTTCAGTTCCGCCGCATCATAACAGCTTTATTGGCAACCATATCGCCACCGTAAATATGGGCATTTGACCATCCACCAAAGCGTGAAATATAGCATTTACAGAGCATACACACCAATGGGCACATCTAATTGGTTTTTCGGTATACGGCGAAGTAGTGTGTATCAACCCACCACCCAGTTTTCATTCCGGTGAAGCAGATTTACTTGCCGCGTTCAGGGGCTCCTGCTCACTACTGTCGCCGCCTCTTTCACAACAGTTATCCCTACTGGTATTTTACTCGCCCCCACCGATGCCTGTTTTATATGTTACGCAGTCGGCTGACAGCGGTGGTTGTGCAGTTATCAGATGATAGCGCAAAATCAACAGCTGCGCGATTTTGTGTGAAAATGCCAGAAAGCTGCCCCCCCCCTCCCGCAGCCGCCGGGAATGTAGCCGCAGACGTCGCCATCTGTGATTCCACCTCGCCCACTATTTGCCGAACCCTGATGGTTGCAAGCAACCTGTCCTGTTGGAACGCCAGCGTGAGCACATTATTCTTCGTTCGATTGAAAACAATTACGAGCGAGATGGTCGCGTGGGAGGCCCTCGTTGCACAGCTGGTCATAGTTAGTCTAGTGGAAGAATAATAAATCCTATACTAACGGCAAAAAAGGCTTCCTCTCCCCCTTCGCGAATGTATTTTACACCTAATCATGCACCCATCCATGGTTCCCGGTTTAGGCGTGCACGAGTTGGTGGTGGAGGGAGGCGGCATGCATGCACAGCGGGGCTTGTACCGTTGACATACCCGCAATGGTGGTGGTAGATTTAACCTGCCAGTCTAATCGCTCAATGCGCCCTGTCAGCTGTCTTCGGCAATCGAGCGGTTTAATTATGGATTGGTGTGTTACACAGACTGAGCCCCTAAAGGGACACCTACGGGTGTGTCCGCTAGATTAAAGTTCCAACCCGCGAAGACCTAAATATCTATGGAATGCACGCATGTCATTCGCCATGAGGAAGACGCGAGGAAATAGAACATGCGTCAGACGGAACAGAAGCGTGAAGGGTCTTGATAACAGCGGAAAGACGCTGACGTTGCCCCCTCAAGTTCCAGCTTGAACAGCTGCGAATCGCTTCCGGATGAACAGCAACTGCTCCGCGTGGAACGCCGACGCGGGCCAATGTCACTTGTTGGGCTTAAAGGGCTTTCAGAGTGACATGTTCGACAGTGTCGTTGGCTTCTAAGTATCGCCTCATGACCGGTTACCGGTGTATATGAGGAATGGTCGGGATTGGCGAGGGCAGGGAGGGACACGGACAGCTATATGTTTCATACCTTTACTGGTGACATGTGTATTGTGCTGCTGTAAAGCTTAAACATGGCCATCAAATAGAGCAATGAGACCGCTCGGGTGCCCTTATTGCTAGCGTGGATTAGGTTGGCGTGTAACGCTTAGAGTAAGATGAACAGGACGTCTGGGAGGGGGAGATGCAGTTGCAGTTTTGTCTGCTATGGCAAAGCTCGGGTCCTTTCACATTTCATTCAGGCCATTTGCTAAGAAGTATGCTCAGTTGTACATCCCAAAAAGCGTGTTTTATTTCGCGCACTCCGCCGAGAGCGTGCGGCTTCGCATGTCACCCTTCTTCACAAAGTGGAAGGGCACCAATTTTTTTTACTCTCTGCTGCAGACCACGCCTAAACAATTTCTTTTCCCCATCGAGATTTCGGGCCAGCTGTGCCCATTATATGTGTGAAGTTGTAAAAGGGTATTTTGAACTTTATTTTGGCCTGGACATTGCTTAAAATTGTTCTTTTTCGTAAAAATATTTTAAAGACTTTTAATACTATATCGTCAATTTTTATAAATACTTTGACCGGTGATTTGAACCGCAGAGAACGTTTCTCAACGTCAACGGCAAATGCCCCCTCATCACCGAGCGGCACGAAGATGCTTCTGCTTATTTTGTACACAAGCATCCTCATCGTGTGTGGCTTGTCGTTCTACACTCAACTCGCTTCAATAAATCGCTGTTCCGAATTCGTACCTTTCAATACTAGCGTAATGCTTTCATGCGTCATTTCTGCATCTGAAACAATTACCCAATGGTACACAACAAGGTAGCAAATACAAAAATGCTCCCCATTGTTGTAACACCAAACTGGTGGTATTGCCTGTACAAAATGTCCCAAAGTATACTTCTAACATGTTTTAGGTTGTAAGTTATGTCCACTTCTTGGTTTGTGGTGATTAAAGGCAAACTTTCTATTTGCGCCGAAGGACGGTATTTTTTATTCAATGCATACATGCAACCAGCGATACCCAACATGGAGACGCAGCGGAAGAACGCAAAGGACAGCCCTTAGTCTAACTAGTGCGCATCACTGCCCAATGAATTTTTGCATTTCTTTTGCTTTATCTTTCGTTTGCGTTTTGGTTTACTGATAAATATATACATTTTCTTTCCAGCTAACAAAATTCAGTTGTCCGTCCAGCGGCTGTCCAATGTGTTTTTCCTTGCCCCTCCATATCTCCTATGCTGGTTCCGTTTATGAGGTGCATTTCCAACTCCCCAACTTTCCACACCTCTCGCGTCAACTCTCATTCAACATTGATTGTACAAATGTTAGCCAACCAATCTTAACTCCCTATACAAGGCAACCATTATAACCGCGTTCACGGGGTTGCAGACTAAGCGCAACGCAGCGAGCTCGCGAGCCGACGAGAGGACACGCTCAAGCTTGTCAACCTGGCTAGGTTAGCCGCCACGGCCTATATAATCTTAACCTCAGTGTCGCCTAATTGCGCCTGTAGGACCAAGAAGACATAATTAGTGCAGTTTTATCCCTACTAAATTTGTTGTTGCCCCTCCCCCACTTTTCATTACACGAAATCTTATGGCGCTGGCCTCAGCACGTCTTCAAGAGACCAGTTTTTTCTGCAGCGTTACAAATTCTGATAAGACGCCATCCCTTTCGAAAGAATTGAAAAGATCGTACACAACCCTAACCAGTACATAAATTAGGCCATTATACTTACAGCAAATAGCAAAATACAGAATTGTTTTTGTCTACTTACCCAGTTTACGCCGCTTGTTTCACACACGGAATTTCGGTTTGCTTACCGGAATAACTGCCTGTAATTTTAAAGCTCTTTTAAAGCTTTTGAATTTAAAGATTGAAATGTTTTTTAATGAAGTTGCTTGAAATTATTGCAGATAGTTTTTTTTAATAAATATGTTTCATTTATAAGCGTTAATGCAAATGAGAAAAAGATTTGGAAATTCTTACCGTTAAAAAATTAATAACAGATTGCTTCAAATTTTCTCAATTTTGAGTTCCCAATAAAGCGTATAAAAACTTTTCAAAAAGCTACTCTGCAACTTTTTGGTACAGTAAAGTATAATCTTCGTTTCTTGGTATGGTAGCGGTATTTATGTGGATTGATTTTGCAGTAGGTTGTCCCTGGTCAAAGACATTTGTGGAAGTGTGGTGAATGCCCTGACTTTTTCGAATACTGTTACCACTACTGGCTGCGTCTTGATATGTCGTTTGTAATTACCTTTATATTCACAACTTTGTTGTTTAAGGCGATTTATTCTGCGCCTGCTTCCTCATAGCATTATTCAATCAACGCTGATTAATCCTGGATCATGAAATTCTTTTCAAGCGATTCCTTTCGAGTCTATACAAGGCCAACGCCCTTAACACGCCCACCGCGCTGCACCCTCACTCAGCACCGACAGACAGCTCGCGCTCAGGTGGCATTGCACGTTCAAATGAGCATAATTAGACTGAATTCGTTTAGTTAAGCAGAGCTAGTGTGCGGTTTTGTTTTATTTTAACACGAAACAGAGAAAATGTCAAAGTATCTCCTTGCTCGGCTGAAATGTCGTCAAAGAAAGAATCTTCTGCCTCCCCTGCCGTGTAACACCCTCGCCCATCTTCCCGCCGAACTGTCACACTATTCTTCCCTCTCAATGTCTTTCGATGACAAACACGCTATGGGTTTGCCAATGCAAATTCAATCTTCCCACGTTCGCACTCACGGCGCTTTTTCTACAGAAACATCTTGTTGCGTCTCGTGCTCCAGCCGCACGATCAAAGTTCGTGAACTTGACTTTTTTAAGCGAAAGCTTTCTTTGTTGGACAAATCGCGTCCTGTCAGAAACTCAGGCTTTCGTCCATACAGTGGCTGGTCGACCGAAAGCTCTGAGAAGATCTTTGAACAGACGGTGCCTACGTAAATCCGGACTTCCATTGTGTGGAAAAGATCATACAGTTTCTTAATAAGTATACTAGAGAGTAAACCGCGCTTGGTAATCCATGTCGTCCTGGGGGTTTATGGGAAGACCACCATTTTTACTTGGCCTTGGCACGACAATTGGATTCTTAAGCGGTTTTGGGCATTTCTTTTCTTTGATATCCATTAACCCGACTACCAGCTACGAGGAAGCCGAAATCCTTCATGTTCTGTGGTAGCCGTGTTCGACGAAACAGCAGGCAGTGCGTGATCGCCCCTGTGATTGGTTATGCCCCTGTCGAAGGACGTCTAAATGAGCGGGTAATATGCCGGGGCGAAATTTGTAGCCGACGAAAAAAGAAAGAAAACTTAGCTCGACGAACACAAGATACGAAAGATACGGGCTCCTGTATCCGTTCTATCTTGTCATCGTCCACCACAGTTTAACGCCACGTTTTCTTTTTTCGTGCTAAACTATAACTGATGGTTGGTGCACCGGTTCACCATGAAGGCCACGGTTTCATAGGCACGCCCGAACAACTTTCCAAACACTTGAAACAACCAATAATTTAAAATAATGACACAATTAAAAAAATATGAAACTCTAATGAGTCCCCCTCAAATAATAACATTGCTTATAACTACCACCTTGCCCTTCAGAAAAGCAGGCAGAACCATTCCGGCAAAAATACGCTTTCATTCCGTTTTCTTCAGTTTTAAAATGGCCTGTTTTATTTTCCCATTCCAGAATTGCACAATATTCTGTGGCACTTTGTTTATCTTAGGGGGAACTAAAAGATTTAAATCCACGCCAATGGTGAAACTAGGGCGAGCGCATGATATAATGGCGGTTCATGACGACATAGACGGCCTTGATGTGAGCCGCATACACTCTCGCGCTATATTCCTCTCTAGCGTTTATTGTAAGAAACTCCATGAAAAAGACTCCTTAAGAAATTTTGCATGTGAGTATGCGTACTTCTAGACGCAGTAAATTAACCGTGAACTGTGAATTTTCCGGAAGCCTTTTGTGATTGCCTTTCAGTTTTGGTCACGGGATTCCGGTCTACACAGTGGTTGTGCGGCCTTTCATAACTTTGAGGTTTTCAGACGTTACTGGCATAATTTCTACAGTTTGCCTCATTTCTTTATCAAGAATTCTTAACTTCAAATTCCAATAATTGTTTCCTAACAAATAAAAACTAGACGAAATGCGGCGGACATGACAACGTAGGCTTATTTTTTCTATTCAAAAATTATTTCTTTTGCAGTGCGCAGCCAGAAGTGTCGAAGACCGGAGATGCCGAGCGGAACGCGTTCCTCTCCCCGCTAGCAGACGACGCTCGCTTTCCTAGCGCAACTCGAAACCGCAGCGCCGCGGTGGCGAGAGTCGCGGCCGGCTGCCTTCTCTCCACGGCCGCGGCGGGGAGATACGGAAGTGAAAGTAAAGCGTGGCAAACTGTTCGCATGGCGACGCAGTGAAACATCCCCCTCGCCAGGGGCACGATCAAATGCAGAGCATTTTTGTGGGCGCACGACGTTAAGTAGTTTGCGTTACGTTAATGTTGTTGCACTTGTGGCAACTGCTGACGAGAGAGCGCTCGTCAGCAGTAAAATTGGCAGCCTCGGCGCACGTTGAGTCCGAGAGAGGGGAGAGAGTGCCATTGAAACGTGCCTGGGCGCGCTATCGAATGTTGATCCCGCCGATAGCGAAATGTCTGAGCCGGGCATGTCGAGGCGAGCGGTGCGGACAACTACGGACGCCAAGAACGGTTGACATCGTGAGTTAAAGAAATGCTCTGCCTTTAAAACAATACGGCTTGCATGTGACGACCTCTCTGTGATTAGCTGAAATAACGTCACATAATTTAAAGAGCTGGCGGGATTGTTTACGCCACACAGAGTGTACTTCCAGCTGCATAAATGCGACGTCATTTTACATAACAGATTGAAAATGGAGGCTCCTGTCGCCTTAAAATAGGGGGTAAATTTCCCCGAAATAAATAACGAAATAAAGCGACTATTAAAGCGAATCTACAAACCTAACAGGTTGGGTATTAAGCTGGTTACCGTGTTTCTGTCGCCGTCGCTCACTTATGCCTCGTCAGGCGCGGCAGATGCGAACGGAACCGACGGAAAAGCCCATCGGTAGAGTAAGTGCTTTGTCGCGCGACGATATCTTTACGTTGTTCAAGAAAACAATGAATCGAAAACTTAGTTATAGCAGGAGTTTATTCAAACCAGCTTAATACATCCGTAGCTCTTAAACCGCGCACGAGTCTTGTTTCACCGCATGCTAAACGTCGTGAACCCGCAGTAGGAGCACCCCTTGTTCCGAAACTACAAACCCGGAAAGAGGAGATTGCTAGAACTGGCGTCCCAATAATGCAAACACATGTATGCGGCGGCTTAATTCTTCGCCAAAACCGACAACAGTAAGCTGCACTCACGCGCGCCAATTGTTGTGACAGACAGCTGAAGTTTTCCCGGGAACGACCGCGAGCTCTCCGTACCGAGCAAGGAAAAATGAAATGGTTACTCACGTTTTCAGCAGCCGCCCGCCGCAGGCATACGATGTTATTCCACCAGTCAGGTGTACTTGAAACACCACCACCGACACCAAAACGCACCTCGCAGACACGTATAGAAGTACTACAGCCGTTTCAATGCCACAAGAGAGACGCAGGCGTCGGAGCGACGCGTCCATCCACCAGCCCAACACGAAGAAAAAGAACGCGCAAAGGCACAACGCTCAAGTAGTCTGGTGGACACCGTTGCTTTAGGAAGCACAAATGACCATTTCCAGAGAATGTGTAAAAATATCTCGCACGCTATTTTGAATACGCTGCACTTTAGTTTGGCTACAGTTTGTTTCTTGGGCGTAGCATCCTTAGTTAACTACTTTTTGCTGCATTGTTGCCTGTTTACCGAGCTAACCATCATGTTTCTACACGCCAGGCGCTCGGCAGGCCTGTGGCGAAAATGCGCTTTTATCCCTCTACTAAACCTCGACTTCCGGTGGACTTTCCTTGTGACGTTACTTCCGGTCGCCGTTTGCTTGAACCAATTAGTGGCCGATAGCACGAAACCCAATGGGGAACCATGGGGTTTCCAGTCATTGGCAATCAGCCTCTTCTGCTTTGGTGAGTGTAAACGACGAGAAGGTTTATTTGCACTGCTCAAGAGTGTTGCCAGGTCCCTTTGAGATCTGAGGCTCTCCCAGTGTAGAGACCTCTGCTTCGCCCGTGTTCCATTCGGGGATTTGTAATACCTGAGCAAATCCACAACACGTGTTCAAAGTCAGCTTCTGACGCATGAATCAAACAAAATTGAAACGTGTCCGAAACGGGGCGTGATAGTGGGCAGGCCACGCCTGGGTAACTACTAGGGATAACAACACCCCAACTGGAAGCATCTGCATCAGTACCTCCTACTAGCCAGCGAGCACACTGGGGAGGTGAGCTGCAGGCGGAGGAAGTAGAGCACGCGTGGTGCAGTGGAAGTTCTCTTTTTCCACCAGCTGTCATACGGTAAATACTGGAAGAAGTTGTAGTGGCCCTCGGAGGAGCAGTTGCTTTTTATCTTACCATTTGCAGCCTTTCCTAGATAACTGCCATGTTGTATGCACGAATGTCTATTTTTTTCTTCTGCCAGTCAATGTACGCAGCTCTGCTAATTCAATTTCTTAAACCATACTTGACACATTCATATTCTTACATTTCTTAATTAGTTCCTTGGTTAATTAGTTCGTTAGGTACAGTAAGGCTTGTTGTTGGGCTAGTTGGTATCGGTACATGGTTGGAAAAGCGCTTATTTTGTAACACAAGGGACAAACGTAGAACGAAAAAAAACCAGACAGAACGAATTAGACGCTACTAACTGAATGCAGGTCAGCGGAAAAAACAGGACAAACGTCCTGTGGTGATCCACTACATTCATGGATTGTCTCATTGGTTAAAAAAAGTTGCCGCGAGACACGAGGTTCCGGTGGTTTTTTCTGCTCCGCAGAAACTTTCGAAGTTGTGCAATTTGGTCGATAAAAAGACACGTAGCCAGAGCAGATGAATTACTGGTGAGCGCAGCTGTGGTGTAGCGCACATGCGCATGTTTGTTGACTGTTGCATGGGTGTTGTCTACAAAATCCCACTTTCGTGCACCAGGGCATATAAAGGGCAAACAGGGCGTTGCCTTAAGGACGGCTCAAGGAGCACCGCGCGCTATGTGAGCAGAAGACCATTTCGGGTAATCTCGCATTGCACTGCTTGGACTGTAAAAGAGCTCCTGCAGTCAAATGCGCTCCGGCATTCAATGATACCGAGGTACTGTTCAAATCAAATGATAAAATAACCTGAGAAATTTGGGAGGCATTTTGCATGACATCGGGAATAGAAGGGGAGTGCTTGAGCTCCCCTTCCATTACCTTGCTAGAGAAAGAAAAGGAGTATCTCCGGTACAAATAAACAAAGAAATTTGACCCATACGCACAGTGTTGGCATAAGTGGTGGATCATCTATATATTTCCTTCTTCTTTGTTGAATAAACTTCCGTTGTTAGTAGCGCCTGATTCGTTCTGTCTGTTTTATTTTTTGCTCTACGTTTGTCCCTTGTGTTACAAAATAAGCGTTTTTCCAATCCTGTATGTTAGGTAGTTTTACAGTTTAGTTCTTACATGCGTCCTAAACACAGCAGGTGCATATTCTCAGACAGGCAGGCTGCGTTTTTGCCGTGGCTCGGTTTTGTGTCCTTGCGTTACCAGCTCTTCTGCTTGTATGACTGTTTTGTTTTGTTTTGTTTTTATCACCCGCGGTAGAACGCAACATTGGATTGTAGGTCATATATAGCTGCTAGCGTAGGCGATAGCAACCCCAGCTCTCGCCTACAGCGGCTGGTTGTGGTCCCAGGGCACTCCGCCGTTTCCCAACGCAGGCGGAACCGATTATTAATGTGTGCGGAAGCAGATGGGTCGTATGTGGTGCCAGCACAGTGCGCAGATATCGCTGACCCGTGCTCGCGATGGACTCTCGACACGTTGATGACCCCTCTGTTGACATCACAGTACAATATGATTCTTCTGAAGTAGACTTATGTCGGGTACTAAAGACTCCGAATTTACTGGTCAAAAAATTAACAAGACACCAAACCAGTCAAAACTACTATTCCAGGGTCGTGATCATAATTGGCGTAACTCCGCGCAGTGGATGCCCACTGTTGCTCTGCGCCGATCTTTGTGGGTCCCCCTTGCAACATGAATGTATAGACGTGTGTTTTCATAAACTTTTAGGGGCGTAAAAAATATTAGGAAATGACGATTGCGGACAATGTTAACAAAATTGTACATTTTCTTACATAACGCTTGAACAGAACGTAATTGTTTCATTAATGGAACAGAAAGTTTCAAAAGTGCTTCCGGCTTCGGAATCAATGGGTTATTTTTTTTTTGGTCAATTTATTGAGTTCTGACCGAACCATTTACACAGATTGTTTGGGTTCCGCTTGGCGTATTGATACATTGCTGTCGTGCTGATCAACCCTACCCGACATTCATCTTCGGGTGCACGTGCAGACGTTTCTGCAAGTGATCACCCGAGGTCCTGCAGCGTAGCTGGATGTGAACACTTCCGAAGTAAGACCAGTTTCTTTCAAATGCCGCCGAAGAAGGGGGAATCTGCAGTATGCAACATGCGAGACGACTTAAGGATGTTTTGAAGCGAAGTCCTTCCCACCACGTGTGTTGGAAGGTGGGGGACTTGAGGTCCCAGAAGTTGCAGCGTACAGTGAGATTAAGGAGGAATTACCCTACGTAATTGTATATACGTTCTCCAGGAGCTATGCGGCAATTCGCAAGGTTAATTGATCTCCCTATTTTTTTTATCTCGACGTCTCCCACGTTCGCCCCATCTTAGACAATATTCCATGGCTATGCTCTGGGATATACGCTGATCACATATTCCTTTGCGTGGCTGGGGGAAGCGACAAGAATATAGAGGCAATACTTCAAGCAGCAGTCTCAAAGGTGTAACAGGCAGCCCACGAAGCTATTTAACGTGCTGGCCATCAAACTCCGAACTCTTCATGGTATTACTATCTGCCAAAACCCCTAAAACCCCACCTAGCATGCATGTATTTGTGCACAATGGGCCTATACCAGCTGTGAATCGCATAAATAATCGGTCTAGTCATGCAAGGATGCACACGCACATACTCCTCTTACGTGCACCCCATGGCTCGCCTTCCACCCGATTACACAGATTGCATAACAATCCGTCCAGTCCCCCACAACCTAAAGCTTACTTGCCATGCTGCCCGAGGAGACGCTCGAGCGCGTGCCTTCGTCTCTACTCATCCCCAACCCCATGTGAAACATATTATACGTAGACTCTGCGGCACACAGGTACGAACCGGCTTTTACGGTCGTGGTCATCCCCTTGCTGACTGCGAGTCCCCCACGTTCCTCACAGTTCCCACAACCCCACACGCCGCGAAAGAAGCCCTGGCTCTCGTACACCGGCCTTCTCTTCATCTAATATTATCTTATTCTTATCTTATTTAGGCAAGTGGCAGTCACTCCCCGCTAGCCTAGAAAATCCACCTTCAAAATTCACCTGCCAACATTCTACTCAGCTCCCCGGTTTACCCGCACACACATAACTAGACGGTGCGAATTTGGCTCGTAAGAGAACAGAAACCCTCGTCACGCGCTCGCCTGAGGATACCACTTCTCCTCAAGGAGGTTACTCCACCCGCGAGTCCCTCACCACTCATCTGGAGGTGGCTGAGTACGACCACCCCTCCCGCAATACGCCAGCCCGGGCTCGTCATTCCTAACCCCGTTGGCGGAACGGCTGTGACACCTCCTCTGAACTTAATCGCTTCCCAACCGAGCCTTCCTTCATCACATCGAGCCATCGGCTTACTCCTCTCTCCTCCGTTCACACTGTGGAGGTCAATCAGCAGTGCAACCACACATGTTGGCCTGCCCCTCTGACCCCCACCCCACCATAATCTCACTTGACCACTGGATGGAGGCCCTGGGCCACTCGGACGAAGACTCTCATTACCGTCTGGTCTGAGCAAAATATGCTTTATAGCGGACGGTCTAAGTTCCCCAGAAATGTGTACGTAAACTGTATTTTACTCAATGCAGTATATGTCTAACCCCCCTTCAATTTTCGTTCCGGTGTCACCGATTTACTTGGCGCAGCTCCGGAGCTCCTCCTCACCACCGCTGGCACCTCTTTCACAACTATATTCCCCCTCGCCTCCACCGATGACCCTTTGCAAAGTTGCGCAGTCAGCTGCTAACGGTGGTAGGGCGGTTTCAGATGCTTGCAAAAATACACAGAAGCATGATTGGCGTAAAAAATGCAATGTGGATTAGTATACTCCCTAATATCAAATTTTTAGGCAGCGGGAGCTGCCTAAAATTGTCATCAAAATTCACCCCCACTCCATCCTACCCACCTGCTCTGTTTACTAGCACACACGGGAGTAGACGGCGCGAAGTGGGGTCATAAGGCAGCAGTAGCAGTGGTCAACCACGTGCAGCTCATGACCACTTCCCGTCAAGGAGGTTATTCTGGCCGCCACTCCTTCAACCCTTATCTGGAGGTTGCTGAGTACGACTGCCTCTCCCGCAACACAGTAAACAAGGCTCATCATCCCTAACCCTTTCGGGGGAACGGCTGTGGCACCATCTAACGACTTAATAGCTGCCCAAACGAGCCATCCGTCATCATATCAAGCCATCAGCCGACTCCTCTCCCATCTGCCCACACTGTGTAGGTAAATTAGCAGTTCAGCCCCACATGTTGGTCCTGCCCCTCTAACACCCCCCACCATAACCTCATCACTTCACTGAACAGAGACCTCGAGCCCCTCGGACGAAGACTCATCGCCGGCTGGTCACTCGGGCACAAGCAATGGTAGGGGCACTTGGGGATGCGGATTGCATAAACGTTTAATAAACTCCGCGTGGACCAACCTTGCGGTTAGCTACGCAATCTGTTTAGCATGAGCTTCTCGTTTGTATGAAAAGGGGATTGTTTAGCACCGACCGGCTGTAATGAGCGAGAAATGTACGTTATTTGGAGCTGGTTACCAGGCGACAAAGGTGAGTATAATGTTACAATGTTACGGATAAAGCAACTTCTGGCGATTAAGGTGATCCTGTTTTGTCGTCTTTGTCTCAGCTTTGTGTGTGAAAAATGAATTTTGGTCCGTCCGCTGCCGTCAAAGTGCAACAAAACGCATGACAGGTGCTCGTTGCGCCGAAACATTTGAGGATCGATGTCTCGAATCAGTGTCAACAAGTAAGCGACACAGGAAAAACATGTCGAAACCGCACTGCATTCCCCGAGTGCTTGTCGAACATATATGGTGTGGGTGACTTTTTAAGATTTTTTTGTTTTCCCCACAAATAAAGGTAGCACAGTGAGGGCCAAAGAAAGTTTGCGCCTTCAACGACATCGGAGCAACGCCGGAAACTGGGCAGACCGTCCCAGACGCAGCACGTATACGCAACGAAACACACCGCAACGAGCTATGTTAACTTAAGCCCGACGCACGCGGACAACTCTCTTATCAGCGGCCGTGGTCATGTTTTTCAACAATTTAGAGAAATGGTGTATAGTGTGCAATAGTTTGGCGTCTGTTAGTATGGAGCGGCAGTTCGAGTGCCAAATTTCGATGTGTTTGCTAGTTGGCCGGGCGCATTCGTTAGATTGCGCCACGTTGGGCATTCAGGGTTTCATTAATTAGGAGTTCGCTATGCAAATACTTTAGTTTTTTCGGTTTCTTCCTGCTATTTTTGCAATGCTCCGAAGAGTTCGAATACGTTTTTCAGTGGTAGAAAGGTTGCCATTGAAAGTCTTAATCATGCTAGTTGTCGAGTTCGTAATAGTTTTCCTGATGTGTTGAACATGGATTCTAATTTGTCGGCCAGGTTTGTTACAGTTACAAATTGGGTATTCGTTATTGTTTTTCCGGTTCGGTCGCCTAGCGACATTTGTGTATTTCGGCACTGACCATGTGGAACTTATGGTGCCGTTGAATCGAGTCTGGCAGGACGTATCACATTATTAGGCGCCGCTATCTTCCTTCGACCCAAAACGCAAATTCGAAATGCCACCTGGACTCTCCAAGCCACTATGAAGATTTTACACACTCAGTCAAACATCTGCATAGCACGCTCGTGACAGCTTTCCTGCTCGAAGGTTTGAAGCGAGAAATTTTGTATTCTACTGACAGGGAGGGTTGCCTACGTCTCAACAGAGACTGCCCGTTCTTTTTTTAGATGGTTTACTAATAGAGACCTCGGGCCACCTTGCACGAGAGAGGGTATATCACAATTTAGGAATACAAATCTTTAATCCCTTACTTAGAGTCGCGTTTTCGTACGTCCGAAAGTTTGGCAATTTGGTGTTGCTTCATCTTGAATATTAGCGCGGGAAGACCTTGACCAAGGAAAGAAATTCAGCATTTCAGCTGCTAGCAACTGGGAACACTTATTAAGGAACAGAAAAATATAAGGCAACCAACCGACATAATACGACTGATCAAGACGTAGACTGATTATTAATACATGTTAATCGACGGTATTAATACATGTTAATCGAGGTATGTCATGCCAGAAACGCCCACTATGCAACTTGCACAGACTAATAGATGACTCACACACTTCTATCCCTCCTGGCTGATTTTCCTATCTTCCATCTCGCTTTGCGTCCCGCCCCTGTGCCTAAACGACGCTTTTTTTTAAGGTTTACACACGCGTACCTGGAACTCTTTGCAGTGTGAAGCGCGGTGTGTAAGGCCTTCCGAACAGCGAACTGTGATGTTGCCCAAACGTATGTTGAGGCATCTTCCTGTTTGCCCGATGTCGACATTGCGGCAAGCTAACGGCTGGCGACACAGTACTGAATGGGTACAATCGAGGAAATGCTTTGTGTATTTCACGTAGCAGCCTCTTTTTTCCGTGCCACCCCGGCATAACGATGCATCTGCCAATGGCAGAGCATATTGCTGTGAACCATGCATTGTGTTTATTTATATTGTGCTTTTGCCGACCGGCTGCGCCAGTCTGTTATCGCTGTGCCAGGGGAAGCGCGTGTTGCATTCTTTCTTTCTGTGCTGCATGTGTTATCTGTTCTGATAGGAAGATCATTCTGAGTTAACGTAAACAGCTCAGAATAGTCTTCTTGGATCTACAATGTTCTACATGTTAATCGACGGTTCGAGAACCACGCGTGCCGACAGATAAAGAGCCTGCAGAGCAGACGCTGGGTGCTGCTTTGGGCCTGTTGGTATGACATGACGGAATCTTGAAGCGCTAGGACACAGGGACAAGCGAGTGGGACAAGCGAGTGTAGTCCCACTCGCTTGTCCCTGTGTCCTAGCGCTTCAAGATTCCGTCAGATGCTGGGGTATTCGACTCGCCGTAGCTCGCATGCGTGTCACTTTGTTGACTGATGCTTCGCCGCCTCTGTACTCTTTGAGTTGTTAGGGGAGCACAAGTTCACTTCAATAAACGTGTTTTCCTCGAAGAGAACTGCGTCGTCTGTGGCTTTGTGACATTTGGTAGAGGTGCGGGGTACATGAACCCTACGCCCTCGTCAAGCCGACAAGCAAGTCCCACTCGTGCCAGCCGCTGACAACAAGGTCTTCAGCCGGAGTTGGGACTGCTTCCAGATAAAGTGAAGAAAGAAGACGTCGTGACCACCACTATGGTCAACGCAGGCACCATGACCATCGCTCCCAATCCTGCCCTCGTGCTTCAGCAACCTAGGGAGCCCCCATCATTTCATTGGTCACCTTCGGAGGGCCCCGATGACAGGTTGGAGCAAGTCGAACGGGTCAGGTTGTTCAGTGAATGGGACGAAGCAGACACACTGAGGCAAGTGTTATTCTACCTTGAGGACTCAGCACGGATCTGGTTCGAAAACCATGAGAGCTCCCTAGAGTCTTGGAACAATTTCCGAACGCAATTTTTAACGACGTTCACCACGGTTGTACGAAAACAGCGGGCCGAAGTCTTTCTGCAGAAACGGACACAACACCCTAACAAAAGTATTGTTGTGTTCGTCGAAGAGATAAAGGGGCTCTTCAGGCGTTCTGATCCGTGCATGGCGGCAGAAAAGAAGTTACACTTCCTAATGCACGTTGTGAAGGAGGAATTGTTTGCCGAACTTCTCCGCAACCCGCCCAAAACCGTCGCGGAATTTGTGACCGAAGCCAGCACAATTGAGAAGGCTCTTGAAATGCGTACTACGCAGTATGACCGCAACGTTTTTGGCGCTGCCAATGCGAACTACGTCGACAGCATGCCGATTCCGGCAGACAGCCTACGTAATACTACACGCGCAATAGTGAGGGAGGAGCTGCGGAAACTTCTACCCACGCCGCGCAGAAGCCGCAAGTCGCTTCCCTTACCGATGTGATTATGGAAGAAGTGCAGCAAGCGCTGGGAACCTCAACGACGTCAGAAGCACCCCGCGACAAGCAAGCCATGTCCTACGCGGCTGATGTTGCCCGGACTCGCCCAACTGCGCCCTACCGTCACGAAACTCCGGCCCCCTGTCCCCGGCCCGATCACCTGCGTTGCAACTCCCTGCCCCAAGGAAGACCGTGGTGTGGCGAACGCCCGATAATCGACCGCTGTTCTACCACTGGTGAGAGGCCGACCACATCTACCATCGCTGCCCCTACAAGGGGCTCGGTTTTCGAGGCTTCTCCGTCTACGCACCACGCCCCCGACCCGGCAGGGCCCTACTAAAATCGAAGACTACCTGTCCAACACCAACCGAGGACCAGCCTGGTTCAACCGTTCACTGTCGCCCTACCCGTACCAGTCGCCAAACCGCCGCCCCACTGCTGACTTCTCACGTGGAAGGTCACCCAGCCCACGGGGGGTAAACTAAAAGTAGCAACCTCTGGCGGTAAAGATGCAGGACCGCGGAAAAATGAAAACCCTCCCACGACTCAGCGATTGGCTGAAGACCATGATACACGACATGCCCTCAGCCCGACGACCCGATCTAACCCTGACGTGACTTCCAAACACGACGACACCAAAACAGCGTGAAGCGTAACCGACACGACCGAACCTGCCGCTGACAATACGACGAAGACGAAGACGCAGAGTGCCCGACCGTCAACACGTACAAGCAGAGATACTACGTCACAACGCACCCGGAACTCGAGGAAGGCGGCGTCCGACGTTCAGGTGTGCATCTACGGCTTTGATGTAGTCGCTCTCATAGACACGGGAGCCGACTACTCAGTAATGAGCAGGCCATGTGCGTCTAAGCTGAAGAAAGTTATGACCAGATGGGACGGTCCACATATACGCACAGCAGGAGGCCACCTCCTGACGCGAAGTGGAACGTGCACATTGGGCGTCACCATAGACGGCACAAAGTACCCTGCGGCATTCGTCGTTCTGGCTAACTGCTCCCGCGACGTAATTCTAGGAATGGATTTTTTAGGGACAACGGTGCAATAATCGATCTGCAGACCAAGTCAATAACTTTTTCCCTTCATCACTTCATGACACCGGAATCGAACCCCGAACGTCGTGTTGCTGTAAGGATTGCCGATGATCATGTCACTCTGCCACCCCGCGCAAGCGTGATGATCGCAGTCTACTGTGAAGATGCTGCTTCTGACGTCGACGCTAAAGTAGACACTGATCAAAGGTTGCTTCTCGACCGTGGTGTCTCTGTTTCAAGAGGCATTGCGCGCTTCAGGGAACACCAATTCCATGTTTTGTTTACTAATTCACCTAGCAGTACCAGCATTTAAACAAGGGCGCGGCAGCTGCATCCCTCAAAGAAATGCAAGAAGCGAGTGACGTAATCGCGGTCGCCGACTTTTAACGCACAACCGTAGAAACCTTCAAGCTGCCGCCGCCCTTCGACGTGAATCCGGCGCTACCGCAAGAACAACGGAACAAATTATTGGCTTTGATGCGTCGCTATAGCGAATGTTTTTCGTCGAGGGCAAAACTACGTGAGACACCACTAGTGAAGCACCGAATATTAACCGAAGATGGAGCCCTACCTACCCGACAGTCACCGTACCGCGTCTCTTCTTACAAGCGGGACTTCATCACGACTCAAATCGACCACATGCTCTGCGACACCATTATACAGCCATCGAAAAGCCCCTGGGCTGCGCCGGTCGTACCGGTGAAGAAGAAAGACGGCCCAATAGGATTTTGCCTTGACTACCGGAGACTGAACAAGATCACTTAAAAGAACGTGTGACCTCTGCCCTGAATCGACGACGCCCTCGACCACCTCTGCCATGCTAATTAATTCTCATGGACGGATCTGAAAACCGGCTACTGGCAAATTAAAGTCGACGAGAGAGACCGAAAGAAGACCGCATTTATAACCCCGGACGGCCTATAGGAGTTTAAGGTGATGCCGTTTGGGCTGTGCACAGCACCAGCGACGTTTCGAAGAGTAATGGACACTGTGCTGCCTGGCCTTAAGTCGCACACCTGCCTTGTATGTCTCTATGACGTTGTTGTATTATTCCCGCAGATTTGACGAACACCTTGCCACGGGGGAGTCTGTACTCAAGGCCATTCGTACGTCGGGGTTAACGCTGAAGCCTGAAAAGTGCCGTTTCCCATCGAAGAATTCAAGTTCTTGGGCCACGTCGTCAACACCGCGGGAGTCCTACCTGACCGGGCAAAAACTTCAGCCATTGCGAACTTCCTAAGGCCGAAATACAAGAAGGGCGTGCGAAGATTTCTTGGGTTGTGCGCATACTACCAGCGCTTCGTCAGAAACTTCGCACGCATTGCAGAGCCACTCACGCACTTGACGAAAGATAGCACACCCATTTCACCTGAAAAAACGACCACGAAAAAGCATTGGGCGAGCTGCGAAAACGCCTTCAAAGCCCACCCGTGCTCGCTCATTTCGACAAAAACACCGAAACGGAAATGCACACGGACGCTAGTGATATAGGCTTGGGTGCCGTTCTTGTCCGAAAGCAAAGCAGTTGCGGAAAGGTAATCGCCTAGGCCAGCCTTGGTCTGTCGAAAGAGGAGAAAACATTACACCATCTTCCCGTCTGGAACCCTGATGAGGATGCGAAGCATCGTGGCTGTTCCGTGTCGCTCCATTGTTTTGCCGTTATGTTGAGTGATCTGGTTTTTACTAGCCCCAGAGGGAATTCCGCGTCCGGGTCCACACCGGTGGCAAAGGCTCGCAAGTGCTGTTGTGTTACGGTGAGTAGGCGGTGGTTCTCGAGGCGCCGAAACTCGTCCATCATGTTCTTCTCGATGTTGTCTCTGTGGTAGAATCGGTAGTCTCCTTCAGCTTTCGTGAGGTAACGGTTGTTGACATTGGTGCACCGGCTGAGAGCAATGTACACGCCCTCCTCTTCGCAGCTTTGTCTTCTCGTTGTTCTTCTTCGGTGGTTCTCCTACGGGAAGATGACGACGGTGGTTGAACGCGAACCTATCTAGTGATGGATTCTTTGGTTGGCCAATCCCTAGGGGCATCCTGCCACAATCAGCATCAGAGGCGCTGCGGACGGGGCTGGTTGACCTGCAAGGCGCGTGGCGCTTCCCGCCACAGCTTTCCCACGGGAAATTCAGCATCCCCCTCTAAAGTTTTCTGTTCGCCGTTTCCGTTGACTTTCAGCTTCGCGTGCCTTCGTTGTATCAGTAGCTTCTTGACGTAGTTTGAATGAGTCAAGGACATAAGGCGCGTTCGTAGCACTTGCTCGTGTCCCGGATTTGTAGCGTAGTGGGAAGAGCACCGCGTAGTGGGAAGAGCACCGCGTACCTCCCGTTGCGGCCAGAGAGTCGTGGGCTCGAAACCGGGCGCCGCTAACTATTTCTTTTTTATAGTGTAGTATCGCAGAGCTGTGGGTGTAAGGAGGAGAGTTGCGCATGCGCATTGAGCGTGTGGACGGCGCCACCATCAACGACGCAGGACCAGGCGAGCCTTAGAAATGCTCCGCATTTAAAACCTACTCTGCCTCTGAGAAAGAGTGTCTGTCTCTTTTAAGGGCGATTTCAAAATTTCGCCTATACTTATATGGAAGACCATTCAAGGTTGTGACAGACAACCACGCGCTGTGTTGGCTCGCTGTGTGGCTTGCGCCTGCAGGAGTTCGACGTTACAGTCGTCTATAAATCCAGCAGGAAACAATGTGACGCCGACTGCCTGTCCCGCGCCCCCGTCGACCCACCACCACAAGACTCTCATGAAGACCGCGCGTTCTTCGGAATCGCGACAGAGAGAGACCTAGCCGCCCAGCAGCGTGCGGACCCCGACTTACGCGTCATAATCGACTACCTCGAAGGATGCAACGTTGCCGTTCCTAGGACCTTCAAACGCAGCTTATCGGCATTCAGTCTGAGAAACTCCGTATTTGTGAAGAAGAATTTCAGCCCCAAAACAAGAGCGAATTACCTTCTTGTCATCCCCGCCGACCTTCGTGACAAAATGTTGGAAGCGTGTCATGTTGACCCGTCTTCCGGACATCACGGCACAGCTCGCACAATTGGAAAAATCAAAGCGAGGTATTACTTACCCCGCCTTACCTCTGACGTTACCCACTGCGTCCGGAGCTGCCATGACTGCCAGCGACGAAAAACACCGCCGATGACACCAGCCGGACTTTTACAGCGAATCGCCGTCCCATCGAGGCCCTTCCAACAGATTGAAATGTACCTTCTGGGCCCGTTCCCTACATCACGATCCGAGAACAAGTGGGTTGTCGTAGCGAAAAATTACATGACACGCTACACAGAGACGGCCGCTCTTCCGAGGCGAACTGCACAACAAGTCGCGAAGTTCTTTATTACCAAGTAGTGCTGCGACTTGGAGCCCCTGAAGTCCGCATGACGGACCGCGGAACGGCCTTCACTGTGGAGCTGATGCAAGGAACATTACGCTACAGCAACATGGATCACCGAAGAACGACGGCATACTACCCCAAACGAACGAATTTACGGAACGTCTGAACAAGACGATCGCGTATATGCTGTCTATGTACGTGGACGTTGAACATAAGATTTTGGGCGAAGTTCTCCAGTATGTCACGTTTGCGTACAACACAGCGCCCCAGGAGACCATGCAGATGACACCGTTCGGGCCCGTCTACGGATGACGGCCGACCACAATACTTGACGCCATGCTGCCGCACGTAGAAGACGACGACCAGAACGCCGACGCCAGGAGGCCCGCCAGCTCGCTCGGGTTCGTATAACGAACCAGCGGCTGGTGGATGCCGGCCGCTACAACCTCCGACGCTTAGCCGCCGAGTACCACCTAGGGGATCGTGTGTGGGTTTGGACTCCCATCCGACGACGCGGACTGAGTGAGAAACTTCTGCGACGAACATTTCGGACCCTACAAGATTCTACGACGTGTTGGGCAACTTACCTACGAAGTGATCCCCGATGGTGACTCCGGCACATCACGAGGAAACACGCGGCCCGAAGTCGTCCACGTGGTCACTTAAAACCTTTCTCCGAATGATGACTAACTTTTATTTTTATTTGTTCGGACTGTCACTCATGTTAGCATCGGGTCGATGCACTCTTAAAGGGGGGTAATGCCGCGAACAATGCATTGTGTTTATTTATGTTTTACTTTTGCCCCACGGCTGCGCCTGTCTTTTATCTCTGTGCCAAGGGAGGCACATGTTCCATTATTTCTTTCTGTGCCGCATGTGTTATCTGTTCTGTTAGGGAGAGCATTCCGACCTAACGTGAACAGCCCAGAATAATCTTCTTGCATCTACAATGTGCTAGATATGAATCGATGGTTCCAGAACCACGCGCGCCGAAAGATAAAAAGCCTGCACAGCAGACGCCGGTGTATTCGACTCGCCATAGCTCGCATGCGTATGTCACATTGTTGACTGCTGCTTCACCGCCTCTGTATTCTTTGAGTTGTTAGGGGAGCACAATTTCGCTCTAATAAATGTGTGTTCCTCGAAGACAACTGCGTCGTATGTGGCTTCGTGACAATATCTGGCCTAAATTTTACGGCAGGAAACAAAACGCTCACGCTGCAGCGGGAACCTACTCTCTGGATACCACGAGAGAGCCAATACACATACGGAATTTTTTCCCTTTTTTTCTTTCTTGTGGGCATATTTCAAAACAACCGTGTCATTAGATCATTAGATTACTTGATGGCACGTTTAATTATTTCGCTCGTGCCCGGAATAGCGTCGTCCAGAAACCCCGCTTCCTTGAGTCTTAACTTGGCAATCAAGGCCGTGCAGTGCTGGGAGTGCGAGCGTAATCATGATCATGCTATGCTATTTTTAACCATCCGCGAGGGTGCTGAGCGATAGTCAGGAAGCAGCTTTGCTCATTTCGGACAATGCATCCGACATATGTTGGCTTTTTTAAAAGATAGACTGACATAAATAAATTTCAGCTTCTTTTGCCTTTGGCACTTGAAACTTGGAAGTCAGACCCACACTGTTTTTTGTGAGATATATGGACAAGTATTTGATGTTAGTTCAACCCACTAACTTTGATCTGACACGCGGAAAAGTGCTTGGCTGTTTTGAAAGGGCCGTGACTTTGGGATGTTGCATATCTTTCGAAAAATACCACAAATGTTGGATGTATTCCCCGATAACAGCAAAGCCGCTTCTTGACTATCGCTGGCGGCATTACGATCTGGTAAAAATAGCGTTGCATAGGTGTGCCAACGTTTTGCACTCGAAAATTCATGCACACACATGATGGGCACTAGCTTTTATTGCCAAGTTAAAAGCCTCAAGGGGACGGGTATCCCGTATGGCGCGTTTACAGACACGTGCGGAAATATCAGACGTGCCGTCAAGCAAGCCAATGACACGGTTGTTTCGAAACCTGCGCCGCATGAAAGCAAAAGGGTGCCAAAACTTTCGTATGTTCACTGGCTCTCTCAGAGCATCAATAGAGTGGGATCCCGATACGGCATATCGTTGTCTTTCTGCCGAGAAAAAAGTAGGCCAGATGTAGTCTGCTACTTGCAGACGCATCGATGCACCGGGGCGGCATGAAATAGGAGGCTGCCACGTGAAACACGGAAAGCAGTTCACAGCTTGTAGCCAATCACTGGTTGTATCGCCTGCCCCTAGCTTGCGGCAAGGTCTACATCGGGCAAACAGGAAGATACCTGAACATACTGGTACGGGAGCATCGCTGTTGGCGTCGGGCCGGCCTTACACGCACCTGGCTTCCCACTGTAAAATGTACCAGGTGCAGGCGTGGAAAACTTTTTTCGAAAAAAAAAACAACTGTGTTGTTTAGACACACGGGAAGGACGCAAGGTGAGATTATGGAGTCTTGGGAAATCACCTGGGAGGGACAAATTTGCGTGAGGCTGAATCATCCTTTGGTCAGTCTGCAAGACGCAGTGTAGGCATTTATGGGATGACACGTGGGGTGATAGTAAAGGATACCTGATAGTTTGTATTTTTTATTTCTGGGGAATTTATTTATTGGTAATCTATGTGTGTCTTAATAGGCTGGGGTATGTCAGTTTGTTATGATATATATTTCTGTTTCTTAATAAATTTTTCCAGTTGCTAGTAGCGCGTCGTCCTGTGTATTTCCTTTCTGGTCAAAATCTGAAGGAGGCGGAAATCAAAAACTCCCGTGTGTTCGATATTTTGGGGCAGGATAAATATCCCCATTTGGTCAAAAAAACCCCGAGCACTCCCCTACAGCGCGCCCCATCGGCTTGTAGCGTCGGTACGTTAAATACCATTAACTCCGGAAATGGCCTTACTGGAACAATCCCCCACGCCTGTCTTCAACATCGACGGCGCCGAGATGGTGGAAGGCTAGACATAAACCCAGCCGCAGGAAACATCCAAGCGAATGTACACACAACACCCTACCGCGTCCTTCTCAATGTCTTCTGTGTCTCGCGTTGCTTGAGCAGTCAAAATAGTTTCATTCCTAACCGCCAATGTACCGGCACCAGCCACCGCACCCGTATCCGACCACTCCCGATATCCACCGGAGCCAGTATCTTCCTCCAAGGCGACGAATCTCTGGAGATCACAGCTCCCGAACCGGAAGCGGTCATGGCATCTGATGAGGCCAAAAGAAGCCCCTAAGTCATTTAAGACCCATACCATTGCGCCTGCGGCTCATGAGGGACGTTTGACAGCCACGAATGTCCTGCCGATAGCAAACACCAAAGCGTAATCGCGGTTTTCTATGATTCCTACAGGCTTTCGCATTTTTTTTAATAAAACCTTATAAACTTGCAAAATGTACCAATGAAAAAAAAAGCTCCAATCCACGCTGTGAATGTTGTTAGAAAGCAATGCTGTAAACGAAACACAGAGAAATTGCACATGCGACTTGACTTGAATACACACACGTGGCTCTACAAGAGTAAAATGAGAGATTCCGCCAGGCCGTGCCTGGGATTCGGGAGAGCGCCCTACCGAATTCAGCAGCGTCGGCAGAAGCAACGCGGATTGTTGCGTCTTTCAATGAGGGAGGAGGAGGACGGCACGCGGGGCTACTGCGTCATATCTCCATGGGCTCCCCTCTCACTCTTCTTTCATGTGTCGCCTCCTAAAAAACCTTAGCTTGAATCAACGCTTTGAAGGTGGTGTTACTGCGAATCTGTAAAGGACACCCACAACGATTACCCGCACGGCGTCACTTCAATTCACGAAGATGGCTTAGGAAACTAAAAACAGAGATTGTGTCAGCCACTACCTGGGATTCACAGGGCCGGTATCCCGAACACACAGCGTCAGACACGGCCTGGATGTAGCGGCGGTCGCCTCCGCTGCTGCCCGGCCATTTGTCGGCAGAAAAAATACGGAAATAAAAGCCTTTCAAAGAGTAAAGAGGTGGGCGGCGCGCGCAGATACTGCGTCATCTTTCTCACTGCCCCCCTAACTCTTCTTTCACATGTAACCTCCAACAAGCGCCCACCGCCTCCTCAGCCGATGAATGAAAACCAGCGTCTGTCACCGAGCCTCCACATGTGGGCGCAGTTCAGTCGATATAACGACGGGCTCTCGATCCGCTCCTCTTCGGGTCCAGGTTTGGTACATGGGAGTTCCGGCTGTTTTTATTTAGCCAGCTTGAGAGTTTCTTGTGGAGAACGCCACGACAAAACAGTTGGCTCGTAGAGGTAGAAAACTTAAATTTAAAAACTTCGTTTGTAAATGAGATGTAGGAATGCAGCACATTGCAGCAGCTTTCTGTCGGGCCTGTTGGTTACCTGTGCGAGAGAAAACAAAACCATAGAACTGAGACCGTGGAAATTCGCATTTGCATTACTCTTCGGAAACATTCTATGCATTAACAAGGAGGAACTTCAGTGCTTCTTCTATAAGGATTCTAAATTTATAGGAACATTCAGAGGAAGAAACACCTTGGTATTAAACGCATCCGTCCCACTGTCGCTTCTCCCGCCTAAACCTCAGTCACCTACCTTTTCCCGACTACATAATAAAGTACCTTCAAAGCCATATGCCTCGCAAAAGAGCTCTGCAACGCGTTATTCTCACGTGCTCATTCAACACCACATGCAAATATGGCCAATCTCATGGCACCCTCTACCACAGGGTGCGTGAATGCGGTTAAGCATCTAGGAGTACACCGTTTTTTCTCCTTGCTTCCGGCGGCATGCTGACCACACCTTACCGAACTGGCCATCTTCGGCTGGTACACCGTGCCCACCTCAGCGCCATACCCTAGGAAATCCTAAACTTTGGAGCCAGCTAGTAGGTCAGAGACCTCCAATAAGGCAATAGTTGGGCTGTTTTATTCCTAATTAAAGTTGTTCCTTTAACTACCTCACTTTTCCTTACCACGAAAACTAAAATCGCTAGTTTCACTACGTCTTGAGCAGGCCATTTCCTTCATTAAAATTGCAATCTTAGATAAAACGCCAGCTCTCTTAGAAAAAACAAAGATATATTGTTGACAATTATATGGCCGCCGTAAATATGGCCATTTGACCTTCCACCAAATTCCCAAAAATAATATTTCTTCACTATACACGCAAACCGGTGCATTTGTCTTGTTTTAGACGCAAAGCATCTCTTAGTCGACCCTCCGTCGTCAGGCGTCCGCACCTCTCCTCACTCCACAACAGCTGTGATAACCACGCTCTCTCTCCCCTCCTCCTCTCCACGCCACCTGTGCGCTAGCGCGCGCTGCTCCTCCTCTCCCCTCTGCACGCCAGCTGTCCAATCATGCGCAATCGCGCTGTTCCTCCTCTCCACTCCATCTGCTCTGCAAATAAGCCAGTCTGCGCTCCGCTCAGCAGTTGCTTCTTCGGTACTGCGCCGTCCGTTGACTGCAAATGGACGCCAACGATTGCTTCAGCGAACTGGCTTGCACACCTTCAACTAGCGTCAGCCAGCACACTGTAAGAACCGCGAGCACCTCCAAAGACAAGGCTGCACAGAGGAGAGCTCGCGACGCCGAACGTAAACGGTGCCGTCGAGCAGCGGATTCCTCGCTTCGAGAACAAGAAGCCGCTTTGAAACACCAGTGGCGAGTAGCTGATCCAGACGGCGTTCGGCAACGTGACAACGATTCGAAACGCCAGCGTCGAACAGCTGATTCCTCGCTTCGACAAAGAGAAGCCGAAAAACGTTCCCCACTACTCGATAAATAAAGAATACATTTAATACGCTACTACATGTGTCGTTACTCTAACAACCAATTAACACGCCACTACTCCACGGCTTTGCTTCCCCTCAGGGTTCCCACGTGTGCAGATTTTAATTTTTAAAGACGATAGTCTTTCTTGGGCTACTTAAACCTAGAAATTTTGGTCTGTCCGTATGTCTGTCCGTCTGTCTGTCTGTAACTCGATTCAGCCACCCGGCCAAACTGAAACATTGCCGGCGCAATAGTCTTATATAGTCACAGCTAAATCTACCCGTCTAAGTCCAGTGTAATGCTCATACCTGTCAACATTGTTGAAGAAGAACAAGACATTACGCAAATATAAGAGAACAAATTAATACAGAAGTGGTGTTTGCAGTGTTCCTTTATAAAAAATCACACATGCTTGACTTTGGCGAAATTAAATACTTTATCAACTCGAGAAAAAAAAATTCACATTGCCGTCGCCTGCTGTTGCCCGCACCACTATAGCTTCTTGTGGCATTTTAAGGAATCAACCGGCAACAGTTACGAAAGGTTCCACTAGATAGGTTCCACGTTCTGCTTGCAACGCACTTGAAGTAGGGAAACGCGGTTCGTTAAACGTTGAAGTAGGGCACCGCCATTCACGCGCGTCTTCGCCGTACGGCAGCGTTGGCATCGAGACACCCGTTTGGAGCAGTGGAACGCGGGAAATTTAAAATGATTCAAGCAAACCTTTGGCGTCTTTACCTTGGGACTAGCGCGACGCAAGAGGAACAACATTAAAGGTGAGCGGGAAAGCGAAGGGAGGCATTTACTTCGCAAAAGTCAATAAAGACTATCGTCCTTTGACGACATTTGCAACGAAAGAAGCAGATACGCGGCCAATTTTTTTGCTCTTACGACAGACCCTGAATAAACAATTTCTTTTCTCCCATCCAGATTTTTGGCCGTGCTGTACCAATCATCTGCGTTAAAATTTAAAAGGTAAATTTCAACTTTATTTTTGTGTCGACTCAGTTCGAAATTGTTGTTTTGGTTATATGCTTTCAGGGTTTGTTAGAGTGAATATTCGATTTTTATAACTACTAGTGCAGTGTACTTTGGGGTCGTTTTTGGTTTCAGAACAATTAAACATTCTTAAAAAAACTATATAGCACATACAAAAACCCATTGTTGTAACTTCAAAGCAGAAGTATTGCTCCTACAAAGTTCTTTTAAGCGTGACCTACACAATCTTTACTGGGAAAACATGTGTTCACTTGGTGTGTGGTAAATAAAGGGGGTTTTTCATATGTCCACAGACACAAGGTATTGTTTAGTCAACCCATAATAGAACGAGCGTATGTAAGACACTGAGATGAAGCGAAGAAAAACAAAGGACTGTCGATGACTAACAACTACGCATTTCTGGGCCGTAATTTTTTTTTTCATTTTTTCCCTTGATCGCTTCTTTGCATTTTAGAATAGAATAGAATAGAACTTTATTTCATGTTTTTTATGGTTTTCTTATCCATATCGAATTCATTTCTACCTGACAAAATTCAGTTGCTAGACCAGTGGCTGTCGTGTGTGTTTGCGCATCAGTATCTTCTGCTCTGGTTCCGTGCACGAGGTGTCTTTCGAACTTGCCCCACCTACGTAGTCAACTCTCATCCAACATTGATGGTACAATTCTTTACAGGCCTATTTCACTATTCATACACGGCAACCACACTAACCGCGTTTACTCAGTTCACCGCGTTCACCACGTTCAGGCGCGCTCAAGCTAGCCAACCTCGCTCGCCTAGCCGCCACAGCATAGATAATCGTAACCTCAGAGCCCTCTAATGGCCTCGGGACGACCAATAAGACCATGTTAGTACAGCTTTGTGCACTATCGAATTTGATATGGCCTTCCCCCTTTTTTCATTACCACAAAATGTTATAACGATGGCCTCACTTCGTCTTCAAGAGAGCAGTTTCTTCTGCAATATTACACACTACGATAAGACGTAATCCCTTTAAAGGGACACTGAAGTGAATTTGTCAAGCTCCCGTTTTTGCTTGCACTGTGTAGACTGGCTCAAATTAGCACACTTTTCATCGTTTATCCGGTTGACAAATCGGTAATTATTTTACAAAGCGCGAAAGAAGAAAAACTACCATGCGCGGTTTGCGGCAGCCGCACAAACTAAGCTGTGACATTGGGAGGAGGGGGCTCCGTGATTGGACGATGCCCGAAGTTAGCAATCAAACAAGTTTCGGTTTCGGTTTCGGTCTGTAAAACAACTTGTTTGACATTCGATGGCGTCGTTGGATGGGCATTCTCAATATCCCAGTTATCGTAGTACCGCGCTTCTGTCATGTTGTCGGCTGTAAAATGCATAAGATAAGCCTCCCAGGACGGCTTGGAATCGTAGCATTCACTATCTGAGGCCTACGCAGTGCATGAACGCCCTCCGCGTCCCCCGCAGATGCTCAAATGCATGCGCTTTTCCCCCATATTTGGAGCTTGCCTCGCTCATGCCTGTATCGTAAAAAGCGTGTTCGCACCAGGCCAAGGGTCTGTTGATTCTGGCCTGTCCCCACTGCCCGCAAGCAGTCGGTGCTTATGGCAACAGCACGCCAACGAGAACTCGCTAGCGCGGCAGTGCCAGCCTGCGCGAGTTCTGTGGACTAGCTCTTGGAGCAATGAACGTTGCGGCCCAAAAAAAGGTGAACTCAGTATAGAAAACATCGGCGAAAAACGAAAAAGTTAACTCATAAAAAAAAGCATATACCTGCGGCGATTCGAACTTGTGACTGGCAAAACACTTGCAATGATATACCCAGCGCCCGAGACGACTTAGCCACAGAGGGCCCCTGGCGGCGTTGGAAAATATAAGGTATATAATGTATAACCACTTTACACTTTTATTTAGTTTTAGTATTTCAAGCAGCTTAGGTGACTATTTGTTGTATTGCGCTCGTGCAGTAAGCGTCCCCCGAGTTTCCACAATAGCTCACGTCTAGCAATTGCATTTCGTAGACGGGAAAGCGTTCGCATATGCGTAGTCGTGCTCCTGACCGCTCTGCTTGTTCGCCCAGCGCAAAAAAGTGCTTCCCGCACCCTAGTTTTACGCTTTAGGGTGAAAATATCAGTTGATTTTATTTCCTTAGTATATATATTGACTTCGCTCACTCTTCTCCCCCTTCAAGAGGCCTTATATTTTCCTACTAGCGTACCAGTCAGCGAAGCGTCGCATGTGCGCTTGTGCAGCGCTTGTGTGAGGCGACCTTGACTTGGAGCTAGATACAGTGTACAAACTAACAAAGTAAAGAAAGGCAATTCTTCCATTCCGAAACGTGTTGTGGCTTAGTTTCAACTGATCGAGCGAATTGCGACGACTCGTCGGCGGCCGGCGGACTAAACGGTGGGCCGACTGACTCGGTCGCGGAAGGTCGGCGAGCCGTGCAGTAGCACAGCCAATTGTCAGCTTCTCTCCTGCTGACGTCACACGAAAACGCCACAGAAAATGGGCGAGCGTAAAGAGAGGAGGACAGCATTTTCGAATTGATTTTTCTACAAAATAAATTCGCGTAAACGCGCACAGAGTGGTCGAAACAGGCCGAGGGACTCCGGACTACAGTTTGCACTCGTAATCCCGCATTGTTTTCAAATCACTTCAGTGTCCCTTTAAGAGGAAATAAACACGGTGTTCACAATTGTATGGAGTTCATAAATATGGCCATTGGCCGTCGAGCAAACCGCCAAATACAGCATTTACCGACTATGCGTAGAACATGGGCGCATTCGATTGGTTTGTTTTTCTTCTAGAGATCCGGTTTACGCTAGCTGGTTTCCATATCGGAGCGTTCGACTTGCAATCCGGTTCAACTGTGTGCAATTTTAATATTATTCAAAAGTATTAGTTTTCACAAATGGTTAAACAGAATGAATAATTTTTTCTGTGTCACACTAAAAACTTTTGAATAGCAGCAGACCAGCAGACCTTCTACTCTCTTTTGGATCAATGTTACTTCATCGGCATGTGGAAATGACGGACATTTTACCTTAAAGAAGTGCGTTTATCCTGACAGGCTCACCTGCCTTCCAGAATGTTAACATACACAAATTGTTTTGAATCACTTCAAACGACAATTTTTTAGCTTGTTTGTGATCTTCATAAACGTACCGCCAAATTACACTGTATATCTACAGCTATACGTGTCACGCGTCACTCATTGCTTACGGTTTTCTTACGCCAGAAACATGGCGAATACAACTTGAATTTATGTTGTCGAGAATAAGGCCATTGAAGATCGCGAAAACGAATCGCTTCTAGCTAACACAATACATGTATCGATCATAAGGAGGGGGTACAATCGTATGCGTTTTTTTCGTGAAGCACGTATCGATGTACATTTAAATAATTCTTAGACTTGTTACTTCCAGCCGAACTTTTTGTTCGGATGGAAGTAAACATGGGTTTGCTTCTTTTGCGCTTTGGCTGTTGGGATGTTTGACGATCGATTGGACGCAGTTTCAGCGAGGTTGTGTCACACTTTTTCAGCAGTTGTTATGTAAGAAAGCATTCAGGCTTTTCTCAAGTCTCTTTAGGAAGGTGTGGTAACATTTTTTTGCCTTTTCGGCTTAGCACATTGTTCTGAAAGCATTTCCGTTTGTTTGCTGCAGCAAAATGGCCCACATGTTTATTTATTCTTAAACTGACACTGTATGTATGATTCGGGTACTGATGTTGGCTTTATATATTCCTAAAAATTCCTGCTTGGTCAAGAGTGTTCGCATTATGTAGCATTCTACCATATTTCGCAGTTTGGAAGTTGTTTTGAAGGTGCAATACTCGTTTTAGCTTGTGAGAAGACGTCTGAATTGGCCACAGACCAACATTCAGAGTTACGTAGCAAACATTCTGTGTTAAATATTTCAAGCAAGACATTCTTCTTTGAAGTTTGGTTTTCAGTGGTTTTATGAGCTTTGCTCTTGTTTACATGGCTACGACGGAAACCCAGCAAGACGATATGCGGTTCTGATTTGCTTCCCACCGTTGCCACTAGTTGTTGCGGCCTCCGAGTTCGGGAATCCATGTTGGTATTGTGATTGGTGTCCAGAGATGTGCATCAGGAAACCGCTGTGTGCTGATGAAGAAGAAAAAAATCTGTATACTAGTATTGACAGAATGTGTGCAAATTTCTAAGCTGTGTCTCGAACGAGTGCCACAGCCAGCAGCACTCGGTGGCTCGCAACACCGCCTTTGTGTTCAAGCAAAAGTCCCTAGAGTTCTCCTCGCGAGTTCAACTCCAAAAGTCTGGTCCAATCACGGACCCAAGAGCTGACGCAGACATCTGGTGCAATCAAGTGCCCACAAAATGACACACAAGTCTAGTAAAATTACGGACCCATCAACTGACCTACTGTCGGTCACAAAATAAATCGGAAAAAGGGAGCGGTGCGGGGTTATTCTCGGCACGACGCCTTCCGACTGCGCGCCTGCTGTCGAGATAGGTGAGGGCGCATGCGAGTTAAAGGGGCCCTGAAAGGCATTTTGAGCACACTAAATGAAGTAGCGCAATCGTTAGATTGGGTCGTCAAGGTCATCTGGGCCAAGTATTACTCTTTTACGCGCAGCGGAAAGCTCACACTTTTGTTGCAAAGTTTGTCGCTTTTTTCTCACCCTTTCCTTCGTGTTTTTGGACGCCGCCATCTTCACATGTCTACAACATCGATTCCCAGATGTTCGTCATAAGCTAGACATCCTGCTATTGGGCGGATTTTTCACGCACTTCCGGCAAAGAGATGAGTCGTCTGCTCATCGTCGACTCGCATGCTGATCTGCCAGGGGAGTGTCGCAGTGCTTGAACATTTTACGACAAACGAAACAAGTGTAAAGGAACGCTTAACCGTTCGTATTGAATGCAACACGGCCATAACACGACATGGATATTCTCTTACCGGAGTACGTTCCATAAAGAAAGCGTTGAAGCCCCGTGGCACTTTTTTCGTGCAATCGCCGAGAACGCCCTGAGCCGAATGCCCGGGTTTGACGGATACATTTTTTTCCACTTCAAAACAATCCAGAGATGCGTTTCGAACGAACACAACGTCACAACATGCGTTGCAAGTCTGAACCACGATTGACAGACTATGGGTTGCCTCCTCCTGCCCGTCGTAAATTCGGGACTCACCTCGCGCGCGGTTTGCGGGGACGAACAGCAAGTCACTTAACTCTGGCGCGCAAGCCGAGATGGCTTTTAGCCACTCACACTGCACATACCCCATGCGAGGTTGAGTCGTACGTCGCTCGAGAAAGATAATCCAGACCATGGGAAGCACTATCCACCCGCAGAAGCACAACGTCGCATTTCATCGCGAAACAAAGGCGTCCACAACACACACACCATCGCCTCCTGTAATGCCAAACGCATCTCACACTTCCTAATGAGAGTGAGTGGTACGCCTGCAGTGCCCACATGTCGCGAGGTGGGGCCCCAAGCTGAACCGGGATCACGCAACCGTAACTGACTTCTGGGGCGGTTTGTGCCTTGTTGCCAAGGCAACCGATGTTTGAGATCGTCAAAAAAAGGCGCTCGCTCCAGCGCTAGAAAGCTCAGAGCCGCTCCGGAGCATGTTTTGCCAACGTTGCCGCTCTCCACCACGCGTCGCCCCAAGCTGAACTGGTCACATGATTGAAGCGTTTTGTGCACGGGTTCTGTAACGGTTTAAAATGTCTTTTTCACATGGCGCCGGCAGGAATTACCACCACCGCAAAATAAGACCCGGCACAAGCGGGGCCACATCTGATACGGCGCTTTTTGGATAAACAGTGCGCGGTGCATGAAAGGGACCGAGCGCACGATCCACCCCGAGCGGCTGCGAGTTCGCCGCCGATTAAAAGTCACGTGCTGCACTGCAGCAACGCACACCGCGAAAGGGCAAGGCCAGGCCACCGCACACATGCGGCCAGATTTTTCGTTCGCTTATCCATCCTTGAGCGGAGTGCGGAATTCATGGTGTCAGCAAAACTTGCCCGTAGCAGACGGCAGTCGGAGGAGCGTAATGCGGAAGTACGTCACCGCTGACTAGCGCAGCATCATGGGAGGGAGTGCTCTCGCGCCGTCAACAGTTGAAAAGAGGAGGAAACGCGGCGCGACGATAATGCGCGGTTTTTGATTTACGATTTCTCAGCTAATACTCATCGCTTTAACAAAAATTCTTGCGGGAGGAGATTGCTATTACATTGTCTTATTTGGTTACATGTACATCCATGCATCGGCGGAAGGTATTTCAGGACCCCTTTAAGTTTTCTCAATGTATGCCAGTTTTCTCGAACGTTGCCGAACCGCTTCGTTCACTGAATGTGGCACCCGGCGGCGTAGTGCGCAGTGCTCCGAGCAAGCGGGCATGAATTGTGGTAGCGTCCGAAACCGTGTAACATGCGTTCTCTTGCACAACGACGCCATTCATCCCTGTATGTTGTCTGGCGCTGTTTTTAGTTTTATCTTATTCTGTGTAAAGAAATTTGGCATTTAGGAAAGTCTGTGATAAAGACTCAGTGCTGGTTATGTGACGAACGGTAAGATTTTGTTTTTTGGTTTGATGAACATAAAACAACCGTGGTGGTTTATTCAACTTCAACTTTCAGCTTCAACTTTCAACTTTATTTTCACATTTTTTCCTGTTACAGAACAAAGTAGAAAAAATGTTGGACAGGAACAAAAAGCTACAGCAAAGTTGCTTGACGGGGTTCCCGCCCATTTCTTGGCATCGAGGAAAACAAGCAAAGATTTAAAAAAGGAGCATAAAGTACACGTGGGCGACATATTGCATTGTGAATAACATTCATAAAAACACCAAAAACATTCATTTTAAAAATGTAGAGGAGCACACGTATGATAGAACAATCTTACCTAGTTTACATTTCACATATTCCAAGGTGTACATACTGGAAAACGAGAAACATACTGGGAACGAGAAAAAAAATTTTTTCACTAAATATAGACGTATTAACAACAAGGCATTAACGAAATTCTTTTACTAACAGATTTAATAGACATAATCTAAGTCATGAAACATTGAACAAGAGATACTGCGCAAACATGCAATGTGCAAAAAAAAAAGGTGTAATTATTTATTTTGCAGTGTAAGATATCTTTTTAACTCTTTTTTTGTAATAGTGCACAAATCGATTTCCTGGCGTTGAAGGTGTTCTAAGTAAGTGGGCATGCAGTGCTCTAGTCTATCGAAACCGTGGTTTGTGCGAGAAAAAGGTATTAACCATGGGTGTCTGTTCCTAACATTATATTGGTATTTATGAGGCGTCCTGAGATTACATAATTTTAAGAAAAGTTCATTTTTACATTTTAAACTGTGCTTATATTTCATGATTAGATTAAACTGAAAACTGTGTTGCAGGGGAAGCACGTTTGGCGTTTGGAATAACTCGGCCGTGTGCGCGTCATAAGAAGCGTTTGCGATGTGGCGGATGGCCTTTTTTTGCAATAAAACAAGCTTGTTAATGTTGCTTTGTGATGTGTTTCCCCATACCAGCTTGCAGTAATTCATGTGAGGCGCAGACATAGAGTTGTAAAGTAACAGTTTTAACTTTGGATGGAAGTACCTGCCGAAATTTACATAGGACACCGCATGCCTTTGGCAATCGTTTAGCCACATGATCGACTTGTGTATTGCAGTTCAAGTGCTGATGAAAAATCACTCCCAATGTCTTCACCTCCTGCACAACTTCTATGTTTTCTGATCATAAGTGTAAACTGAGGTTACGATTCACTATGTTCTGTACAGGTGTAAATAAAACAGCTTTTGTTTTGGATCCATTTATTTCCA
This sequence comes from Haemaphysalis longicornis, assembly GCA_013339765.2. NCBI lineage: Eukaryota > Metazoa > Arthropoda > Arachnida > Ixodida > Ixodidae > Haemaphysalis > Haemaphysalis longicornis. The sequence goes on along the minus strand of CM023452.1, from coordinate 80,890,238 downwards.
AGCAATTTATTTCATTCTACTTTAATATTTCTAGCAATTCAATATTAGCTGCGTAAATGAGATCGTGAACATTTGTGGACTGAAGGAGGGGGTAGTGTCATCTGCATACATAATACACTCGGCATTTTTATTCAGCTTGGTTATATCATTTACGTAAATATTAAACAGTAGTAGTCCCAGTGTGCTACCCTGCGGAACTCCGGATGTTATTACTAATAAGGAAGAGCGATTTTTATCAATTACGACACACTGCTTTCTATGTTTTAGGTGCGACATTAAAAGCCCAAGTGAAATACCGCGGAAACCATTATGTTCAAGTTTAACAGCTAATATCCTGTAATTCATTCAATCGAAGGCCTTCGAGAAGTCAATATATACACCCTGGGTAAGAAGCCTATTTTCGAAACTGGTAAGGATAAATTCTTTTTGTGTTAATAATGACATTTCGGTAGGCATACCGCTACGAAAACCAAACTGTTTCGGAGATAATAAAGAGTGTTTCTGGCAAAAACATGAGACACGTTTGAATATAATTTTTCCTAGACCTTTAGAGATGACAGGTAATATTTTGATATCGGCCTGTAATTTGAGAAACTGTTTCTGTTCCCGGATTTAAATATTACAGTTACTCTTGCCCGTTGCATATTTGTCGGAAAAGTACCCGTAGATAGACAAAAGTTAAAAATAAACGAAAGTACTGGTGACAAGATGTCAAGGGTATATTTAATGGGCCTGATTTCTATATCATCAATATCACGAGCCCTGCTATTTTTTAGGGATGTGAAAGTTGAGTGTATTTCCTCTGGACACGTGGGTTCTAGAAAAACCGTTTCCAAATTCGGAGCATCTAAGAATTGCTTTACTGCATGACACTCTACGTTCGATTGGGGGGAGACTAAGGTTGTGAAATACGTATTAAATTTATGGGCTAATTTCTTACCCTTCAATAATGCATTATCAATTTTTATTTCAAGCTCATCTAGTCGATAAGAATTTTTATTCAGGAGCCTATTTGTTTCTCGCCAGATTAAATCGCTATTTCCAAGTCGTCCATTAAACAGGTTTTCAAATTAGGCATTTTTGGTACTGCGCAGATATTTGGTTACGTGGTTTCTGAATTTCCTAAATTTCGAAAGATCGCGCGGGTTCTTGGTTTTTACAAATTTGGCGAATAAAGCATCCTTTTCTTTATTCAATCTATATGACTCATGTGTCATCCATGGTTTTTGCAGCTTTTTCGATTTTTGACCCGTTTGAACTTAAAACCTTTCAGATAGGTAAACTCAAGCAAACTCATGAAGACATTATATGCTTCCTCCGACCTCGTGCACTCATATACCGGGTTCCAATTTATTTTTATCATCTCATATCGGAACGCATCTAAGGTGTCGATGTTTATGTCCTGTACAGTGTACGACTCGAATTTGGAGGTTCTATTTTAACACTGGATTTGTGTTTGTAAAGCATATAGACAGGCAGGTGGTCACTAACTCCCGATATAATCGTGCCAGACTTAACGCAATTCTCACTATTGTTCGTAATAAATAAGTCTAATAGGGTTGACGAATGGCAAGTTATGCGTGTATGTTCTTTTATGACATTTGCACAATGGAAAGAGTCAAGCAATATTTTGAAATCGCGGGTAGAGGCTGTGTTCTGAAGCATGTTAATGTTACAGTCTCCGCCAATGATTATGTTGAAATTGTTCGTGTCGGCGAAATTCAATAGACCGCTCAGAAAACCAAAAAATTTGCTAACGCACCCGTCAGGGGGGCCCCCGCACGGGGCACCTTGAGTATTCATGGTGACGGTGTTGGCGACACCGCGGACCCCGAGCCCCCAACTTAAACTGTAACCTACCGTGGTGATGTGTTTAAAGGTGAAGGGTAGAAGCCTCAAACGGTGGCCGTCGGAGCCCAGGTCAAGCTCCGGCGGATGGGCTCCCTGTCTGTTTACCAGGCAGGGAGCTCCGGGACCTCTCAGGCTATCAGGGTAAGGTTCGAGAAGAAAGTACCCCCGTCCCCTGCTTTTTTCTATGCTGTATGGAAAATTCAAACCCCCCCCCCCCCAAACGTGATCGGTCCCTGAAAAGGGGCCGCACCGAAGTATCTTTCCCTCAACTTCCAAGCATGAGCTTCCCAAAGCCAGACAAATACTATCGTTTCCTTGTTATTGAATCCCTTGACACAGCCCGCCCTCTTGCTTCACAATCAGTATTTTTGATTACAAAATACCTTGATGGAATCATTGGGAAAACCTACAACACCAAAAAACAACGCACAGGTGAAGTCCTTGTTGAAGTGAAAAAACACAGCAGGCAACCACACTTCTTGGTCAGACGAAAATGGTCGATCTGGACATCAGGGTCACACCCCGCCGCAGCCTGAATAGCTCGCAGGGTGTGATCTCTGAGGCAGATCTTCTTAACGAGACAGATGCCGATATTCTTGAAGGTCTAAAGGATCAGGGTGTCACAGCCGTGCGCCGCATCACGATGCGAGGAGGTGATAAGGTAATCCCCACGAAACATATCATCTTGACCTTCAACTGCTCCTCACTTCCTGACCATATCAACGCAGGGTTCATCCGATGCTCCATTCGTCCTTACATTCCGAACCCGCGCCGCTGCTTTAAGTGCCAGCGGTTCGGGCACGGAACCAACTCCTGCCGTGGTCGTCTGACTTGCGCAAAGTGCGCTCAGCATGATCATCCATCTGATAATTGTCCATCATCAACCCTCACCTGCGCCAACTGCCAGGGACCCCATGCCGCCTACTCTCGAACGTGCGAGAAGTTTAAGCAGGAGAAGGCGATCATTAATGTGAAGGTAACTGAGAACATCACCTTCCCAGAGGCGCGAAAGAGGTTCGCCTCTTTCCCCCTGGGGAGGTACGCCGACGCGGGGCTCACCGGGGGGCGGAGCGGCGTCTGGTGTCCACAGGGACCCAGTTCAGCGAGTCTGACCTGGTCCCTCCTCCGCCCCCCCCCCCTGGGTTGCCTCTGGCAGCCCAATCCGTTCCCACGCCGCTTGCTGAGGCAGCAGCGGTTGTGGTGACAACCTCTTCTGTAGAGACCGGTGCCGCTCCCGCCACTGCCTCCCCGTCCTCCAGTGCGTTGGAGGGTGCCAACCGGATGGACACCGGGGGCCCTGCATCGGCTTCCACCGCCACCGCCCCTCCTGTGCCACCTCTGGTGCCCCGGACGCCCTCGGTGGTGGCGGCTCCAACTTGTCTTTCTTAAAATACAATAAGAACAGGACACCGAAAAGTGGGATTCTGCAGCATTTCATGTATGTGCAGGATAAATACAAGGCTGCAGAGTTTTTCAGCGATGCATCGAAAACGTTCACTGCAGTGTCTTGTGCGGCGCATGGGCCGAATTTTGAAGCATATAGAACCATGAATGTAAAGACAAGTATTTTTACGGCAGAAGCATATGGCATTTTTCTTGTTGTAAGTCACATAGTTGAACATCATATTCCTAAATCCATCATCTATACAGATTCGCTGAGTGTCGTCCGTACATTGTCATCCGGAGATCCTCGAAAAACCATGTAGTTAACCTTGTCTTGAAATCAATTGTGCTGGCATATTCTTCAAACCTTGAGGTGACTGTGTGTTGGGTGCCAGGCCACTCTGGCATCGGCGGAAATGAACTGGAGGATGAAATGGCCGCCAATGCTGCACTCCGAAACGCAGTAGACATAACAACACTACCTTACACAGACCTCAAGCCACACATAAGACAACACTTGCGCAGAACATGGCAAACACACTGGAATGAACAGACAGACAACAAACTACATGTAATAAAGCCACACTTGGGACGGTACACATCTGACTCGCACAACAGACACACGGAAGTCGCCTTGGGTAGGCTGCGGATAGGGCACACCTATGCAACGCACTCGTATCTGCTGACGGGATCTCCTAGACCCCAGTGCGGCAGGTGCGGAGAGGCCCTATCCGTAGTGCACATACTAATCACATGCAAGGCACTTCACACAACACGACACAAACACTTCAGAGAACTCTACAGACAACATATTCCCCTACATCCATCGTTTTTCCTAGGTGACGATGCCATTGTTTCCGTCAAACGTGTGTTCGAGTATTTGTCAGAAGTCAAGTTTTTAAACCTCATTTCCTATCACGCATCATGAAATCTGGCCCTTTACACCAGCCATCCTCATTGTCTTATATTGATTTGACTTTTGTTCTTGCTTACTGATTTCAGTGTCTAAGTTCTCACCTCTCATATTTAACCACTGTTTTTGCGCTCTTTGCCCTAGTTGGCCTTGCGCCATTAACATCCAACCATCATCATCATCACCGTAAGGGGGGCGGTACACTACCACAAACAAATATTTAGCGTGTTCCAACGTGAGAGCTTCGTAATCCGGCGTGATTTGTGTGAACTGCGGTAACAGGTACATAACATTTCTTCGGATACAAGTTGCAAAACACCACCACCACTTCGAGAGCATCTGTTTAGATAATAACATTGGTATCCTGGTAAGCGAAGTACATCTGATTCACAAGAATACCACGTTTTCTGTGAGCATGATCACATGAAATCGGACAAGAAATTTACTAATGAGCATGCGCAATTCATCGGCCTTGTTCCGTGCAGACTGCGTGTTGCAGTGTAACAATGCTAGATAACCACTATTCGCAGGGAACGTGATATCGGCCGGAGTAGCCATTTGGCGAAAACTTCCAGAAATGGCAGATTGGCATACACCAAGAACAGATTAAACTAAAACCTGACGCGCGTCGCGCATCTTTGCCAGGTCAGCTTCGCAGCATATCAAGAGGGGGCGGGACTGCTCCGTTTGCCGTGCGTACACTTTTCCATCCTTCGTCCACGCAAATCGCCAGTTCATCTCTTTTTCCTTTGCTATTGTCATCCCAAGTAACCTTTTTATTGGAGGGCATAAATGCTCATTAACGAAGACCGGTTTTCTTACTGAAAAACCTAGTTCGTCTGTGGCAACCCTTGCCTTTCGTGCTTTCCCAAGAACTGCGTCTCGCTTCAACCGATTTTTGAAAACTACCACAATGCCCGGAGTGGCATCAGAGCTTAGGCTCTGAACCTAGACTAAATCCTGGCCACCAGCGGTATTTCTACGCGCGGGAATACGGTGGCAGATTTCAACGTCATGTTCTGAGATCTGTTCTCCTAACGCATCCCCGACCTTAGTAAGCACGGAAACAAGGTTCTCGTTTTTGTAGTGGTGGGACATTTTTTTCCTACTTTGAAGTTGGGACATGTTTTCCGGCACCATTTGTTCCGGGACTATCAGTTCCGAGGCCAGTAGCTCCGGGACCATTTGTGCCGGGACCATATCGCCCGCACATCGTGCGTATGGTCTTCGGCTAAGCAGTTACACAGGAAAAAAACAAACACGCCTCAATTTTACCGTACTCTGCGATGACGTACACTGCAAACACCCCACGAGATTAGCGTTGCACATCCTATAGCAGTTTTTTTCGCAATAAGGCGGGCGTTCGCGAACCACTTCCGTGCGGCCGGAGCCATGCACAGCGGATTGCGTATAACGCGGCTCTTTTTACGCCGCACCAGGCACCCTGAAACAAATTTAACGTTCTCTCGCATTTAGCAACATATGCAAACAACATTTATAAGAAAAGTAATTAACTAATAGAGGATCCAGGAACAATCCTCAGTAAATTAACACAGAAAAAAGTGTTCACGAAATATGCAGATTCATGGCTCTGCGTTAAATTACCACGAAAAGGGCACAGATGCCGTCTTCATAAAAATAGATCCCTGAATTCATGACCAAAACCAATCAATACAACGGGATCGAGGAACCACCTTTAATAGGCAATTACTGGAGTAGTCGTTTCATAGAACAGATTGCACATATAACCATGCGTGAAAAAGAAAGTAATACGAACAAGATCTGTAATTGATATCAACGGCTCACTATGTTGTGTTGGTTCAGCCTATCACAGGCACACCTAAATCTCTTCCTGTACCGAAATCGCCCTCCACTGGAATATGCGGGTGCCTAAATGTCCATGTACTGATATGTTCCTGCACAGATAAGTCTTGTAAAAATAGGTTCAAATGAATGTGCTTTTCTATTCCTTACTTGCCGCAGAGTTTGGATTCCGTTCCGGCGAGTGCACTATGCCATACTACCTAGCAACGCCACCGCACCCAACTTTTACAGTGCTCATCTCTTGCAGTGTGCTGTTTTGTCGCGTGCTGTTTCGTCGCCGTGCTGTTTTGTCGCCGTGCTCTTCTGTCGCGTGCTGTTTTGACGCCGTGCTGTTTTGGCGCCGTGCTCTTCTGTCGTGTGCGGTTTTGTCGCTGTGCGCTCTTCTCGCTGTGCTGTTTTGACGCGTGCTGTTTTGACGCGTGCTGTTTTGACGCGTGCCCTTTCGACGCCGCGCTGTTATGTCGGTGCTATTCTGTCGCGTGCCGTTTCGTCGCGTGCTGTTCTGTCGGTATACCCTTCCACATACCCCAAAGTGCGGTCAAAGCTGGGAGGAGATTCAGTGCTAGGCTCCTGTAGCGACTTTCTCAATACAGGAATTCGGGACCGTGCCGCTCCAACCTCCGCGGCAAGGGACGTATTTCTTCTAGCGCCGAAACGCAAACGCGCATCTGGAAAATTTAGCCCTACGATTTGCGCCCAACTTTTAAAATGCAAGAAAGTGAAAGGGTTATGGTAACAGGGGACTCAATTTCCGCCCCCAGAGCCGGGTGTTCAAGCTTCGTCATTGGCCCAATGTAAGGCAATGCTTCGCGCTCTCGGGAAGAGCGTATGCTTTGTATTAGAGACGAACAGTGATCCGTGAACGTGACAATCTTCTCGGGCTCATTCTTCCCTTACAAACCGGGTGCATCCCAGCTACAACCTCCGGCGCGTCCGCGAGCAGCCAATGCTGTCCATGCCCGTTTCGATCAACGACACCGGCATAGTGTCCGACACGCTTGTAGTAATAATGACCACCAAGTATAAATTAAACTTCGAAGTTCTTTCTTATACTCCGGTTCGGCACGACCGCTGATTGAGACACGTTTCTCTCACTCCACTATTTCTCACTGCTCACACACTTTTTCTCTTCTCCACACGACCCCCTTATGGACGCTGATTCTTTGTTTTTCAGTCTCAAGGATAGCGTTTTGTTCTTGGTCGGCTTGCTCGTGTTCAGACTCACTTTCAAGTCTAAATGGCTTCCGTTGTCTCTCGTTATCATTCATAGCCTTCTGAAGTTCTCTCATCTCCTTCCCCCCAGTTTCGGGTTGGCTTTCACTTTCATGTCCCGTCAGCTCACCTATTCTGGGCGTTCGTGAGCTGGAGCTGGAGAGATTGAGTGCAAGTCTCAGTAGTTTAAGTTAAAGCTGGACCTTCCTGTTTGTTGTCTCGCCTCCTTTGGTCAGCTAGCTTTGCCGCTTCTAGGCACTTTGCGCTAGCTTTAAATCAGCAGCTGCTCCGCGCCTGCGTTTCTCGACTTCTTTCCAGCACTCAGTTCGCTGACATCGGCATTCAGGGCACGAATCGCATCAGCAATACGAGGCATACGACTGATTTTACTTATCAAATTCTTCAATAGGATGCAGAGCAACTCGGTTCTGACCAACAAATTGAGACCATGACTACTAGATTTTGACACTAGTCTACTTCCTTGTCCTTTCTATCTGAACCTAAATGTTTGTAAATGCACGAAACACACCAGCTCAAACACTTTGACAGCCACACGAGATTGGTTCATTTGTGACACAAAAACGTTTCTTAACAAAGAAAATACACCAGCTCTGCAACTTCCAGGACACACACGAGCATGCTAAATTTTAGGCTGCACATCAACACCAAGTAGGCTCTGATCAACGAATTGAGATCAATGACTACAGGGCTCAGATACTGGGATACGTCCCTGTGCTTTCTCCCATAAGCCAAAACGTTTGTCAAACACACCTTTTCAGACGCTACTAAGAGACGCGAGACTGACACATTCATGACACACCAACATTTCTCAACGAAGGAAGAACACCTACTCTGAAACTTTTAAAGAGACACACGAGCCAGGCTCATTTCACAGCGATGAAGTCATACTCACATAGCACAAAAGAACCATCGCTAAAGCAAACAAAAAAGCTAATAGAATGGTCCCCACTGCTGCGTCCGCCGCCTCGCAGGGAACTCTGGGTAATAGCACGCGTTGGTTGCACCATCTACACAGTGCTCTGTGAATGAAACCCGCCTTTCCCAATTCAGCCCTATTATGAGTATCTTGTCCCGAACTCCGCGAAGGAACCGTTGAGCGCTAGAAAAAGAAAGTTTTGCTTTAAAACTGAACGGAGGCGTTTACATGATGAGTACAAGTTTGGATACTGTGACTCCAACGAACTGCACAGGAAGCAACATAAGGCGGCTCGCAACACCGCCTGTTTGTTCAAGCAAACTACCCTAGAGTCCTCCCAGAGAATTCAACTCTCAAAAGTGGTCCAATCACGGATCCACGAACTGACCCACAAGCCAGATCGAATCACGGAACAACAAACTGGCGCACAAGTCTGGTCTAATGACAGACACTTGGACTGACGTACATAGGTTCCGCCATCGCTCGAAGTCGTTCTGGTTGTCTTGCCCTCGTGACCACGAGGGACATGATACGTTGACGCCCCTGACACTACATTTCTCCTGAGGCACTATGCTTCCATAATTTATTATTCAAAGGTTTGCCCGTACAGCCTATATAAGCATGGTCAAAACGTAACAGGATAGCCCATAGCACGCCAACAGAGAAAGGTACAAATTCTTTCATCTGTTCTCAGTGCAGAGGTTCTTTCGTGCACCAGAGGCTTTCGATGCCCTCTTTTCAATATCTACGCATAAACATTTCCGGACGCAATGTTTGGCAGCGAGTACAACATGTCCATCATCGCACATTCCAAAACCCTCGCGTTTGTGTTACCGGTCATGTATTTCATTCATTCATTTATTCATTCATTCAGCTTTATTCACTTTTGTTTTACATAGTTTTTTTTCTCTGGTCTGCCTAAGCACCGAATGCTTGTTGGCTTTCCAGGCAGTTGGTGTAAACATACACAAAAGAGAATAAGCACACTCTCAAATTTGTATGTATACACCAGCCATGCTCTTAGGGGTGGTAGTCAGCGCCACTCGGACTACTGGATACTGCACCCCTGGCTACCAACCCCAAGCACAGGAAAGTAGAATACCGTAATATAAATATCCGAGGAAGAGGAGGGGAAACAGCCCCACTGGTAGTGTGGTGGTCTCACCAGATGCTTAGTGTGGGGGTGGTGGGTTAGGATCCCTCTAGGCGGGCATCTTTTCTGTACTTTCTTTTTGTCATTACAAATTTTCTACCTGTTTCAATGACTACCACATTCTTCCCTTTGCTTCGGAGGCATTCTTGAATGTCAACCAATATTTCTGCCTGAACTCCCCGAGCCCCTCATTTCCCATTCTGATTGGCTACACGCATAGCGCGGGCGTCTATTCTGGCAGTCTTGGTTCCATATAGAGCTTTAGACGGTTTAATGTTGGTGGAACACTCTCAAGATGTCTTATACACTCGAATCACGGCCAGGGGGTAAATAACGTACAAAGATGGTGAACTGGAGAAAGACGAAGCAGCGCGTGCTATGGCTGCTCACGCGACTATGGGCACCAATGATGGTGATCTCATTGTTGCAGCAATGATGACAGCTATAATGTTTCTACATCTTCCCCAGCCACGCATAAGCCGTCTTCAGTTCGCGTTCAGCAGGTTCATAAAGTCCATCCTTGACGATCCGGTGAGGCAGTCAGAAGGGAAAACTGCCGCAGGGGCCATCTCTTGAATCCTCGCTGGGACTATCGGCGCAGTCAACGCAGCCAGGTAGAAATTCCTAAGCCGTATTCGACGCTTTTGTACTCATATGTTAGTTCTTCAAATGAAGATTTCGAGATCCGAAAACATTTTTCCTTGAACTTCTGCTTCTTTGTGGAGCAATGAACATCCGACAATTCTGTTGCAGTTATCAAATATTTCTTGTTTCTTTGAAGTGTACTCTCCGTGAACTCTTATTGGGACAGTCGCTTGTCTGGATGGCTTAGCAGCACTTCTCCTGAGGTATCTCTCGAAAACATTCGCATCCTGCTCTTGGGTGTCGTGCATCGCTTTTCCTTGTGTCTTAGCTTGCCATTGATGTTCTCCAGGTAATACAATCGTGGTCACCCGCTCGATACACTCGTCCTACGTAGTCAGTGCAGCTGACGTTGAACACAATGAATTCACTGTCTCGCTCGAGGTTGTGTTGACGGATTCTTCTAAGACACACAAGTGTTAGGCATCTTCATTTTGAAGATCAAGCACAGCCAGCGAGGGAGTGACATTCTCCCGTTCTGCTTGCTGTTGGAAACCTTATGTAAGCGACATTTCTATCATGATGGCTTCTTCATCCAAATTTTTTAGATCACGTGGGTCGTAGCATTGCTCTGTAACCATAAAGAACTCTCCGAAACTTGTAGAATAATTCAATTTCTCGAGGATCGTGCAATGTCCAGTGGTGTCGTAGTTTTGGGTTTTAAATCGTCACCATATTTGGATCATAACGTGAAAAAGTTAGTCATCGTATTCTACGTTGGTTGAACATTCCTCATAAAATTGCACGATGTCAATAAGCGGTTCCATTTCCATATTCAACAGTCTCAGTTGAAATTCAATATCCCGCATGTGGCGCAGAAACCTCGTCAACACCTCGCAAACTTCGCTCGGCATTACCGCAAGCCCTAATGTGTCTTCTGCGTTTCTGCGTACTTCACGAGGAATTGACCGCGTCCTTTCTCTTGTCATCTTCATTTCGTGTAGGCGTATCTTGGATTGAGGAACACCCTGTCCGTGCTACAAAGGTAGTCTGTTTTTCAGTGCGCGATGAGCTGCGGCACTCCCATCAGCTTTGGCAGAATCGCTTTCTAGACCCATCGAATAAAATCCTCGGAGGGGAGGATGCAGTTAAATTTCGCCTCTCCATTTTCTTGGCGAACTGATGGAGACGAAATAGTGATGTTCTTTTGATGCGCGAGCCGAGAGGACGATCTCGACTCGCTCCGATGACCGACGACCGATGCTTGAAGCGGGTGAGGGATGAGGACTGCCTTCCTTGCTGAAAGGTTTATTTACATTATTTACAAAACTCCAACTTTACATCAGGTCAGAGTGACGGTTACATTGTCACTCTCACAGCAGCAGCCTGTTCGGCCGAGATCTATACTAAACTAGATCCCCTCTCGACCGACCTTCGACAAAACCCAACACTCCGGTTTTGATAGCAAAAACCCCGCCTGCAAAAAGGGGGCGTTCAAGAAAGAGAGAAAAACCTTTCAAAAACAATTATTACAAACCATTGATTGGCCACAGTAACCAGCCAATCACACACATTTCCTCACCTGCGGTCACGTGACCTAAACCTCTCTCTTATGCACTCAAAGTGCGTTTCCTACGCACGCTGTTACACCCGGCCAGAAAATACAGGACATCTGCGGCCTTAAGTGAACCATCCATTACGTTAAGCGGGCGGCATCTGCACAAACAACAGCCAAGCCGAGGGCCCGGAGCGGTGCTCGCGCGGCTGACCTCCCTCCGCGCGGCGCCTCCCGCGACGCTCCTATTGTCCCGCGACGCGCGGGCAATGAGGGTTGCGAATTCCCTCCCAGACGAAGGGGCGCCGCCGCCCACCTGAACAGACCACGGGGAGAGACGCTGCCAGCCGAGGCGACCATCGTCGAGGCGAACGACCCGTCGACGAAGAGCGCCCTCCGCCGGAGTCGAAGATTTTCCAAACTTACACGGCGCGCGCTTTCAACACTAACAGATACGATCATCTAGCCTCCCGTCAGCTTGTTATGCCGAATGACCCAGCCACCTTCGACGCGACAGAGGTACTCAGGCTAATCGCCCCCGTCCTTCGACACACAAAAGGACGGGCACAACACACGCTCTCCGCGGCTCCGAACTTGGCGTCCGTGCGGCTACATGAAAGGAACACAGAATAGCCGCAACCAGCGTACGCGACGCCGAACATGAGCCACCGGCGGCTTTCCTTAATTAAATGAGGAGCCCGAACATAACACCTCCGCACTAAGAATGTTGTCCGTACACTAGCTGTACGTACATTAACTCTCACTGCACGTTATGTCTTGCTGCAGAGCAAGAACTAAACAAAACGCGCTCAAGCCGTTACGCGAGTACACTAGAAAATACAATACAATAGAACAATAAAAAAATTAACCCGGTACACACCAACCCAACCAGCACAACGCGCCGGCCAACTGTACAAAAAAAAAGGGATACAACACGGCATACTCAGTGCCTTGGCCTAACAATGGCTTGCGCAACATCAAACAATAAACGAAGGCGCTCAACTACAGGGCCCATGAGAACCAACTCGTTGCACCCTCTACCATTAAAGGTAACCAACCCCACGAAGGGTATATATGTTCAAACTTCACAACTGAATGAATGACACCATCCCTCTTAAACGTTACGTGCATGCAGGAGCATTCTTTCACTCTAAGGAAAGAAAAAAAAACAACACCCGAACAAAACCCAAACGCTCAAAATGAGGCTAGTCCTGTACAAATGAAAAAAAAACGTCTAAGGAAGTTCAGCGTCTCTTCACGCACTCGCGGACGCCAGTTCTTCCAGAATGCGACACAGATTGTTCGTCCCGGTTGCGGTTCACTTGCCGTCCACATTCTATGTACTGAAGGTTCACGTTTCAGTACTTCAGACACTAGTTCGCACCCAAGCGCCACAAGGGGGCCCTACCTGCACATTCCATGGCCCACCATGACCACATTCCAACGAGCGCAAATAAAGAAAGGCACTCGCCATTGTACTCAGAGGTAAACTCCATACCGTGCTGTAACAGCGGCTCTACTTCACAAGAATACAGCGTTAAAACAGCCAAACTGCGCTACTCGCAAATTACACGCCTTACGACAGCTGAACGCAACCAAAACATGCACACAGAAAAAGAAAACTAACTACAAGGGGGAGAATGACAGTACAGGTAAAACTAAAAATAATTCTCATGTGAGCGATCCATACGCACCCAGAGAAAAACACGCTAACAACTAAGTGTGCGCAAAACAACACTGACCCCGTCCTGTCCAGCACTGCACACTATTCAGCGCAACCCCCCTTCCACGGCGGCACACACCGACCGTCGCACGGAAACTGATTCCGTGTTGTGTGCCACCAGCTGATTCTACACGAACCCTGGTTTGGCACGTGGTGTCCTCTGCTCCCGGGAGAGAAGAAACACCCTACCCGGCGGTAACGCGTACGACGATGTCCCACCTGCGCCGCCACACCTGCGCCCGCGTTCCACGTTCTTGGGCCCGTCTGAATCGCCCTACGCGCAAGACGCCGCGGGCCGCCTGCACTTTCATGGTTTGCGCACGGAAGCTCAACATTTAGGCCCGCCGTTCCGCTGTCCTTGCCTGCCCCTTGTGCTGCCTCGGCGACAGACGGCTGTTCATTGTCGCCTCCACAGAAAGAAGTTCGGCAGCTAAGACATCTGCCTCGCGAGATTCCACGATCTCATCGGTAGCAGTGGAAATGCAAAGGGGTTGATGAACAACTGGAATGGCTTCAGCCCCCTCAACTGCAATCCCACTCTCCTTCTCCCGTGGCGCTCGAAGCGCCCACGAGGGAAAGAACACTGTGAAGACATTGGTTGTCCTCTTCGAGTTCACCAATCCTGCGGAGTTTGGCTTTTTCGTAAGCGATCTCCGCTCTCCCTTGGGCTAATTGAGCGCTAAGCTCCTCAGCTGTCCATTCGGACCAGCTACCCGCGCCCCTGCTACCCGCCAGCCTTGCTTTTTCGAAAGCGTGCTGCACATTCCTGAGAGCTAACTCCGGTCTCAACTTTCAATCTCGAGCACAATGGCACTAACCTTCCGGTCGGTGCCGCGACATCCCGTTAGCATAGTGGCCATGGTGAACCCGGAGAAAACAAATCAGGGCCCACCTGTGCTCTCTCCGGGTTCGGTCGGGTCGCAGTGTGGCTGATGCAGCAGCTCGTGGACCCGATGCGCCGCTCTCGCCGCTGGGATGGGGCCGTGCTCCCTGGGCCGGAGCCCACGAGGCCTCCCGCTGAGGTGTCGCCCCGTTGAACCGCGGCTTACGCCGCCCCGGGCCGAAGCCCCCGAGGTCTCCCGCTGAGGTGTCGCCCCGTTGAACCGCGGCTTATGCCGCCCTCGGCCGAAGCCCCCGAGGCCTCCCGCTGAGGTGTCGCCCCGTTGAACCGCGGCTTACACGCCCTAAGCCAGAGCCCACGAGGCCTCCCGATGAGGTGTCGCCCCGTTGAACCGCGGCTTACGCCGCCCTGGGCCGAAGCCCACGAGGCCTCCCGCTGAGGTGTTGCCCCGTTGAACCGCGGCTTATGCCGCCCTGGGCCCTAAGCCCACGAGGCCTCCCGCTGAGGTGTCGCCCCATTGAACCGCGGCTTACGCCGCCCTGGGCCGGAGCCCACGAGGCCTCCCACTGAGGTGTCGCCCCGTTGCCGTTGAATCGCGGCTGCTGCCGCACTGAGCCGGAACTCACGAGGCCTCCCGCTGAGGTGTCGCCCCGTCGATGCTTGGAGTCTGGCTCGTCGTTAGTTGGAGCCGAACCTTGCGTTGAAGGAGTCTCTTCGCAATGCCCCACCAGCTCCAGCCGATGGTCGTGGTGATCCTGCCGAGTGCGCCAGTTAAATTTCGCCTCTCCATCTTCTTGGCGAACTGATGGAGGCGAAATAGGGATGTTCTTTTGATGCGCGAGCCGAGAGGACGATCTCGACTCGCTCCGATGACCGACGACCGATGCTTGGAGCGGGTGAGGGACGAGGACTGCCTTCCTTGCTGGATACTAGGTTTATTTACATTATTTACATGACTCCAAGTTTACATCACGTCAGAGTGACGGCTACATTGTCACTCTGACAGCAGCAGCCTGTTCGGCCGAGATCTATACTGAACTAGATCCCCTCTCGACCGACCCCCGACAAAACCCAACACTCCAGTTTTGATAGCAAAAACCCCGCCTCCAAAAAGGGGGCGTTCAAGAAAGAGAGAAAAACCTTTCAAAACAATTATTACAAACCATTGATTGGCCACAGTAACCAGCCAATCACACACATGTCCTCACCTGCGGTCACGTGACCTAACCCTCTCTCTATGCACTCAAAGTGCGTTTCCTACGCACGCTGTTACACCCGGCAGAAAATACAGGACATCTTCCGGCCTTAAGTGAACCATCCATTACGTTAAGCGGGCGGCATCTGCACAAACAACAGCCAAGCCGAGGGCCCGGAGCGGTCCTCGCGCGGCTGACCTCCCTCCGCGCGGCGCCTCCCGCGACGCCCCCATTGTCCGCGACGCGCGGGCAATGAGGGTTGCTAATTCCCTCCCAGACGAAGGGGCGCCGCCGCCCACCTGGACAGACCACGGGGAGAGACGCTGCCAGCCAAGGCGACCATCGTCGAGGCGAACGACCCGTCGACGAAGAGCGCCCTCCGCCGGAGTCGAAGATTTTCCAAACTTACACGGCGCGCGCTTTCAACACTAACAGATACGATCATCTAGCCTCCCGTCAGCTTGTTATGCCGAATGACCCAGCCACCTTCGACTAGACAGAGGTACTCAGGCTAATCGCCCCTGTCCTTCGACACACAAAAACGACGGGCACAACACACGCTCTCCGCGGCTCCGAACTTGGCGTCCGTGCGGCTACATGAAAGGAACACAGAATAGCCGCAACCAGCGTACGCGACGCCGAACATGAGCCACCGGCGGCTTTCCTCAATTAAATGAGGAGCCCGAACATAACAGATGCCTCGTATTCTTCTCTGCCCATCGCGTCGGTCGGATATTCGTAGCACCATCGTCGATATGTCCATCAAACAGTCCGTCATCCGCATCGAGAGGTCCTCCTTCTCGTAGGCCAAAGTTCGGATGACTCGGAATCGCACTGGGCTCTATTCCAGGTTTATTTACAAGTGTGGATAGGGGAAGGTGTGGTGGGGACTTTGTGTGCTCGGTGGTTGTTGATTATCATTCTAAACAGGTTCTCAGTTTAACCAACGTACTGGGCGGTGCATATGGTGCATTCAAGAAGGTAGACTATGTCTGCGCTGTCACAGTCGTTTCCTTTTATCTGGAAAGAGAATGAAGACGTGGTGCTAGTCGCAACCGAGGCTTTAGTCATGGGGCACACAGTTTGCACCTTGGCTTATTGCAATGTCCGCTGCCTTTAAAACTCGTTGTGTTGACCATACATGACGTTAAAATATCTCTTTGTTCACCACACAACGGTACACGACGCGGGGAGGCTCAGGGAAAACACTTCGCAGCCTTTCGATTTGAAGTAAAATGTTGTCGTGCTTTCTGAGCGTACAGTTTACGTTGGCGGACGGAGCGGCATATGGTAGAATAAGGTTGGGGGTCGTATTCAAAGTTTGGCTTTTTAGTTGCTTATCAGGTGGCGGCAGTGCTGTTTTTCAGACTTCCTAATGGCATCACTGATGACAGACGCTGGATATTGTTGTCCTGTTCGGCCATTAGTTAGGTGTTGAACGTTAGAAGCAAAATCAGTTGGGTCAGAGCATATCCTTCTGAAACGGGGAGTCTGAAAGTATGGTATGCCGAGTTTAAACTGTCTAACGTGGTTTCTTTTAATTTACAGGGGAGGGGAAAAAGAGCCCCGCGGGTAGCGTAGTGGTCATCGCACCAGACGCGTATTCTGGAGTTCCTGGGTTCGGATCCCACCCGGCGGGCATTTATTCTCCTCTTTCTTGCTTCCAAAAATTTGTTGTCGCTTGTAATGACCTACTGTATCCTTCTCTTCGTTTCCTTAGCATTCTGGACAAACAGTCCTTATTTCTACACCATCATATCCCATCGTGAATCGCTATATATATATATATATATATATATATATATATATATATATATATATATATATATATATATATATATATACGATAGAGAAGTCAAACTGCCAAACATGACTTTTTTTCCCTTTCCACCGTCGGTCTTTTTTGAAAATACAAATAGTGCAGATCAGTTGGGTGTAAATACTTATCAGTTGTGGGCGGGGCAAGAAGATGTATCAAGCAAAACGTAGGCTCTACGCGACACACAAGTATGCGAAGCCCCAAAACGCAGGGGGGGAAGGATCAGGGGGGAGTGGTGCTGCGGAACAGAGGGGAAAATAGGGGGGGCGTTCTCAAGGCAGGCGAGGCTATAGGATAACAGGAAGGCGTTGTATGGCACTGAAGTCACCACGGGAAAGCAAGAAACTGAGGGAGGAACGAGGAGCTCGTTTCATGCACGGTTCTTAACTGGGAATTGACTGTTTATAAGAAAAGGCGGGTGGCGACCAGAGTTATTTACGGACGCCTAGTGCAAGCAGTGAACACATCAACACACACACACACCACACAGCGCTCACACACACACACACACAACCCACACACACAACACACAACACACACACACACACAAACACACTACACACACACACACACACACACACACACACACACACACACACACACACACACACACACACACACACACACACACACACACACACACACACACACACACACACATCACACTCAAACAAAATAAAAAAAGAAACAAAGGAAGGGGGAGGAAGGAAGACGGGGATTGAGACAACAGAGGGTCTTTTTTTAGCGGGAGGGGCGCGAGAATCGCAGCGGCGGAATGCGGGGATGAAAGAGGTTCAAACAAAGCCCCAAAACAGCACGTGGTTTTACATGGAGTGAAAACGCGGAAGCGATTTCTTGCGTAAAACGGGACGGCTGTCCAAGAGGCGGACGAAGAAAGCCAAGGTCATGCGATGCAAGGACAATACAATGCGAAGTAACGCTAATTTAGGCTAGATCACATAAATACCGAAATATGAGTGGACATAAGGCTAAATAACACATACAAGGAGGGAGATATACAGTGTCACATGAAGTTATCGAAGAGCGTTCATGCAAGATCATATTACCAATAGCAATTGTTCAGTGCCAAAGAACACAGAATGATAATAATACTCAAAACGAAAAATAAAATAAAGCAAGTGGTACAATGGGGTGATCTATGTACATTCGTGCCTAAACGGTGCGGCAACAATACACAAGCAGTACACCGATACAGTACAAAGTACATTACGTACCCAGTACGCTATACAAGGATTTGAAAAAAGAGGGAAAAGAAGAAGTAAAAATACTTCTCTTTAAGAACAATGATTCTCAGTTGCACGTTGCTTCAGCCTTCTCAGGTGCCTGATTAGGCAAGCAAGACAATCGGCCTGTCTTTCATTTATGCAGGTCAAGACATTGTTAAACTCGTAAATAAGGTACGATTCACGGGCTTCTAGGTAATAATGCGTATTTAAATTGGACTGAAGCACCGTAGCTGTGAACGCGTGGTAGGGGTGGCCTAGATTATCTACGTGTTTAGGTAGGGGAAGGTGTGGAAGGGGTTCTATGTGTGCTTGGTAGTTGTTGATTCACATTCTGAACGGATTCTCTGTTTGACCAACGTACTGGGCGTGGCATATTGTGCATTCAAGAAGGTAGACATTGTTTGCGCTGTCACAGTCAAAGTTTCCTTTTATCTTGAAAGAGAATGAAGACGTGGTGCTGGTGGCGAATGAGGCTATAGTAATCAGGGCACAATTTGCACCTAGGCTTATTGCAGGTACGCTGCCTGTGAAACGGGGGGTGTTGAGCTTAAATGACGTTACGATATCTCTGATGTTCCTCGCACGTCGGTACACGACACTGGGATGCTCAGGGAAAACACTTCGCAACCTTTCGCTTTGAAGTAAAATGTCGTGGTGTTTTCTGAGTATGCAGTTTACGTTGGAGGAGGAATGTCTTTGATTAAGGTATAGATAAAACTACTGATCATTTCTGGTACCGTCCCTATACCGGAGATAATTTGTCGGCCTGGTTTTCCTGCGTTATGTATTTTAGGCAACATATAAAATCGTCCTGGAACTGGACTTAAAACTTCAAGTTAGGCTGCAGTTTTTTCCAGAATTTTTTTGTCCTTGGAGAACGCCATCATTGTCTGGCTTACCTTGTTCTCAAATTGGGAAGTCTCATCGGTGTCGGTTGGTTTATATGAAAGAAGTGTCGCTGTGCTGTCTTTCTGCCTCAGTGATGTAGTCCAATGCAAGCCCCGAAAATAGTCCTGACCTGAATACCTCGGAGCTCAAGAGTACCACATAGTAAATCTTTCCGACACCCCCCTCACTTAAGACGAAGAACGCGTGCTATCAAGAGGCTTGAGTTTTCGCCCTGGAACCGGCAGAATAGACGAATTCTAACTCTTCAAGGATCTAGAGAACTATCCCCAAACCCTTAGGCTCAGTGAATATTACTATGGCAAATCACAAGACCCTAATATGGACACTAGCCTGCCATGACTACGACATTTGACTTTTCCCCCACAAAGAGACAAATGCTTAGACATCTACATCAAGGCGGTACAACGTGACCTTCTAGCTAAATTTAAAAATCGATCACCCCAACACAAAAATCTCGCATAGAAAGAGGAAGAGGCATCAAAAGGTTTAAGCGGGCGCACCGACATCACAATCAAACCCACCGACAAAGGTTGCGCAATTGTTATTATGAATAAGCAGGACTACATCACTGAGGCAGAAAGACAGCTCAGCGACACTTCTTTCTGTAAACGAACCGACAGCGATCAGACTGCCCAATTTAAGAACAAGGTAAGCCAGACACTGATGGCGCGATTCAAGGACAAAAATTTCCGCAAAAAAACTCCAGCTTCACTTCAAGTTTTAAGTCCAGTTCCAGGACGATTTTATATTTTGCCTAACATACATAGAGCAGGAACTCCAGGCAGACAAATCATCTCCGGTATAGGGACGTTAACAGAAATGATCTCTAGTTTTATTCATAGCTTAATCAAAGACATTCCTCCCACACTACCTCAGTATGTAAAGGATCCAAACCATTTTCTGGCTGATATTAGGGATCTAGTTATACTAGAAGATAGCCTGCTTGTCACTCTCGACGTCGCCTTGCTATATACAAATATTCCACATTCGGACGGCATCCGCTCTGTCATCCATGCGTAGGATGGCGCTTCCCAAGAAAATTAAATAAATGGTAAAACTCTCGGCGTGCTTTTAAAGCTTGTCGGGGAGCTGAACTACTTCGAGTTCGACAATAAGCACTACGTGCAAATTGACGGGACCACAATGGGAACGAAAATAGGACCCAACTATGCTAATATTTTCATGCGCACATTGGAGTCTGATTTTTCTAAGCAACTCACAGCTTCAGCCTCTGTGCTATCGAAGGTTTTTTGACGATATTTTCCTTATTTGGTGCCATAGAGAAAAAACTTCTAAAATTTATAACCGCTTTCAACAACGCCCACGCGAACATATCATTGTCTCACTCATAATCCGCATCTGCCATTATTTTGTCGATAATTCAGTGAAAATATCAGAAAACGAGCTTGTGACCTCAGCGTATCGGAAACCAACAGACCGACATCAAAAATTTCAATTCAAAAGAAACCACGCTAAACACTGTAAACCCGGCATACAATACAGCCAGTCTCTGCGTTTTAGGAGGATATGCTCTGACCCAACTGATTTTGCCTCTAACTGTCAACAACTAACCAATGACCGAACAGGACAACAATATCCAGCGTCTGTCATCAGTGATACCATTAGGAAGTCTGAAAAACAGCACTGCCGCCACCTGATAACCAACTCAAAAGCCGAATCTTTGAATACGACCTCCACCTTATTCTACCATATGCCGCTTCGTCCTCCAACGTAAACTGCATACTCAGAAAGCACCACATCATTTTTTTTCAAAGCGAAATGTTGCGAAGTGTTTTCCCTGAGCCTCCCCGCGTCGTGTACCGACGTGCGAGGAACATCAGAGATATTCTAACGCAATCTAAGGTCAACACCCCACGTTTCATAGGCAGGGGACCCTGCAATAAGCCTGGGTGCAAACTGGGGCCCATGATGACTAAAGCCTCTGGCGCCACCAGCACCACGTCTTCATTCTCTTTCCATATAAGAGGAAAATTTGACTTTGACAGCGCAAACATTGTCTACTTCTTTAATGCACCATATACCACGCCCAAAACGTTGGTCAAACTCAGGATCCGTTTAGTATGAGAATCAACAACCACCGAGCACACATAAAGTCCCTACCACATCTTCCCCTATCTGAACGTGTAAATATTCTAGGCCGCCCCTTCCTCGCGTTCGCAGCCACGGTGCTACAGTCATATTTCAAAACGCATTATGACCGTAAAGCCCGTGCATCGTACCTTATTGTCCAGTTTAACACTGTTTTGAGAAGGCTGATGCAACCAAAGAAGGCTGATGCAACCAACAACTGAGAAACTTTGGTCTGAAGGAAAAGCGTTTTTACTTGTTCTTTTCTCTCTTTTTTCCAATCTTTGTATAGAGTACTGTGTACGTAATGTACTTTGTACTGTCAGTGTACTGGTTGTGTATTGTTGTCGAACCGAATGGGCACGAATATACATAGATTTCACCATTGTACCCCTTGCTTCATTTTATTTTATTATTTTTATTATCATTATGTGTTCTTTTGCACTGAACAATTGCTACTGGTAATGTGACTTTGCATGAACGCTCTTCGAGAACTTCTGGTGGCACTGCATATCTCCCTCTTTGTATGTGTTATTTAGCCTGATGTCCACGTATATTTCGGTATTTAAGTGATCTATATTAAATTAGCGTTACATTGCATTGTATTGTTCTTGCATTGCATGGCTTTGCCTTTCTGCGTGAGCCTTCTGGACGGCCGTCACCTTTTACGCAGGAAATCAATTGCGCGTTTTCTGTCCATGTGAAACAACGTGCATTTCTGCGTCCGCCCCCTGGACCGCCGTCACATTTTACGCGGGAAATCGCTTCCGCGTTTTCAACCCATGTGAAACCACGTGCCGTTTTGCGGCTTTCTTCGAACCTCATTCATCCCCGCATTCCGCAGATGCGGTTCAAGCGCCCCTCCCGCTAAAAAACCCTCTCTCTTGTCTCAATCCCCATCTTCCTTCCTTCCTGTTTCTTTTTTTTTCTTAATTTTTGTGAGTGTGTGTTAACGCTTGCACTAGGAGTCCGTAATTACCTGTGGTCTCCGCCACCCTTTTCTCCTAACCAGCCAATTTCCAGTTAAGAAACGAGCAGTAAACGAGCGCCTCCTTAGTGCCTGACTTTCTTGTTTTCATGTGGTAACTTCAGTGTCTATGCAGCGTCTTCCTCTTATCCTATAGCCTCGCCTGCCTTGATTACGCCCCCCTTTCCTCTCTGTTCCCCAGCACTACTTCAACGCTTCCCCTCCCTTGCGTTCTGGGGCCTCGCATACTTCTGTGTCGCCTAGAGCCTACGTTTAGCTTGATACATCTACTTGCTCCGCCAACAATTAAATGTATTTAAACCCAACTGATCTGCACTATTTCAACCTTTGAAAAAGACCGGTCCCCCGTCAAAACGTTAGAATAAATGTTGTTATGCTTTTCAGTTTGCCCTTCTCTACCGTATATATATATATATATATATATATATATATATATATATATATATATATATGCCCCTGAGGAAAGCAAGTTCTCTGAAGCTGAAACTGAGTAAATTTTTGCGCTGTAGTGAAGGTCTGAACATTCATTTTGATCACCAGGGGATGTTGAGCGTGCGTCGAAATCTCTTCCAACGAGTACTTTAGCTTTCCGCCTCCGTCAAAAACCAGCCACTGCACAGGGATCACACCCTGTTCTTGGCGCTAAGCAGAAGGTGGAACTTTCAGGTTCTGGTCTAAGGACTGTCAATTTTGGCCGTCTGGAGCAACCCAAACTACCCTAATGCTGACTCCCCTACGCTAAATGTCTGCATACACTTTGGCTCATTACTATAAGGGAGTTACTCTTAAACGAGTACTAAGAAAACACTGACGTTCCTAAACACGGATTTGAAACCTCTTCTGAGGTATTTCTAACCGGCAGGTTTTTTGAATGAGCAAGATTACATAACACAAGAGCTTCTCGTGATACATTGCAAATGCCAAGCTTTCGTATATATAGAATTTCTCTCCACCAGTTTATAGTGAATGATACTAGAACAGCAGCAGCTGTAGTAAATCTAAACAATAGGTCGCCCTTCCTAACGAACGGCTTCTCATCATCGCACTTGTAAATACCCTCGGATATGCTCTTCATTGGTGCACTATGTGGTGCGCAATCGTGAGAAAATTTGAAATGCACGCTGAATGAAAAGGCCTGGATAAAATTTTGTTACGCAAATTTCTCTACAACTTAACAGCCACCGTTTGGGGAAGGCTTCGAAATAGTCAAATTCGCTATGAACTTCTAAAAACATCCCCACAGTAGAACGTTTTATAACATGACTGTCTAAATACGGGTTTTTGCGGACAATGACTTCGGCATTACGTTAATTTGTAAACCTCCGGGCAGTCAAAACATACAATTGGTAGACAAGTACTATTGATTTCAAACACTACGTGTCTGATTGGCATAAGTACGTACTGTAAGAAACTCATTTTGAACTTTTTCATGACTCAGAATAAACTAGTAGCACAGTTTTTTATCGCGGATTTAAGGATTTACTAATCGTCCCAGCGTGTAATGTATAAAACGTTTTCTGGACAAAGAGCCTTACTCAGGCGTTCCTTTAGCTGCTCTTTGCAACACCTGCAGAAAAAGTGATTTCCCCTTCACGATAGAAAAAGAGGCCGTACAAAAAGCCCACATGTATTAGTACACCAGTGCTGACACACGGCAAAGGTGAAACCCCCGGGGTTGGTTAAAATTAATCCGGTACCGTCCACTACAGCGCGCTACATAACCTGTTTAATTTGGGCTCGTTACCGACACATTAAATCAATAAATAAATCAACAAATCAATAAATCAATATTTAAATCAATCAATTAATGAAACAATCAATCAATCAATCCGTAAATCAATAAATCAAAGCAGTTGCACAATGTATATTTTGCTGGAACACAAAATCAAGAGAATTGGGGCAAGATAGGGGGCATTCGCGGTAATGTCTGTCTGAAATTAAGCTCGGGAATTTTGCACGGTTGTTAAAAAAGTGCATTTCAACAGAATGGTGCAACAAATAGTCTAGGCAGTAGGAAACGTAACAAACAATTTTGCCTAGTTCCCTACACTTGGCACACGTTAGCCCGTGATCTTGCCACCATGTTTATATAAGCAAAACGGACACAGGTCTGAGCATTAGATTGCGAGAGATGAATAGTTTTGCGAAAGAGAACCCGCGCAGGCACCGAGCCAGTCACTGTAGAATTTCCGTATATATTCCATGGTTTGAGCGCACTAGTGTGGTGTACAAGCACAAAAAGAAGTTTTGGACCGAGATCGCCTGTACTATTTTCATGATGCGGTCACCCGCCGCTTTATTGGGAATCCGTAGGTATCCGTCTGATGAGGCAAGATTTATGACATTGGTATTTTTTCGCGTGTAGTAGACGGACTTCGAGGAATGTCTGAACTTGTTGCCCAGAATATTTATTTTTTGGATACATTACTTGTTTTCTGGTCAATGGATGCAGTTCTTAGCGCCCGTCTTTTGCGTTATTCCCCCGTTTTTATTCCCCGCTGTTGGCTCGTTTCAGCGATATTAACTCCTTTAAATTTTCCCAGTTTTTGTTCTTCAAAGATTTTTTGTTGGACGCTACCTATAAAAGCCAGTTTCTTTTCTTCTGGCGTGAGATGTCACCACAGGGAAATATTGTCTTCCTGTACATGGAGCGCAATGCCGACTCTCTGTTCGAAATTTGGTGCGTTTCGCACTAAATGTCGGCCCAATTTTTTGCACACAACTCTAGAGCAGGTCACTGAAATCTTCCTAAAGATGTTAAGAAGCACGCGGAATTATCGAATTCAGTAAGCCCTGAGTTTTCAAATGATACTCACCTCATGCCTTGTTTCCTCAACGGTTCACATATACATTTGCGAACGCGAATAAGCTCTTCCAACCACATTTTTAGGGATTTAGCAGCCAACGGATTGGATGATCTCGATTGGCGCAACACCAGAGAGATTTGAAACCTTGCTCATTGTGCTTGGCGACCAGCTTTTCTCATGTTTGTTTTCATGAGGATACTGAACTCAGGAAAAATACTTCGCTGTAATTATCCTCTTCCCCGTAAGCTAGCTCGCCAACTTTCCAGTCGCGCAGGTGGAAACAAAATAGGCCACGTACACGCCATGGTAAAAATCTTGCATTCAAGAACGCCATGCAATTCTCCTCCACGGTACGTCTTCTAGGTGTGGCATGCCGGTAAACAAGTTCAATAGCACAACTTCCCAGAATGCCGTCCCTGGTGGGGCAGGCACACGAGGGCACCTGCTAGTAAAACTACATGTTATTTGCCCTGCGTGCATTAACGTCCGACTGTACTAAACCAATGAAGTCTTTTGCAGAAGCATCCAATCCTATCGAGAGTTTTTTTTTCCCATCACACAACGGAATGTAGGTAAGTAAAAAATAACGGGAACGCTTCCTATTACCTTAGATGGCCGGGCGTGCCCTGACAAGAAATGAAAAAAAAAAAACAATTCTGCCTAATGCATCATAAGTAACCTTTCACGACAGGCGGTAGCACCAAAAAATAAACGAAGCAACTTATTTAACGCGTTTTAGCCATCATACAACTCAGCCCACTTACGCCCTTTTAGAAAGATATTCAATACAAAGACCCATTTCTTCAGCGGGCGCTCTTCACCATGCTATATTAAGCACGCGACACAGGAGTACTAGTGATCCTCCATAGGGCATTGTGCATGATTACGATGCCTGATAGAATTATTAGTTTTCCAGTCGCCGCAAACAGGCCAGCACTTGGCGTACCATTTAGTTTCAGAACATTTTATTTTAAGGAACACCGAACATGTGGGTACAGAGCGTTTCAAACCCCAAAACCAGCAACTGCAGGGTATTGTTAACGTTGCTTTACAAAGAATAAAACATCACAATGGCGGCAAAAAATAAAAAAATATAGGTGACGCGGTTCATTCATTATCCACTTGGGTATGGTACTGCACCTCAGCACATTTGCGACCTCCGACAAAGATTTTTACCTTTTGTCTCATTGTACTCGTTCGTCGCTTTTTATCACACAATTTTAGCATCGCGCAGGGGGCCTAACATGGCTCTTCCACAATGCAGCATTTACTGTTGCAATGGTTCACGGAACAAAGTATTTTCCAGCAGTCACACACTGGCAAGCACAAAATGTTATGATTACGGGTAACAGGATGTATATTAAAAGGTACTAAACATAAAAGCACTAAAATATTCAACTCCGGCCAAATGCATTTAAAACGCTGCGAAAAACGACGGTAGGAGTCTGCCCGAGTTATACCAGGAGAAACAAATAGCAGAATAGCGGCTGCAGCACTGATATTTGATGAAGAAGGGGTAGAACTTTCTGCTGTCGCTTACTTTATACTAACGGCAACTCATCAAGTTTTTATTACCCTACCATTCGATGGACATCTCTTTGCAATTTGGATAGATTGTGCCGTCACAACACTGCGAAGCCGTGTCCGGTTTTCGTGAGCGTTGTTGATTTTCTTCTACCGTTCCAGTTTTGTGTTGTCCTTTCACCCTATCCAAAACAACTTTTCACTTGCGCGTACCACTGCCAGCAAAATTCGCCTTGTCCTACTTTTTCCCCTGCCAACCTACGTCCCAGGCCTCTCATTGTGACCTAATGTTTTGTGGTCAAAGTGCTTACTCTCCTAGCCTACAAAGTCTTGACGACAAAAACACCATTAACAGAACCAGTTTGCAAAAAGTTACTACTTCCTTCAATAAAACTAAAGCTATTGTCTATAACGACACATCTAATTTGGATCCTGTGGGACCACGCAAGCTGAAACACGCCGTGCCGCGCACTGTTTCACAGTTATATTGTCCGGTAGACAAAGACGACGCAGCTGCCCTAATGGAAAAAAAATTCCCTCGCACTTCCCCGAGGGGGAGATTGTGTAAGTGCGAATGCACGGTTGTTGATTGCGCGATTACGGTGGATATCGTGATCTTGGAGTGGAGAGGAGGCGCCCAACACCCGCAGTCACTGAGCGGAGAGAGGAGGAGAGAGTAGCGGCCGCCGTTACGGCGAGGGCTACACGAGCGCCCTCACGCGTCGGAATGCGGAGCGCCCGCTACGCGAGCGAGAGCTCTCCCGCCCGAAGTGGAGAGGAGGTGCCCAACACCCGCAGTCACTGAGCGGAGAGAGGGTGAGGAGAGTAGCGCGTGCCCATCTCCCCCCGTTGCTAGGGAAGACGACGAGTAAGACGAGGAGCGCGCGCACCCGCAGCTGTTGCTATGCGGACGACGGCGGCGGACGATTCAGGCTCGCTTAAGAAGTGCATTCGCACTTAAAACAAGTTTATTGGAGCGAACTTGTGCTCCCCTAAGACTCAAAATACGCAGGGGGCGAAGCAGCAGTCAACAAAGTGACGTCCGAAGGCGAGTCTCGGTGAATCGAATGCCGCGGCGTCGGCACCGCGGGAATTTATCGTTGGGTGCGAGTGTTTTTGGAACCGTCGAATTGCATCTAAACAAAAAAGAGTATTCGACGCTTTTCACGTTAGTTCGGAACGCTCTTCCCTATCAGACGAGATAAACCCATGCGGCATATAAGAAATAATGGAACACGCGGTCCTCTTGGCCCACAGATAACATGGACCGGCGCATCCGGGGGGTAAATTCTATATATATGTATATATATATATATATATATAAATATATATATATATATATAAACAAACGCAATGCATTGTTAGCGGCAATATATTTATGTGCATAATTACATCAACCATATATTCGATGCATGGTAATTAAAAATTTGGAATAACATCATTATGCACTGAGTTACTCGGTTGCAACCGTAGCTTCTTGTGCAACTATGGTTATAGACGACTAATGTCAATACAAATACTGTGCAGTTGTATGACCTGAGGTGGTTTGACATCAAATCAAACATTTATGTAATGCAGGATTATGCGTTGCTCTCACCGCTGCTGTCAGCGGAGTATGATGCCTTCTCGTGCACAATATTTTCTCCTTTAGCGCATGGTATTTCGTCGACAACACCGTATTAAATCTTCCATTATTCACTCTTTATATGCACGCCCTTAATTTACGGACAGAACTGTACCTGGCCTTCGCATATCCTTAAAGAAAGAGATATCCAAGAGCCCACCCCCTAAAATAGAACATCCCACACGGCGCAGGAATGCTTGCAAGGACTGGTACTCCTACTATTCCGTCCAATACCTTCTAGCAGTAGTAACCCGGCATGTTGGTCTCATCGAAATTAACTTTTTTTTTTAAGTTTTGAAAAACTTTTTTTAATTTTTTTTTTGAAAACTTGGTAACTGTATAAATTGTCACAGCTCAACGTCCACTTATTACCGAACCATTGAATGCAGCATGAGGGAAACATTTGTGCATATGTTTTGCTTATTTAGTGGTTCTAATTGCTTAGCACGGCGCAAGGTTCTACCACCTTTCAAAAACCTGCCAGTGTCATTTTTTGGCATCTAGGGGCTTTATTTGGAAATGTAGTTTTGCACATTCTATTGCATAAAAATAGGATTGGTGTCTCTGTGTCGCATAAAGACGACCATCTTTGGAGGGCAAAGGCATCCCAAGAAGCCAGGTGGTGTTAAGGGGTATTGATATTGTGGGGATCCTGGCGCCCGAGCCATTGCGTGTCGCTAGGTTTGTGCCTTGCGCGGGCTTTTCCCCCTCTCCCCGAAATGCTTTGATCACGTCAATAATTCCTTAGACACTGCCGCTACGCCCCTTGATCAAAAAGGTTGCAATTCGCGCTTGGCACGAATTTAGCATTTGGGGGAATAGTAATCGGATTAGTCCTCTAATGGTCCAACGAGACGAAAGATCCATCAGTGGGACTTTCGTCTCGTTGGATTTTTTGTCTCGTTGGACCTTTGAAGATGAATCCGATTACTGTCATTATTTCGTTGGACATTGTTTCTCAATGGGACAATATGTCTCTGTGAATCTTTTGTCCCGATGGATATTCAGGCTCTGTTGGACCTTACGTCGCGATGTATCTTTGACCTTGGTGAATATTCAGACTAGATAGGAACTTCTTTCTGGGTGGATCTTCTTTTCTGGGAGGCTCTTCCGTATTATAAGAACGTTCGAAGCGCTCTAAAATCACCTTCAGTAGCCAAATAAGGAATATAATGTAGAGAAGAAAGGTGCTAATATGTAACATCACCTAAATACCGATTGTTGAAACTGAAATGTACTTTAGGCTATTCCCGAACACAAGCTTCGCGAACCTTATATGACTAGTTTACGAGATATATGCTAACACATTATCGACGGAAGAACGCCCACAACAAATGTTTTTGTGGATGCGCTGGGTTCTCATTTATGCCTGTGTGTGCGTGTGTGCGAGATTTCTTACATCCTGCTTAGATAGAATGCACAAAACGCATATCTTAAAATAATGCATTCCTGCGAACACGCTCAAGTTCCTCACAGCCGCATGGTCACGTGCACACCTAAGCAAGCATAAATAAAATCTACGAACATTCACTTGCTAAATTGCGCGCTTTGCTTTTTTATTCACAGCTTAAGTTGGCTTGCGGCAATGCACAAGTCCCCTTTATACAATCGAGATATTTCCACACTTTCAGCTGGAAGCCTGACTATTTTTAAATATCAGAAATTGTCCCATTTCAGAGTGCCGCCTTTTGATACTGCGCTACAATGCGCGGTACACGTATACCTGGAGTGAATGGATAAAGCCTTGAACTCTGTGTTTAGATATCCGGTGATTGTTCAACTGTTTGAAGGAACTAAGTAAGTCAAATAAGGACGGGATATTGACCCTAATGATGACAGTGCTCTATAATTATGCCACCCTTCCACAAAAGTTGTTTTCGGGCACCAATTTCCCAGCCACTCACCATTACGGCGTTAGGACGGCGGCTTGGCGAAAGACTGTCGAGTGCTTTATGGCAACTCCAAGACTTCGTGAAGCTTCGCGATTCATTTTGTACACTTTCTGTAAAAGATTGCGGCGGTACGTTTTAAGCGGTCTGTGAAACATCTGAGAACGTATTCGATGGTTCCGCGGATGGTGATACGTGCGTGATTTGTGTTGGCCATTTATGCTTGCCGGGAGTTGCGAATACCGGCCAAATTTTTTAAGCAGCATTTAAATGTGACTGAGAATGGTTTTTTTTTTTTCGCAGAGTAGGAATATTCACCCTTAACAACGGGAATGACAATAAACATATGCGGATACCCTGTGACGATGTTCCATACACATCACCTTGTGTAGGAAACTCAAATTATGTTAAGGGGACAGTGAGGCTATTTGTAAACATTGCGGCATCAATTGCGGAGATTGTAGTCTAGAGTACCCAGGGCAGGTTTCGACCACTCTGAGTGTGTTGGCACGTATTTGTTTAGTAAAAATTTATTTTAAAGTGCTGTTCTAATGTCGGCTTTCTTCTTGCCGATTTTGTATGGCATTTCCTATGATGCTTACTCTTGTACGCTGTGCTTGACTGCGCCTACTGTGGTTCTCCGACCATGCAGGGGCGGCCGGTGTGTCGTCGCAATCCGTTCATTCACGAAAGCTGTAGAATTCTGCCACGTAGACTGTGGCTTTATTTGCTTAGTTTGTACAACGTCTAAGTTTATATATCTCTACACTTCGCACGTGCAATCCCACATGGAATACAGGAGGTGTAAGCAGTACTTGCCCGTGCAACTGCTACTCTAATAGGAACATCTACGGCCAATGAAACATTGGAGAGGATTCCGCAAAAATATTGCCGGTGATAAGCGAAAAAAAATCGAACAATACGTTTTTGCAAAACGCGTAACCAAGGTACGGAAAACACTTTTTGCTCAGGCTGAGCAAGACGGTGGTCAACAGCACTATTGCACATTTGCGATTTCCGTATCTGCCTAACAAACGCAGCCACAAATAAAAAGATTTTGGGGGAAGTTTGGGGGATGCAGAAACGTTTTTGTTTAAGCTGCCGACATCCAAGCTGTTAGTAAAAACTTTGTTCTGTAAAAAGACACTGTGGATCTCTTGTCGAACAGGT
Source organism: Haemaphysalis longicornis (assembly GCA_013339765.2). Taxonomy (NCBI): domain Eukaryota; kingdom Metazoa; phylum Arthropoda; class Arachnida; order Ixodida; family Ixodidae; genus Haemaphysalis; species Haemaphysalis longicornis. Next base: position 80,859,003 of record CM023452.1, on the reverse strand, counting down.
GCCGCTTTTATCAACTAGAAACAATTATTATTTAATTTGGTTTGTGCCGGGATGCGGTGTTTTCACGGGATATTTGTGACGAACGGACATTACTCGTTAAGTGATGCAGCTCCTGCCTTTTCGGGATACTACTGGAGTGCCGTGTGATATATTTTTTGTGATTGGTTTGTATAGCTTGTAAAAAGTGCGTATGGCTGACCGGAATGCGCCTCTATTTTGTTCTTTCGGGGTTTTATGTTTTTTTTTGGGGGGGGGGGTCTAAATTAATTTTTTTTTGATTGACAGGGTTAATGGTGAGTCTATGCCAAATGAATAGATACAGATGTTTGAGTAATTCATTTCAGAAAACCCTTAAACCATGAAGTCATTTGAAAACATTGTGAGTATATTTGTGCAGATTAAAGACTTGAGCAATATAGGCCAGGCATTAACTACTCTGAGAGCGTTTACGTGAGCCTGCTTAGTAGAAAAATAAGTTCACATTGATGTTCTCTCTGCATGCTGCTTGCCATTTCCCATGATGTTTGCTATGAGGCGAGCTTTTCTTGAAACGGGATTATACATTGTTTAACATTATAATGTCATGCAATCATAGATGCAGTCTTGCCTTTTTGGCATAGCTATTTTTGTTTTCGAATATTTTCGTAGTATTGGCATGAGGTGAAATTGGGAGAATGTGGTTTTGCGGTTAATTTTTTCAGAGTTCGAGATAGGTTCAGTCTCGGTTCCGCCGTGCAATACTTATATGATTTCTGACGTTATTTGTAAATTGTGGATTATTCATAATTCAGAAATTGTCATGACCCGCTTTCAACATGTTCTTTACAGTAGAAATGAGTCGGATAAACCTCGTTTCATAGCTTCAAGCCAAAAAGTATCGTTTTATGCAGTAAGGAATGCGGAGCTGAGGTGGACGCTCTGGGTGAGCTCCAGTGCACAGTTCATCTAAAATGGTCACCCGCGGGAAGTGTCTTACACACCTGCGGATCTCATTTACATGTATTTTATTCCTCGTACACGCCGCGTCGTCGTCCAATCGGCCAATTAAACACATCGGCCAATAAAAAAACACCCCTACTCCTCGATATGAAATTAGAGTTCGGAACATAGGAATCAAATGAGGCTTCGGTAATATGCAACCAGGCCTACATGTAACGTGTATCTTGAGGGTCATCACCAAAATATTGGACATCGCTTTTTACTTGATGGATACCAGTACTTTGAGCTACTAAGCTGAGCATTGCGTGAATAATGCTTACGTAGTGGCCTTTACACCGGCCCCCACAAATATCTGATCAGCATTTGCTACGGTTCTTCGGGCAGTATTAATCGAATGGAAATCTATGGTCGTGCCAATTTCACCCTGTGAAAGGTTTTACTGTTTAAGATAAAAAATTCAGTTGGGTTTATTTCTATATTGCCTGCACTTCGCTTTTAAGTACTTTAGATTTTCCACAGGCGTACCCGTCGCACAGGCATCTGCATCTTACGGCGAAGCATCGTGCGTCAATGAGATGAAAAATATTTGTTTCTAGCGAACAATACTTGTTTGCTTGAAGCAGCCATTTTGATCCTCCTCATCACAAACTTACTAAGGTTCTCAGGAGGACGAATGCAACTCCCATTGACCACCAATCGATTCCGTCCTGCACTGCCCGAGTACACTGTTTACCCCCAAATTTCTTTATTTCATCCGGTGTATCCGTTCCGTCTTTGAAGTCAAAAACATGTGACCAGGGGATCACTGTGACCCCTGAAGTATGATGAATGCGCAATCACCGATATCGTTAAAAGCAATAGAAGTGTTGTACACTAAACGGAAAACCGAAACTAGTTCTAACTTACCAAAATAAACCATTCTAACTATATTCCTACACGTACTTGTTTCAAATAGCACTAAAGTATTATCTAAAAAATATCCTTTACACAAACGGAGGTACGCATGCATGAACACTAAAACTCTTTGTCGTCGTCCATTACGTCACCAGATGTTGTGTTATTTCGCATTACTGCTGTAGGTGTTGCAATTTTTTCTTCTTAAAATTCTTGTTAGTTTTTTTTAAATTCTTCTAAATTTTCTTCTTAAACTTAAATACGTCATTCGCGGGCAGAATAAATCGGGAAATAGAGGTTTGTTTGCGCCGACTATACAATGCAGCACAAACAATAGTGAAACAAAAAATAAAATGCTCGCCAGTCCGCCTTTCGAAGGTGGTTGGTAAGAGAAGCTGTAAACGACACCCACAACGATTGCCGTTGCGACTTCGCTTGAGTTCACACACGTGGCCCTACAAATACTGAGAGCAGATACAAGTGAAACATTCTTAACCACACACTTTCTGACTTCAAAGAGATATTCTTTGCTAAGGCTAATTCCAAAGATGGTTCATAAATGGTGGTTGGTTCAGTTGTATTGTTGAATCTCAAGAGTGGAATTTTTATATTAAATAACAGAAAATCTCAATCCCGCTGTTAGACTATGTCACTTCTCTTCCGTTTCTGCCGCAGCCGACGCAGGTGACCACATCGGGGGCAGAGACGGACGAGATGTGAATTGCCATGTATTGGTGTGGGCTTCCTCTAATATGTACTAACTGCTAGTGCACGCGCAAGGCGCGCACACGGCTGCTACACCATGTCGTGATTGGAGCGCCCAGTAGTGCTAGACGTTGCTTGAGGCTATAATGTGGCCCTCAGCGAGAACGCAGGGGCCAAGCCCGAAGATGTGCTCGGTGAGTGCACTGTCTGTATCCACCGTTTTCCCGCGTGGCTCGTGGCTCAATAGGTATAACAATGGACTGTTTATACTTTCGGTCTATTTGTTCAAGGTTTCAATTCCTAGCGTTGCCTAGTACCAATCTTTTACTGGATTGGGGAGTTTCTGTTTGGCACCAACGCTCTCCACAAAAGACCTTTCGAGCTGTTAGAGGGTTAAAAAGGGGCTTTTAGTTTTAAAAGCGCTTGGTTGCGACTTAGCAACCAATTACCCCAGGTGCAGTGTACTGTTAAATTTCCAAACTTGTTTATTATTCTTGTGGGGGTGTCACTGTTAACGGGACTCCTTCATGGGCACCACTTTCACCAAGCAGTTCAATCATTGGAAGAAATGACGAAAGGTACAGATTGGTGTATTTTCTAGTGTATCTCGGTTGAGAGTTGCAGTAAGGCGTACAGTGTGGTCTCGCTTGCAAACATGGATTTTAAAAAGCATTTGTATGACTAAGTCTCTTTCGGAAATCGTTTTATCTCTAGAATGTGGAACACGGTATATGAATAAAGTACTGTGCTACGTACTGTGAAATAGCGTACTTCGCACAAAAGCGGCTTTTTCAATAGAGTAAAATTAGGGCAGCAGTACAATAAAGTAGCCTAACCAAAAACATTTATGTAGCGCGAGTGTTGCGGCCGCTCAACTCAATTAGGCGTCCGAAATTGGTACGCTGCCCCTCCAACCCCTAATACAACTGTCCCCAAGCCGTCACAGTATCTTTTACTCTGACATTTCAGTTTCGAATGAATTTTAACCATTCGAAAATGTTTCTCATCCGCGGAACAATGTTCGCCTTCCGCCTATGTAAGACACTACAACTATACAATAATGAAGAGCGTTATTTGAAACGACGGATCAGAAGAGTGGCACGGGTTGTTGTCGATGGTGCACCGATTCAATTATGTATTTCCTTATCTCTCGAACTGCCTTTGCCTGCAGGTTATTTCCGTCAGTCTTCTTACCATCAAGCTTAATTTGAATCAAGTGTTTGTAGTGTGCCGGCCAACTCAATAGAATCATGTGTTGAATAAAAAAAAAGAACAGTTGAAGAATTTTGTTTGTCTAGACGACGGGTGGGTCTCGAAATGTGCTTTTCTGCCCCCAATCTCCCAGCGTATTTAGAGACTGGACAACACTGTATGAGGAGCCCAAAAGATCAGGCCCTAACATACTGCATTACTCCAAACGAAACTCTGTTGTTTGTTACAGTGACAAACGATGTTACTGAAATTTACCAGAACATCGCCGGACAATACGCCGCACAACCGGTTACGTAGACGCAAAATTGAGTCGTGCATGTATAAGACTAAAAACATTGTCAAAACGGTCAGTTGAGTTTTTTGGGTTCAAATTTTGCGAAACCCAATTCGAACGCATCGCTACCTCAATGAGTACACTAAACCTGTCTTATTGTTGGACCTTTCATCTCTTTGGATCTTCTGAACATTTAGGCTCGATTGGATGTTCCGTTTCGGTCGATCTTTCGTCTCTCCGATCACGTGATTTATTGGACATTCCGACTAGGTGGATCTTTCGTCTGGTTGTACATTCAGGCCACAAGCGTTGTAATCGCCACGCATTTTTTCGCCTATATTGCTTAAATGGTTTTTTGCTAATGCTGCGTTTTTCTTTTGAAAGACCATGACATTGTATTTTGAAAATTATTGTCCAACGTGGCTGTTTTTTTTTTCACCGTGTACTAAACAAAAATATCCCAGCCTGATACACATCACAAGTGAACTTGTCTGATGTCAATGCTCCTGATGTAGCTAAATGACGGCTGAGAATTTGCAAAATGTGAAGAAGAATGCGATGTTGTGTTTTAAATGGTCGAGAAAAAGAAATACACGGAAGACCATATGATCGACTGCTAGATACAAAATGGGTCAGGTCGCAACTGTGGACTTCTGATACCTACAATATTCTGCGCAGTGCTTCGTCGTCAGGAATTAGTAGCATCGTACGGACAATTTTAATGCACTTTGGAGAAAGCTATCCTTACTTTGGCTCGAGCGCGCACTCGTGAGTATACTTGTGGTTAAAAATATCGGGATGATATCAAACGCTTTTCATTGTTTGTACAGCCAAACACAGAAGTTGACCTATGTTTTATAATTAGGATAACTGCGGTCGTTTTTCGTGGCAGTACTTGTGTTAGTGTGTCCACTATTCCCAACAAATATCCACGGCATGATATGATGGCCAGGAAAGAAATTTCTGAGTCTCTGGTAAAAAGTTTGGAAGGTTGTTTGCTAACCTTTTTCGTAGTTCTATAGAGATACGGTACAAAGTTCGTCAGTTGTTTAGATTCACATATTTAGATGTGAGGGTGATGTTTTACAAAATTCAGCAATACTCCTGCGCGCCTTTACACATGTGTAACAGAAGATGGAACGAAAAAAACAATGGTTGGACAGTAGGTACGTACATAGCCTGGTAATGCATCTGGTGATTACCTTTGAAGGTACATACGCAAAATCTCACAAAATAAAAAAAGTGATTTCCATGTGTTCCCGGGTAGGGTGGTCTACAGACAATTTTCCTTTTTTGATATGTCAGCATTGCCCACAACTTGGGTACCCAGGTTTTGTAAACAAAAATGTGCATTCATGATACAATTGAGCGCTTCAGATATGGTAAAAAATTGTAGGTAATATTATGCGAGAATTTGTATTTCTTTAGAAGCACCCACGAGCAGTACTACACTGAAAGATCTTTATATAATTCCATGGGTGTTGGAAGAGTATGAATATTTTACCACGTTTTGAAAGTACATATGTTCTTAACAAGGGTAAAAATCTTCCCTGCGCAGTATTTCTTTGTTTTTACAGAGTCGCGGATAGTGTAAGCACCACATGACTACTTTTTTTCGGTATATAATAGGTGTTGCTTAGTATGTAAACAGTTTCAACAAGTATCGTCACTGAAACTACGGAAGGTCAATCGTGATCAATTTTGCTGGGATTAATTTACCGGTCCTGACCCTTGATAGGTTGAGTTTTATTTTAAAACTTGACATTTTGAACCGCGTGTGGTTATTTTCTAAAGTTTCCTAGCCTCGCATTCAAGTGGCTCAGGCATTGCGTCGATGAGCCTGCCTAGTTCGATTCTGTAAGCGGGGCCTTTAAAAGTGGAATACTATCATGAGGATCGTAACCACGAATCGTTTGGCCAGTCTGGCTCCCTGCATGTCTGTCTGTCGGTCCGATGCAGAAAGGGTCCTTATATACAAAACCTTTCACACATCTAAATCTGGTGCCACATTTAAAAATTGTCATCATTGTTGAAACAAAAATAAATCATAGGTGTTTTTCAGTTACATCAAAATCCTATAACTGGTACAAGGATATCTTCTATTGTTCGAGAATAGATGTGCCTAAGTATTTTCTAGACAAAAATCCAGCGCCATCTCTATAACGTTTTTTTCCAACTGAAATGAACCTGTTGTTGGTAGGTATAAAGCCTTTGCTTGTAAAAGTCTCGTGTATTTGAATAACGAAACCCTCGAACGCGGGGCGCAAATGGGTGTCCGGGTGTTTTTTAGTAAGCGTTACGTTGTATCGCGAGGCGTAAACGAGTTTCCCGGTGGTTTAGTAACGTAACTACATCAGACGACGCTTAAGAGGACGGCAGGAGACGCCAACAGCCCCAGCCCCTAAGGGGCTTCACACCTAATAAACTAAACGTCGTGGTAGCTTCCCACCAGTTACGGAGAGACTGCGCAACACGCGAAGCAAGTGGCCCCACCTATCTTTTTTTTTGTTTGGGTACGTTTCTGCGTAGTTATGCTTGAAGACGCCCAAGCTTTCTTCGTTATTATGCTTCCACACTGGGTCCCGTTTTTGGTGTGGAATTGTCGCGAACCCTCAAAACAATAAACTTTCGGTCATAAAAGTGCGTACAATGTTCGTGAGGTCGCAACTACATGTCTTCTGCAACTCGCTGTCATTTCTGCGACTTTTACCCTGCGCAATATTCGGGATTGTATCGAAGTCGTCACCTGCGCTCGTGAGTAGTGGCAGGACAGCCGCTGCGCCGTGCTTTTTTTGGGTGGCTACGCACGTCCTGTGTCGCCCCATCTCTCTTTTTTCGGAGTCCCGGCGGGGTCGCACATCACATGGGTTTTCGATGTTGCCGTTGGAAGTTCCTACGACTGAGAGGTCCCAAAGTATACCACGTTTGCCCGTGCTAGAACCGGCAGCAACCGGCTTCGCGAACTTGGCATTTTGTATTGGCATTTGTCGGTGCTTCCCGCTTTAGACGTGAAGGATGGAAAACTGGCGAGGAGAAGAGCCCCCGAGAGATGATGCCCCGAACGCTCGGCAGAGTAACCTGAAAGATCATTCAGTGCCGGTGTAGAAGATGATGTCATCAGTTAGGGAAGTTTTCCTGCGCATATGCGCCAGCCCCACACCACCCTAAACAGCATCGCTTTTAAAATAATCGTTGAAACGATACTTTGGCAACGAAATACTAAATGTGCTCGCGCCGGAGCATACATTTAGGGGCGGCATCTAACGTCATACAATAACGAATGGTTCATGTAGATGCCTAGATCTCATGCGAACAGTGGAAAACGGGAAAATTGAAATTAGTTGAGCAAACCTGCACTGTGTTTAGCGTCAGAGAGATGAGATTGCAGAGCACGAATGTGAAGGTGGGTTGGACGGAGAATAGAGGCATTTCAATGTCCATGAGACTGAAGCGTATCGTATTTCGAATAGTTGCAGCGATGTGAGCAGATTCATCACCAATCTTTTCTGGTTAAGGTGAAAAGCGAAACCGCCTATGTGTTGACATTTTGGTTCCAAATGGAGTTTAATTTACTTACAAGTACTACACTAGAGCGAGACTGTTAGCCCACGTGCACCTGTCCACAGCAGTTTTTTCTCCCGCCCCGTCATGTCTTATAAAGAGCCCGAAATAAAATTATCTTCTATTCTTTTCCGTTATAAACCTCAAATATATGTGTTCGCTTATTAGTTGTATTGGCCTACTTGTATACTTGGGACATTTCCTTTCGAAATCAGAACGCCTAGGCTGTTCGCATTACAGATGTGAAATTCACATCTGTACATTTGAAATACAACGGTAGTGAGCGAAGGGTTGTGTTAGTGTTTTATATGGGATCATTATAAGCCAGATAAATGTTGTTCAACCACAACATCGGTTAGAGTGTTCCTTCCCTGTCGGGGAAGGAACACTGTCTGCGTGTGCCACGAAATATGAACTCTAAAGAGGGCATCAATATGATTCAGGTTTCTTATATTTGTTTAATGCGTGCTGCTTAAGTAATGATATTGTTAATATCGTTACGGGTGTAACAAATGCCCACTTCTCTGCATTAGCTGTTCCGCGTAATAAAACTTCTTTGCCTCAATTCTGCCGCGTCTTAACAACTTTCTGAAGGGGTAGGAAAACAGGAGCTCGGCCTTGGGCTTGCTAGGCTTGAATGTAATGCCAGCGTTTCACGCAGGCTACCTGAGTCCGTCTCGACCGGCGACCATGGAAGGTTACTTGAGTGTTTATGTAGGTGAATATGATTAGGCGTTTGAGTACTTCGGCAGATTTACGTACTTCGGCTTGAGATTTAGGCTTGAGTACTTCGGCAGAGTAATTTAGGTGCTGGTGTTCTTCGGCAGAAACTTTACGTGCAGTCTGTGTTTTGAACAAGACTCCACACAGGGGTCCACGCCATGCGACGTCTTCTGGAGCATAGATGATTGTAGGTGGTCGTTCGTCCTAAGGAGGTTCCATTCGAACCGGAGAGGCAAGAGTTCAAAGGTGAGCTGAGCGACGTGCCTCTTCGGCAATACAAAGAGTTTGAGCGACGGATCAACTGGTGTTGCCGAAGAAAGAAATGATAATGACGATAAAGCTGCGCAGAACTCGGCTGTAAAGGAGAACGTAAGAATCCTACGCTGTAATTTTGTACTTCGCAGTATTGTATGCGTCTGTAATGAAGGGCAGAAGCGCATCACAGTTTTGAAGGTAGGATGCCACATACATGGCCATCATGTTTGTGAGGGTGTGGTTTGGGCGTTCAGCAAATCCATTTGTCTGTGGATAACTGGGCGTTAAGGGGCAAAACTCGGTACCGCGAAAACTGTGGTGCTCTTCAAAAACGTCCGTTGTTGACTGTGTCGCGCGGTCACTAATTTTAGCAAGCAGAGCTCCTTTCCCCTAAAATATGACTCTTCAATAAAGATGGGCCACTTCTGCTGCTCCAGCAAAAATTGCAGCAGTTGTTTCGGCATACATCTCGAGATGGTCCGCGCACACAATCAACCACCGATTTCTAGTATAGGTCCTGGGAAATGGACCAAATAAATCGATGCGACTGTTTCGAAGGGCAGTGCGCACGGATTGACGGGTTGCAATGGGCTTGAGGATGAGGTCGCAGGGTGTATATGCCACTAACATTCTCCGCAATTGGTGATCTACTGCTGTGTATGCTTTCGCAATCTGTACGAGCATAAACGTTTTCGAAGTTTACAAGAAGTTCGTGCAAAAACCCAAAATGACAAGATGCTGCATCCTCATGCATTGCACGAACGATTGCTGGGCGGAGGCTCTCAGAAACCAAGATCGAAAGGGGTGCCCCTTTCGCGGAGTAATATTTTTGTACAAGAGGTGCTCGTGAACCATTAAGGGTGTGCTCGAAGTAGGCAGTTCGGCCAAGTGGAAATAGCGACTCAGCGAAGGATCGTTTAACTGTTCGTGAACGAACGCCAAAGTATCGGGTACCGCAGCCGAAATGGTTGCCAGACATTTGTCTAAATATTCCTTGTTACCAGTTGTTACCAGGAGCCGTCTCGACAGGAGGCGTGTCGAGCGGGCAGCACCAATGTTTCAGCGACCACTTCTATACGACACTGAACAGTCATTCCTTTACTCGTACGGCCCGACCAGCGAGCGGGCGGATGTATCGCGAAGACTTACCAGGCACCACAGAAAATGGTGGTCCGTAAGTATCGTGGAGTGGCATATGTGTAGATACGACCACAACTTTTGGTCGAAAAAGACCACTGCAAGACATTCCATTTTTGTGAATGTATAGTTCCATTCTTCTGTTATCTACATGAGTCTTGCGAATACGACAACATGCTCCGCTCCATCCTGGATCTGCACGAGAACAGCTCCAACACCCGGACCACTGCCATCGATGAGGATTCCAGTGGCGCGATGTGGGTTAAATACCACAGGGAAGTTCCGCAGATGAGGAAGAGCTTTAGTGTGGTATACAAAGACCCACACAGCGGAGTCCACAGACAGAGATTCTCGTTTTGCAAGAACGTTTGAGGAAAATTGGAAAAAACATAAGGAAATAAGAAGATAATTTGAGGAACAAATCCGGTCTTTTAGGTTTTGCACTGCCTGAAATCACCTACTGCAGCAATATTTTAGGGTTCGGTCAGATTCCACCATTGACAAAAAAAAATCCTGCACTACTGTTTCACGGTCACAGAGACGACATCTTTTAGAGTTTAGTAACTAGTCAGCTCGTTTGATACGGCCAAGACGTATGCCCCGACGGCTATTATGCACTGGGATCGTTCTGTCAGAAATAATAAATGTTATCCAAGCAGCACATGGAGATTTTCTATTCAAGTTCTCGAAGTATGGTGCGTATGAATCGCTCGACCGGGGCTGGTGCATTCTGCAACCCGAAAGGGAATACATTAAATTCAAACAGGCCATCGCCATCGGGTGTCACAAAAACTGTCTTCTCTTTGTGCATTGGTTGCATTGACATCTGCCAGTAACCGGAGGGGAGAGCGATCGAAAAAAAAATAGAATGCCGAATGGAGGCCGTTTATCGCGTAATCTTTTCGGGGGAGGGGGAAACAGGTTTCTTTCTAATGGCATTCAGTCAATGGTAAACTATGTAGAGTCAATATTAACCATTCTTTTTCCTCCCGAGGACAACTGGGACTGCCGACGGCCTCAAGGAACCTCGGATTATACCCTTCGCCAGCAATTCTTGCGTTTTCTCATTGATGGCTTTGCCTTCTGGCCCGGACACGATATATTGAGAGTCGACGGGAAAGCTTGAGGTCCGCTTTATTTGCGAGCGCCGGGCACGGACAAAAAAGGACAGCAACCGTTCCAGCAGCGGAGAGGATGATCAACCGTCGAGAAGGAAGATAAAATGAGATGATCACGAACGCGAACAATGTCTAAACGACAACGAAGCATAAAAGGGATATTGGCCGCTTGCCGTTGCAAAACCTCTTACTTTGCCAATTTCACGCTCACAATATGCCTATTAACGGATGGTTGCAGAATCACCTTTGCTAATTTTGTGTTGCATGCGAAATGCCGGTGGCGGTGGCGGAGTTTTTGTGCATGAATTGGAAGTGCAGTGTCTACTGGGCCAGCAAGCTTTATGGGGCACGCTGCTTGCCCAAACAACGCGACTTGTTGTTCATGCGCCGCCACTCATCAGGTCAGCGTAGAACCATCAACTCCCTCAACCATCCCACGTGAACTAAGCAGTTCCTATTGATGTCGTTATATCCATGGTCTTTAACTAGGACGTGGCGGTGACTTTTCTCCAGTTGTGGACTGGTTGCGGGTACGAACATTGCACTCAGGGCTGGCATAATCACGTCTTGCGTGACAGAAACCATTCCGCTTTCATTTTTGCGGTTCACATATTTTACAACAGTTGAAAGTACCATAACACGGAAGCAAAGCTCACCTGCTCCACAGTCTACTGTAGCTCCAAAAGCACACAAAAAATCAATATCTTGAATACCCCGTGTACCGTGTATTTCATGCTCAAAAACAATAAACTCTGTGCTAAAGTCTTTCCTCTCAAGTTTTACGGTCGCCAAATAAATTTCTTCAGGCTGCAATGGCTCCCCCCAACGCCACGAAAAGGCACATCGCGGTCAGATGCCAGCTTTACTTTGCTGTCCCAAGCAATTTTTAAAGGCAATACTCCTAAAAAAATCAGTTGCTTCAGTGTCCATTATGCAAGAGTATCCACACCAGTCACACAAACTTAAATTTGTTCGTAGACATATAACGGGAAGGAGAGTTTGTGAAACTGACTTCGTGGCCGCCTCACCCCTACAGGCGGAATGAGTTATGATCCCCGCACTGGCGGGCTGAACTGATGGTGTTTCCAGTTACACGAAGCTGTTTATGCACGAAGCCATCCTTGATGTACGAGTCAAGTGCGAGTAGTTAATCGTTACTATATAGCCCCATCCTGAAGGCTGCTGGCAGCTCTCGAGAAAACCATTGCACTCTAGAAAGTATACGAGTCCCTCTTCATCATCTTCTCAAGAACCTCGCCCAGGCAGCTTGTAAGGGTGATGAGTCGATAGCTGACGGGCGAAAAATGGTCCTTGCCCTCATTTAGAGATGCTATAATGGCCTCCCTCCAAGACCGCGGAATCTTCCCCGAAAGCCATAATTTAGTGTATAGATCTGGGAGTGTTTCAAGTGTATCTGCGTGTGAGTCTTGTATTAGGGTGCATGCTATGTTGTGTGCGCTAGGAGGTAAATATTTACAAGTTCTGAGAGTCATCTTTTGCTCATGAATCGAAAACGGTGAATTGCAAAATGTGTTCGATTTCTTTTTGTCACGTAGGGGCTTGTTTTCGCAAGACACTTCGTGTTTTATGAACGCGTTTGTGTAGTTGCAGAATCGGACACCTGTTCGAAGATTTCTGCAAGTTGTTAGATTGGTCTTTCATTGTATCCCCTGTTGTAGTCACAACCGGAAGGCGGTGTGTGGGTTGTCAATTCAGTTTTCCCATTCGGGTCCATGCTTTGCGTGTGTCTGTGTATATATTTATTGGGGGCATGAAGGAGTGCGAATTTGGTTGTTGTGCCTCACGGCCCAGACGCTTTCCGAAATCCTTCGCCCTTTTAAAGGACATTAAGTTATTCGACGAGGGGTAGTGAGGCAGAGTACCCCAAGCCTTGTTCTGGGCCTCTCGCGTTCGCCTACAGTCCTAATTCCACCAGAGCGTCCTTGGGTTTTTCAGGGCTAATCCGGCCTGGGGAATGGACCTCACAGGCAGCGTCGACGATGTACGCCGTGAGGAGATGGGCGGCTTCATCAATATGTAGGCGTGTTACGAATTGTACTGCCGTTTGGATGTTTCTGTGTATATACTCCAGTTTGCTCTAGCTTCATTTACCCTTTTATGGAAAGGTTAACTTTTCGGGCCATTACGTATGAGTGTTAAGGTTGTTGGGAAGTGGTAACGGACGAATAGGTCTGTGCCCCCGTCCGTATCAAGAGATGGATAAAGTACTGCTGACGCAATAGCAACGTTAAGTTATGAATATTTGTTCTGCCGTGAAATATGGTGTTTAGGCTGTTTTAGGGGCGAAGCTTCTTATCGGCTGCGGCTGTTGACGTCTCGGCCCGCAATCGTCGTAATCGTCGTCGCATGTAGTCACGGTACGAAAACACCAGGACACTCAATTACGCCTCGTGCTAGAACGTGACGCGTACTAAAAAGCACCAGGACACTCGTTTACGCCTCGTGCCGGACCACTTCGTAACGCGCCGTGAAAAATACCGGGGCATCACTGTACGCCTCACGCTAAAACGTTCGGTGCTTGAAAGACACGAGTGTTTTACAGCCAAGCGGCGTACTTCTAGCCCCCAGCGGTTTATCTCTGTGCGGAAAAGCGACAAGGAGCCAAGAAGACTTATACACTGCATGGTTCGCCCCTCCCCCGGTTTCATTTGAGTGAATATGGCCCCGAATTCTTTCGGAAAAAAAGCCCACTCCCGATAATGTTAATATCAATAAGGCAACCTCACAAATCCGTGCGGGAAGAACCTCACAGTGGGATTGAAGTCGCATAATAAACCTAATCATTATGGTAACTGGTTAATCAGAACTTCGATATATAAGCTCGATTGCCCGAATTAGGAGGAATGTAGAGGGAGCATACCGTTATTGACCCATTAAACATAATTTAGCCAACTGCAACAGCCCCAAGGAGAGTGCTCAGATAGATGGGATGACATGCCCAGGATTTCCGCGCGATGATCACCACACCACCTGCAGAATTTTTTTCATTTCTTTTGTACCCCCCATCCCCCATCCCTGATGTATCCCCATCCCTGTCCTTCCTAAATACCATGTAACTATTCAAGAAATTTTTGTTTAAAATTTAAATGGTTTTATGCAGACACACCACAGCTGGCGGATTGGAATTCAATTACGCATAGACATCATTAAGATTTTAACAAGGCCTCTGCACTTACATTGCATGATATTTTGTCTTCCCAATAATTAGGTTTAGAGCAACTGAAACATTCCTGTGTTTATCTATCGTCTTTCGGGGCGTGAAGTCTCGAAAGGGTGTATTTCGCCCCTCCGGAGGTTTGGATGAAGGGAGCCGTTCAGTACGCTGCCAAGCCGATAGGAAGGGTGTGATGTACGTTTCCTTTTCGGAATTTCGCGGAGTGTCCGGAGGGTCATGATCCCTAGACTTAGCACCCTGCGGTACCCTTTTTATCAGCCGACACCGCCGCGGGCATTGGGGGCACCACGAGCGGTACAGGTGGTGCGGCGGGGGTGACAGTCACTGAGGGTCCCTCCACTTCAATCTGCACAGCACCGTCAGGTGTACTGGGAACCGGGGAAGCAGAGGTGGAAGGAACGGTTCCTTCGTGCTTGTTGCCACCGCCACCGCTATGGGCTGGCCCTGCGGTTGTGGTGAGGCGAGTTGGTGGGCTCTCTGAGGAAACCAAGGCGGGAGGGAGGGCCGGCTTCGGATCAAAGTCCGCTCACGATACTGAGTAACGGCCGATACCATACGCTGCTCCGCCCGCCGGTTTCCGGTTTAAGAAACGTTTTCTGTGGTTCCTCGTTTTGAATTTCCAAGACGTTTACTGTAAACAGTTTTAAAGTTTGCCTAATTTCTCTTTACTGAAAGCGCATAATTCTTGGCCGGCAATGAAAAACTAGACTAAATGCACTGGACATGACAACGTAGGCCTGTCTTTGCTATTCAACAACAATACTGTTTGTAATACACGCCCTCTCTGTGATTGGGTGAGAAGGCGTGGCATAATTTAAACAGTGGGAGGGAACGATCACGTCACACATTAGCAACTTCAGCTTGCGCAAAAGGACGCACGGTTACATAACAGCTTGAAATGGCGGCTGCTTTCGCGGGAAATGAGGCAAAAAATTTCGCCGACCTTCGGCGCCGCGAAATGTCGGGGAATTCGCACCAGGGCAGTTTCGCATGACGCGCGTTTAAAACATGTTTTATACTGAAAGAAATAATAGTTTCGACTGTTTCCAAGTCGGCGATTACGGAGCATAAAATGACGTGCGGTATTTTGTTTTATGTTGTGTAATAAAATAAAAATCAATTGTTTTGCGTAACCGCAACATAAGAGGGCATTACAAGCCTCTCCATGACAAAGAAAGCCCAATGCATTGTATTTGTCCACAATTCTCTAGTAAGCTGCTGGGTCACATGATCGAACTCAAGAGAAAATAACAAAGAAACTTAGTCTTTTGTTTATTACAGCGCAGATTAAAGTCGAGCTTGACAAATGAGTGAATCGGCCACATCGGTGCGCTCCGCGGTTATCAGGCCCAGCGCCTTGCTGCTCTTATGTGTCATACAAGCGATGGTCACGGCCGTCTTTTCTGTGATCACGCCATAACTTGTAACATAGAAGCAGACGATAGTGTGGCGGTGGTGGCGGCCGGGAAGGTTATACCGCAGCAAAGCTTGCATTGAAGCAGAGAGCCCACTGTGTTACTGCAACCGATTGAAAGAAATAAATAAATAGTGTAAAAATTGTTTGGTGATTTTTTAGCTCAACATATACCTTTCCGTCGCTTATGGATCAACGTTACTCGATCGCCGTCTGGTGTTGACGCCAATTTTGAGTGGCAGAAATGTGTTTCTCTTGCCAGATTCCGCTACCGTATTATTTTTATAGTACGTTCCAAGTGATTTATATCTTTTATGCGCAATATTAGATACCTTGGTAGCGATCTTTATGCGTGAAGCGTTACATTACACTGCATGTCGTCATAGCTATATGTGCATCACGTCACCGATTACTAAAGTCGTGCTTACGCAAAAAAAACATGACAAATTGCCTGGGAATTTGTGCAGTCTAGAATAGCGCACAAATTTGATCATATTAAGTACGTCTTTTTTCGTTCTCCTAGTCGCCTTTTTGTAATACTACTAGTATATATTCTCACAACGTAAAATCACTTGTCAGTAGGCGCAGTCCTCGTCTTGCCATCCGTTTTTGTCGTTGGCCCCGCAATGTTCTTCTAGTAAGTTCTTACTTATATCACGTAAATTAGGGGCACATGAGCTATGCATTCCGCAACCCCTTCTTCTACGAACGTGAGAAACAGATACACGTTAACAAATTTCCGAAGAATGCACATGAAAACGTCATCAACGGGATCTTCACGAGAGCGACTATTCTTGATCTTCTACGTAGTATCAGATTCAACTGAAACGAAACCGGATATATCGGAGTACATATCCTATACAAGTGTAACTAAAATTCCTTGGTGTTCTTCAGCATTACGAATCTTTTCTACGACCCAATAGGCGTAAAATTAAAGGCAAAAAACAAAGTTTTAAAGCCCTTGCACATAGTTTTTGTTTCACATAAAACCTGTTTTAGGGCATATTGTTGCTCGTGTAGATCGCGTTTTTACGAAGACAGACTCATGTATACCTCAGAAAAAACTGCTGCAAAAATGTTTTTCTCATTGCGTCATTGAGAGCTACGACTATTCTCTGGTGCCCTCCAGGAGAACCCTTCTACATAAATTACACGCGAGAGTGATTAGGGTAGCTGGGAACTTCCAAAGACGCATGCTGCTAATGTATATCATTTAAAATTACCTTAAAGTGTAAGTGACTCATGTGCTCCCATTTGAAATAACCTAAACACCACAGACATGATTTGGAACGATCTGGTAAGTCTTAGGCCTTTCGTTTTTTTCGTCACGCAGCATGCTGATGAAGTCGAGCTCTTGTTCGAGAAATTTAACGGCAGAATGTGGGCGAGTTTGAACTCCATTGAATAAAACCTTACAGTGCGAACCACTACACATCCCCTCGTCCTTCATTTTGTTGTTCGCGCAGCGTTTGTTAGCGTAGCGACTCTCTTCATTCTTCGTGTTGTTCACGCTGGAAGCATTATTACAGAACACGGTTTTTTCAACCCATTTCACCGGGTAGCCTGCCTGCCACTTTTTGAGATGTGGGTTTGAGAGACGTTTGCAATAACAGTGTGCCTGACTAAAGAATTAAACTTTTATATATAAATAGAGGAAGAGACAGCGACAAGCGCAGAAATCTTCTCTGTTTGTCCCCGCGGGCTCTAGGCCTGTCGCTAAAGCGGAATAAAAAACAATATAAAATGAACATTGCTTTTGAATCATAAGCGCGAGTCTCGCTGCACGCATTTTTAAGCGATGCGTTGGAGACCACCTTCGTGATGTGGTGCGAGGAAATGAGCCAAACAATGACAGCGGAAACACAATGAACAATAACGCCATTGTTTGTTAGTGGCGTGAGTTCCGAAGTTTTTTTCACAAAAAAAATTCATTACACAAGCGCAGGCACAAAAGCACCTTCTTTACGCGGTTCGTTCATATATGCTTGTTGGGATCGAGGTGCTACGCACTATCATTAGGGATGGTCTATTAGAAAAAATAAAATTTTAAAGTAATCTTTCGCTGGTTTCTGGACACAATGTTATTCACGGCCGCTCAATCGAAGACAATTGTGGCGCCGGAAGACCCCCTATTCGATGATCCGATCAAAAGGCAAAAAAATGACCCAAAATGAACTTCGGTGATAGGTGGCTTGATCAAGACTGTTCGTCCTATATACATTATTTCAGACTTTTCATCCATCCCACAACGCTTATTGCTACAACAGTGCGCATTAACACTTAAAAAGCCTTGCAGAGTTTTTTGCCTGACAAGTCTTGCAATCTTCCGGTTTTCTCATTGCGGTACATCAGTCAATGTTCGGACCGCTAATATTTCGCTGCTCCCTCAAATATGTCACAGACCGGCAATGAAAAACTAGACTAAATGCACGGACATGACAACGTAGGCCTGTCTTTGCTATTCAACAACAATACTGTTTGTAATACACGCCCTCTCTGTGATTGGGTGAGAAGGCGTGGCATAATTTAAACAGTGGGAGGGAACGATCACGTCACACATTAGCAACTTCAGCTTGCGCAAAAGGACGCACGGTTACATAACAGCTTGAAAATGGCGGCTGCTTTCGCGGGAAATGAGGCAAAAAATTTCGCCGACCTTCGGCGCCGCGAAATGTCGGGGAATTCGCACCAGGGCAGTTTCGCATGACGCGCGTTTTAAAACATGTTTTATACTGAAAGAAATAATAGTTTCGACTGTTTCCAAGTCGGCGATTACGGAGCATAAAATGACGTGCGGTATTTTGGTTTTATGTTGTGTAATAAAATAAAAATCAATTGTTTTGCGTAACCGCAACATAAGAGGGCATTACAAGCCTCTCCATGACAAAGAAGCCCAATGCATTGTATTTGTCCACAATTCTCTAGTAAGCTGCTGGGTCACATGATCGAACTCAAGAGAAATAACAAAGAAATTAGTCTTTTGTTTATTACAGCGCAGATTAAAGTCGAGCTTGACAAATGAGTGAATCGGCCACATCGGTGCGCTCCGCGGTTATCAGGCCAGCGCCTTGCTGCTCTTATGTGTCATACATGCGATGGTCACGGCCGTCTTTTCTGTGATCACGCCATAACTTGTAACATAGAAGCAGACGATAGTGTGGCGGTGGTGGCGGCCGGGAAGGTGATACCGCAGCAATGCTTGCATTGAAGCCGAGTGCCCACTATGATTACTGCAATGAATTGAAAGAAATAAATAAATATGTAAAAATTGTTTGATGGTTTTTTAGCTCAACATCTACCTTTCCGTCGCTTTTGGATCAACGTTACTCGATCGCCTTCTGGTGTTGACGCCAATTTTGAGTGGCAGAAATGTGTTTCTCTTGCCAGCCTCAGCTACCGTATTAATTTTTATAGTACGTGCCAAGTGTTTTATATCTTTTATACACAATATTAGATACCTTGGTTGCGATCTTTATGCGTGAAGCGTTACATTACACTGCATGTCGTCATAGCTATATGTGCATCACGTCACTGATTGCTAACGTCGTGCTTACGCAAAAAAAAAGACATGGCGAATTGCCTGGGAATTTGTGCAGTCGAGAATAGCGCCAAATTGTGATCATACGAAGTATTTTATTCTTTGTCCTCGTAGTCGCCTTTTTGAATCCTACTAGTATATATCCACTGTTCTCACAAAGTAAAATCACTTGTCAGTCGGCGCAGTCTTCGTCTTGCCATCCGTTTTTGTCGTTGGCCCCGCAATGTTCTTCTAGTAAGTTCTTACTTATATCACGTAAATTAGGGGCACATGAGCTATGCATTCCGCAACCCCTTCTTCTACGAACGTGAGAAACAGATACACGTTAACAAATTTCCGAAGAATGCACATGAAAACGTCATCAACGGGATCTTCACGAGAGCGACTATTCTTGATCTTCTACGTAGTATCAGATTCAACTGAAACGAAACCGGATATATCGGAGTACATATCCTATACAAGTGTAACTAAAATTCCTTGGTGTTCTTCAGCATTACGAATCTTTTCTACGACCCAATAGGCGTAAAATTAAAGGCAAAAAACAAAGTTTTAAAGCCCTTGCACATAGTTTTTGTTTCACATAAAACCTGTTTTAGGGCATATTGTTGCTCGTGTAGATCGCGTTTTTACGAAGACAGACTCATGTATACCTCAGAAAAAACTGCTGCAAAAATGTTTTTCTCATTGCGTCATTGAGAGCTACGACTATTCTCTGGTGCCCTCCAGGAGAACCCTTCTACATAAATTACACGCGAGAGTGATTAGGGTAGCTGGGAACTTCCAAAGACGCATGCTGCTAATGTATATCATTTAAAATTACCTTAAAGTGTAAGTGACTCATGTGCTCCCATTTGAAATAACCTAAACACCACAGACATGATTTGGAACGATCTGGTAAGTCTTAGGCCTTTCGTTTTTTTCGTCACGCAGCATGCTGATGAAGTCGAGCTCTTGTTCGAGAAATTTAACGGCAGAATGTGGGCGAGTTTGAACTCCATTGAATAAAACCTTACAGTGCGAACCACTACACATCCCCTCGTCCTTCATTTTGTTGTTCGCGCAGCGTTTGTTAGCGTAGCGACTCTCTTCATTCTTCGTGTTGTTCACGCTGGAAGCATTATTACAGAACACGGTTTTTTCAACCCATTTCACCGGGTAGCCTGCCTGCCACTTTTTGAGATGTGGGTTTGAGAGACGTTTGCAATAACAGTGTGCCTGACTAAAGAATTAAACTTTTATATATAAATAGAGGAAGAGACAGCGACAAGCGCAGAAATCTTCTCTGTTTGTCCCCGCGGGCTCTAGGCCTGTCGCTAAAGCGGAATAAAGAACAATATAAAATGAACATTGCTTTTGAATCATAAGCGCGAGTCTCGCTGCACTCATTTTTAAGCGATGCGTTGGAGACCACCTTCGTGATGTGGTGCGAGGAAATGAGCCAAACAATGACAGCGGAAACACAATGAACAATAACGCCATTGTTTGTTAGTGGCGTGAGTTCCGAAGTTTTTTTTCGCAAAAAAAAATTCATTACACAAGCGCAGGCACAAAAGCATTTCTTTCGCAGACTCTGACCTTCTTTACGCGGTTCGTTCATATATGCTTGTTGGGATCGAGGTGCTACGCACTATCATTAGGGATGGTCTATTAGAAAAAATAAAATTTTAAAGTAATCTTTCGCTGGTTTCTGGACACAATGTTATTCACGGCCGCTCAATCGAAGACAATTGTGGCGCCGGAAGACCCCCTATTCGATGATCCGATCAAAAGGCAAAAAAATGACCCAAAATGAACTTCGGTGATAGGTGGCTTGATCAAGACTGTTCGTCCTATATACATTATTTCAGACTTTTCATCCATCCCACAACGCTTATTGCTACAACAGTGCGCATTAACTTTTAAAAAGCCTTGCAGAGTTTTTTGCCTGACAAGGGTCTTGCAATCTTCCGGTTTTCTCATTGCGGTACATTCAGTCAATGTTCGGACCGCTAATATTTCGCTGCTCCCTGAAATATGTCACAGAGCCCTTGCCACATCATATAAGGTGCCGTATGTAGATCATTTGAAATCCACTCCATGGAGCAATTACTCTTTTGTGATGATTGCAACTTTCCCATCGACCAAAATTTCCTCAAGGTGTGAACTCCTGAAACTTAAGAGTAAACCGAGCTATCTCTCATTTCATGGTCACAGTAAAGGTGCAAAGTTTCTTTGTGCTTGTTTCCTGGAAAAAGAAACAGTATTCCTCAGCTGGCCCCACAACTTCCTTGTTATTTTGTTCTTTTCGTTCTTTTGAAGGATGCGTACGGGACGCATTTTCACTCAAAAAGAGCAGGGCACTGCTCCTTCACATGCAGAACTCTTGTCTCAAGGCCGTGTGAAAATTGACAAGGCTGTTCAAGTGAAATCAGCTGCACTTGTAAACAAATTTGTTTGCACCCTAGATGGTTCGAATGGTAATTTCTTTACCGGATGGCCGTCATTACTTGCTAGTGTGTGCTTACGGCCTCAATGAGAAATAAACAGGCAGTTCCGCATGAACAGTTCATCCCAGCGCAGTCGATGTCTGAAAAACAACACATGCACTGATTATTGCATAGCAATTTGTACTTCGGTACAGAAAATACATATTATTGAATAGCTCCACTCGAAACCAGTTCGATGCCCTTTCGCACTTGCAGCACTGCAAGGCCTCCTTGAATAAACCGTGTTAACTCAAAGTTCTTTTGTTTGCCGGAAATAGTCCACTTGCTTATATGCCACTGAATCGCGCATAACTTCCTCAGCAACGTCACATGTTTTAAAGCGCTGTTACAGCAGACTCCAACCCCATACCAAAAATAAGAAGTCAATTTAACAGCTTACTGCGAAACGTCCCAACAAACGCGGTTGCTCTACGTGTTTAGTTATGTGTCGCGGGTTGATTACTTTTAACTATGTTGTATACCGTGCCCATGTCAGAAACTGGCTGACTTGTCAGGTAACTGTAAGATTACTGGTGACGGGAGATTAAGCATTCAAACTGAACAAACTTAACACACAACTGTTAAGCACTACCCTTATGTGTGGCAAAATTAAGCAACACGAAGTAATGATAGTCAACTACACTTATATAAAACACGACAATAGAACTGTGCGGATCTTGTAGCCATTAAAGAGGCTCTGATGGCTGTAACTGAAATCACTTTGCAGACCGGGGCGTGAATTGTATTCGCACAGATGCACTTCAAGCAGTCCGCTTACAACGATTAGTGAGCCGTCGTCCTATGATAGCACAGAGCATTCACCATCTTGTGGCGCGAATTGCTCCCAACATTCTGATTAAATGGGTTCCGCAGGACCTACTGACGGCCCACTCCAAGGCAGACGCAGCTGCCCGGCTAGCTGCCTCCATTTCATTTCCGAATTCCGCGTTAGAGCTGGACGATGCCACTATTGTTCTGATTAGAAAGGCACACCTCCGGCGCCGCACTCGTGCTCTAATTCCAAGCTGTGAGCCACCTTCCACCCGGGCCATACCCGTGCCGAGGAGGTTTCACGTAGGAGGATCGGGGGGGGGGGGGGGGGGGGGCACGGAGGTAGGGTTGCCCTTAACTCCCGCTGTCATCCGCCAATGGCCCCACTTCAAAAATTGTCTTGCCTAGCTTTGTGTCTTACGAAACTGCGGCATCTTGCGGCGGAAGTCGCCGCGTACACGGCGCAACCGCATACAACGTATGGATAAATGTGCCTCATCATCGTTCCCTCCTAGACATTATACGCAAAGCGAACATTTTCATGTTTATCTAATCGACTTTCATCATCATCAATTGGTACCCCTTATCAACGCCCTGCGGCAAAATAAATGCTCTAAAAGACTAACTCCATTTACTGATGAGTGCAACACAATAATAAATTGGCAAGTTATTTTTTCAAATATTTCAAAGTGACCATAATGCGACATAAATTACAATCGTGATTTCGAACGAACCCAAGGCAGGTATAAGAGGCAGCAAAAAAAAACCAGCCGGAATTCTGCAACTACGCGCTGTGACACACTATGTACCAAACTTGCTGAAGTCATTGCTAATGCAATATGACATATGGAAGGCTGTTTAAATTCTAAGGCGATTGTCGTTCATTTCGCCGCTGGTGATGAAGCACCGACGTACATTCCTTCCTATCGATACTACAGAAATTGGTGAGCTAAACGTAGGTACCTCGCACATACGGTGTTACCGTTTTTCGCAACAATCCTAGGTACAGCCTCCACAAGGGGGACGGAGCCCACTATATAAGTGACGCAGTTCGACAGCACACAATACAGCGCACAATCCTAAATTCTGCCAAGATGTAAGCGAATATGTGATCCGCATTTTTTTCCAACGCACTTTCGTCTTTATTCTAGCCATATGCGAGCGCTCCGCTTCTAAGCGCACATTTATTCGTCAATACGAGCGTAGACGCAACAAACAAAACACCGAAAGTGTTCTTATTGCCCTGTTTCTTCCACTCGTATATTGTTTCTGTAGTTTGCGCTCACACAAGATCATTATTCATGAGGCTACGACGGAGCTCTATCACAGCCCGAACAGCTGCAGTTAAAACAGCGCGACCTACCTGTCGTAGTGGACCAGAGCCGAAGCCAGGTGCTTGCATTGCCTTTCCGCGATTTTTGGCTCTATAAAGATGCGGTTCTCGGACACACCCGATGCGTGCATGCACATAGCGACAATCTCAGCTGTTTTCATCGCTCCGATCTTTGACGGGTCGGATGAAGATAAAGTCGTCGGCTAAAATGATGTGCTATTCCTCGCCAAAACAACGCGAATAAGCACTGCAGTAAAACTCTTAGTGCGGCAGCAAGCCGCACAAAGCGAAACTGCAATGGCGGACCTGTTTTGCCACGCCATTTGATTTTTTTTTACTGGTGTTGCCAGACTGCATCACCGAAATTGGAGTTGCGACCGCCTACACGGAGGTATTATTTCAGAACTTTTTTCATGCGCGTGTTTTTCTTTTGTTGTCTCTGCTTGTCTTCGCAATGTTTCATTTTGGAAGGGTATTGCTGACCGTTCATAACCTCGTTACAGGCAATAACGGGGAGGACTAGCATTTGTTGGCACGCGATAATACCGTAGAAGGCCTTAACAAAATAACAGTCGTTACCTAGGTGCACAAAGAGCTTTCTTTCTCTCTCTTCACAAGTTCACCTCTCTCTCCCCATCAGAAAAATAGGCTCCGATTTCTTTTCCTTATCACCTGCCAACCTCCCCGGGAGAGGTTTCGTTATTTCCCTAACAATAAAATCTTACACATAAAGCATGAGAGACTATGCTTTCTTATTAATACTAAGGGTAACTATCGCGTCATTTTAATGGCAGATAACCCATTTTCCTCCGAAAGTAGCTAGTCTACAGCATGAATTATTGAGAGGAAACGTGCAAATGCATCTTGATGTCGGTCAATATACGCTTGTGGTGTGGGCTGAAAATCAAACCATAAATATCTTTGATGACTTACCAAAAATAACCAAACTACAAGGTGGCGGAAAATTATTTTATTAAAGAACTGACTCGTCTTTCTATGGTGAACCTTCGTTGATCTGCCGCATTTAACCCGACTCCCCGCCTTTTGAAGTACTTACAATTGCTTCTCTCTTAGGCCTATATATGCCTTCACAACTTATTCCTACGCTATGACAACTTTATTTTGCATATTACAGATTTATAAATTTTGTTTTGGCATGTGATCCTGTAATTTTTAGGAAGGTTCACCACAAAACCCCTATACCTACTGTGATTTTGAACCCTGAGCTGCCCGTTATTGCGGATACTTTTAATAAAACCCTCACGCATAGCATTGTTGAAGTGCGAACGTTTCTAGATGTTTATTCGAATTCCAAATGTGGGGCGTAGGAATAGGCATTTTCTTCGTTTCCTGCAATGCCGCTTACCAAGTTTTAAAGCGCCATCTACTGCATCTGCTGCGCGCTGCGAGGATAAACGCCGCTTCTCGCTCACTATCTTCAATGATCTATGATCTGAATGAGTTCGGGATTGAAACACCATGTTTAGGTTTCAAAGCAAGGCTTTCTAGCTCTGCAGGCCAACGGTTCCTCCGTGGCGTGCGGGACTACAAACTCCCAACGCGGCGGAGGCGGCGGCGCAGGAAGGAGAAGAGGTGGAGGGTTTCACTCACGCAGCACACTAAAAATGGCAGCGAACTTACCCAGCGTTGTGCACGCGGAAGGGTCTGCTCGCAGGTGCCTGCGTCGGCGGTGCGGCTGTGTCGTCTGTTTTAGCGGCGGTTGTTTTGGACCTGTTTTGGTGCATCTTCACGTCCAAGGCGCCAAGAATGCCCTTATGCACTGCATGCTTCGCTGCTCGCCAAGTTTTGCGTTCGCGGTGATGGCCCGGGGTTTTTGTTTTGTGGCGCTTTATTGAAGTAGAAATTGCAGTATATTTTTTTATTGCAAGAGAACCATTTCCGGATAACACGTTTTCCCGGATAATTGCACCAGCCGACCCGCAAACGGCGTCACAGGTTACTTTTTGTGATTATGGAACACTTTTCAGGACAAAATATTTTGATCCTTTTACAGAAAATCACCCCGTCCCCAGCATCTTCACTCCGATGTTTTCGGGCAGTTGTCATCAGTTGGCTTCAGCTGGAATCCCTGCGAAAGTCCCTGGTGCTACCTTGTTCCAAACAGGGGCGCTTTAATGCCAGTGCTGCATTCGCTTCGTAATGGCGGCTGCCCGTGGCCTGAAATTGGATATCCCGTGAATATTTCACCGCATTAGTAGTACCCACAACCAGAAATCATATCGCTCTGATGATCAGATGATATTGCAAGAAAGTAGTGTTTTGTGGGTAATTCTCACCACAGTGTAGCCTTGTTTGAAGTAACCGAAAAATCAATTAGAGGGGAAGTAGTATACCAAACCAAATCAATATTGGCACGTGTCGCAAATCAAGTCACACAAGTCACAACGACAATGGTTGATGCTGAATAAGTATGGTAAACTGTCGACCTCTACGTTCCAGACGAGTAATTTTTATAAATGCCTGGTGGCCCTTTTACTAACAAATTGTCTCCCATTCACTACATATCAGCAAAACATAACGAGACAATGCACCCGAAGGGCACAATTTTCTTTGACACTATACAAACTTAAAAATCGTTCGTGTATATTGGTGTCGAACGATTACGTTTCGTGAAAAAACCTGAATGCTACTTGCCTAATTGCAGGCGAAAATGGCCTTCGGAAACTTCTTGGCACGCTTTTTGTGCGATTATAGCGGGGCAAAAGAAAACTACGATGGAATTTTAAACCGAACGGAGAAATTCGTCGCAGTCATAAGAAATGGTAAGCATTCCTGGCAAACTGGTAATTTATGATTTTGTAACGTCTGCGGAAAATTATACATGAGCGAGGGAAAAACAAAACATATGCCGAAAGTTGGACCGAAATATAATAATTCAGTTTGAGAATTGTACTGGGCGCATGATTTGAGCAACAGTTTGAAGGTGTGTCTTCGAGGGGTTATACAAAGCCAGGAATAGGGTGTAGGTTGTATTCTCTTGCGGGCCCCACCACCAAGCGTCTGTGTTGCTAGGTGAACCCGCAAAATCACGTGTCACTGGTTCCGTAAGGCTCTACAAGAAGGTGGTACTTTCCCATGCCGGCGCCAGATAAAGCACAGCGCTTAAAATAGGTGTTATTAACTGCTTCCCACCGAACGCGAACTTATACCTCGACGCCAAATACTGTTCCGTGCAGCACCCTACATTTACCTATCCCCAGACAGGTTTGGAATAGTCGCACGACAACGAAGAGCGGTAAAAACTTTAGAGCCCACGTACGCGTTCTACAGCGTCGTGATGGACCACGTCGCGTGCGTGTGCTAGTAAATGGTCATCCCCCTCTTACGTTCTGCTATAGCTGTTCAAGGCAAACAACTGAAATATTCTTGTCGAGAAATTTGGCATGCTCAATTGCTCAATCACTCAAGTTATTTGTTCAAAGTCCGCTTCTCATTCGCCAGCGTTTGTGCAGACGGGAGAGTGGCAACGAACACGCGGCTCGGTAGGTGGCCTCGTATGCACTAGCTGCTGGGATAACATCGTATACAAACGGCGTAGGCGTCAAGCATTTCTTTAAACTATTATTTGGTTTTCACACTTTTGCACGCATTAGGCGACTTTTGTTTTTCTATCCGTGGTCGCAGGCGGCTGCAGCCTGGTCCTCTTGCGTGCCGTTTCGGTTTCGTTCGCAACCGCGATTTCATTATCGGGTGGTGCGGATTACTCTAGGGCAAAGAGAGCCGCGCCATATAATGTGAGCTCAATTTACAATGTATCTGTGTACACTACGGCCGACAATGGGTTGAAACGAGGCAGGTGACGAACGCCGGTGTTTTCTCGACAGTTCGAGAGGTGAGGGTGCAATAAGCATACGCAGGCACAGCGGCATACGCATGGTGATTTCCAGGGTTGCCGAACCCGCCTATCTTTTTAGGGAGTACACTTGTATCGCGGAATGAACAAGCAAGCGCAATAGAACTGGGCAATTAGCAATGTTGTGCGCCAGGCACATGAGGCGCACTAAGGTGTAAGTTCAGTCTATAGAGCGGCTCAGCTCGCTTGAGGAGAAGCAGCGGTCATGGCTGGTGATGTCAGGTTTATCAGGTCATGTTTGCACAGGAACGCATCCCGCCCTACTTAAATTGCGTGTGACGCTCCGCGCTGTGTCTTACCTCTTTGATGAACGGGCAACTTTCTCTTGACGCATCACAAGAAAACATGCAGGTATCCTCGTACCGTTGCAGACCCTATGTCAAGGCTCGGAACACGCTGCTTTAAGTGGGGAAGCACTTTTGCGCACCCCGAAATCCAGCTTGCCGGCCTGCGGGGGGAGCCGAGGCCCCCATAGGCCGAAAGCTGGAAACGCACCCATGCCCCAGGTTTCAAATCCGAGGGACTTTGCGGCCTGCCGCGAATTCCTCTACCGAAAGCCACGGTCGAGGGTTTTATCAGTGTTACGCGCTTATTCTTTACCGCATTCAAACTACGTCGTCACGGCGTGCGTTGGCGACTCACGGCTTATAGCGGCATGATATATTGCGGTTTGGGAAACATGAAATTTACAACCCGGAATGGTTGCTGATGTAACAACAAATGGCGGGCACGCCGGTGGGCTCAGGGGCCGAAGGGACAAGCATCGCAACTCGGGCCGAAATCCGTGCATTTGCCTTTCAAATTCTCCCCATTGGCGGGAATGCGGGAGGAAATTTTTTCGGCGGCAAAATTAGCGTCAAACCCACAAATGAGCTTGCCCTGCTCCGCGGGCTGGAGACGAAGATCATAGTCCGACGCTGGATACGTCACCCATGCCCACACGCCGTTTAGCAAACTGCCGGGCGCTACTCTTAACGCCGTGAATTCTCCGTGAATTTCCACATTTGCCGAAAGCCTCGTCTGATTGGGTTTTAATTGTATGTGCTTCCTGCTGACAAAGTGACAGGGTGTGTTCTCGTCACCTCGACGATTCCTGACCTTCTTTTCTGCCACCTGTCCCAAAGTTCGTTTTTGTCTATCTCATTAAGGGGCATAATTATTTTCCAGGATTGGTAAACTATATGAAATTTAAAAGACTTTCACGGAAGGCTGGTTCTGCTGTGTAACAACAATATGGCTTGTGGTCACGCCATGTTTGTGACTGGCTCAGAAAATGTGACATATTCTATAGTTCACATGAACGTGCACTTTAATCATCGCAACCTCGGCCAGCGCGAAATTCGCGGGATTTTGCCTAGTACCCTCAAATTGCTCCTGCCATTGGCGTGGAACCGGGAGGAAATTTCACCGCCCTTCGGCGCCGCAAAATTATCGTCAACCCACAACAGGCGCAGTTTCCCACTTCGCGAGTTTCAATACAGTGTTCTAGCGAAATAAATAATAGTTCCGGCGGCTTCAAGTCACCGGTAACGTTCAATAAAAGTAACGTTTCAGATTTTCCTTTAGGTTCGCAATAAATAGGCAAATATTTTTTTTCGCCTTAACTGCAAACAAGAAGGCAATACAAGAATCCCCCGTACAAATGACCCATCGCATTGCATGTGTACACTTCCCGTAATAGGCTGGTATGTCATGCGATTGAATGCGAGAAAACAATTAACAAAGAAAACTTGCTTATGCACTACGTATATTGCGCTGATTTTGTAGTTTGTAGTACTCCCTAGTTTCTTTTTCTGTGATTGTCTTTTGGCGGTGCTTGTTTTCCTGTGGTATTCACGTATTAAAGCGAAAGCCTTCTCAGCAGGAACGATGGCATTCTGTCAAAAAAAACTAATGTATTTCCTCATTGACAGGTTGGACGATAAAAAGTCCTGATGTATATCTCTGCATACGGGTTGCGTGCTTAAAACCGGGCTTACAATCTGTCAAAAATGATTCATTTTAAATACCAATAAAGGAACTCTTGTGGGCGATACAGTACACTGATAGATCATGAAGAAGGGGTACAATAGTACACCTCCCAAAAACCACGTATTGGTATATATACAGATCATTCGTAGAAGCGTTTAGTGATGCGTGAAATATGGTCGCATCAGTCCTTTCTTCGTTTGCGATTACTGTCGTTTTAAGATTTCACGATCGATTGGACGCACTTTCAGTGAAGTTGCAAGTAGTTTTAGCAAAGGTGCCGACGCCCTTTTGACGCAGTTTTTGTGTTGGAAAGCTTTCGCGTTTCTCTCAGCTTTTTAATGACAAGAGTATAAACATTTTGAACTCTCGATCCTTTACATTGCCTCTTCTGGTTAGAAATGGGCTTCAGCAAGTGAACAAAGATAATGCAGTTTTTTGAACAATGAACCACAGCGTACGCAATGAGCAAAAGTCCCCGGCACGCCGAATCGGTGGCTCTCCATATAATTTATCACATCCTAGCCCGGTGACGCGATGACATCGAGTTTGCCCAAAACAACTGAGCCCTACCCCCAAATTCTGGTTGTATGCTTCGCGGACTCTCAATCCTCTTCTTATAATGCTGCATCTACTTGACATGCTGTTTTTGTTTAATTTTTATGAAAGGTTTGTCGCCCTTTTGGTATTATGAATAATAAACGTTGTCATATAATCATCATAAACCACTTATCCCTTTCTACAGTTGCGGAGCTTTGCTAGGAATGAATTGCATACTTACGTTAAGGTTGTTTGCTTCGTCGATTAAACATGAGTTCCATTTCCAAGTGTTGTAAGAGGGCCCGTGGTGTTATAGACATCCACGTCAACTGGAGGCATTGTTGTGCTGTGACTTTTGATACATTGCAGTAGCATAGCAAAAATTATAACCGTCAAAAAGTAAATAAGCTGCGCCTCCGTAATAGTTGAGAGCTTCTGCATTTCTGCTGAATATAACAAATCTTATAGCAGTTTATATATCGGTTGCGACTAGAAAAGAAGCGCACACACTGCCTGTGGGTGTGCTTTCATTCCTACGTCGACCGAAGATATTGTATTTTCAATCTATTGTGTGCGAAAACACGAAAGTATTGTTTCGATTTTTGGTCAAACATATTATAGAGAGGCTGACACGTCAGTATGCAAATTCATTGCAATTCATTGTATTCAACTGAGATGTATTTTGGGGACAGTTTATAGGATACAGCCAGTACTGCATTCGAAAATAGAGCCAGTGTCGTGACCACTTCACTGGCTTGATTAAGGAGCTTCTTTTGGAGCTGAAGATGAGAGCGGCTCAAGACCTCCATACAGTGTGACGTGCTTGAGATGTCCTTTGCAGTAATGAGGCAAGCCGTTGTCGATCATTTTTAGTGAGCACATTTGTAAGCAGTTGCGTATTTATTAAATCGAAAGTATTAGCTTCCCCACTTTCCAAAAAAAATTTGTTCGGGCTCCTCTTGTCTAGTCTAAAAAATGCCCGAAGCTCTAAATAGTAAAAAATGTGGTTGTTCCCTCTTCCTTAGGAACCGGTAAAACACGAAGGTGAAATGTGCCTTAACAGGAGCAGTTTAATAATTTTTGTGCATCGGTATGAACTTGCACGTCGCTCTTTATATTTCGTCGTAATGGCACCGTTAGACACATATATGTTAAGCACTGGATTGCACACGTCGGAGCATTGCGTAAATCCTACTGAAACCACAGGCGCTCGCAAACCGTCGCTTCGAAAGAAACCAAACGAGTTATCAGCGAATCGTTTGGTGAACACGCGCTGCAGAGGACCGCGTCACGTCACGACACGAGCGCGACATCAGCCAGTTGGCTTCTCCACACATTGCTCTGCGCGTCCCCCGTACACGTAGGCGCTGGCACCCTAGATAAAGCGCGTTTGTCGCCCTAATAACGCGTATGCTGATAGCATGGATGACCGGATACTCAGGAGAGGCCCCTACAATCTCAAAGCATTGCTCAAAGTTTGGAGGAAGTGACGTCATTTTTGTTGGGCCCATAGACAGCGTTGCCTAGTTGTTTACGGCTTCGGCGGCTACATTTGGCCAAATTCAACGGACAATTTTTTACGGTGCTTTGACTCTAGATGCCTCGCTACGCTTGCAACGCAGCGCAGTCGCTGCGGCAAAAGTTTTTAGATTAGGTAAGTTTGAAAACTTCGCCGTTGTAGGCGGCCGCAACTCGTATCACGGCCGCAGCGGCGCAGGCGTCACCTCGAGATCGGCAGAGCGAGCAGCTGCCGCCACAGTCGGTGCTTTGCTTGCTGTGCGTTTCTTCGTTGTGAAGCGAAGCGAAATTCTCCGCAGCTGAGACGTAGCGCACACCGCCGTGCTGTACGGACCCAAACACTGCCCCCGTGGTCTGCGTTCGCTTTCTCGAGCCGCCCGTACCGCGTAGCTGTTATCAAACCGGAAACAGCAGAGGAGAATGGGAAAGAGGGCTGGGCTCAGTGGGCTCAATGACATTGCGGGAGCGGCTCCACAAATGTGGTGTCAGGGCCTCTCCTAACCTTTTCCCTCCTCTATGGCTCATAGTGTAGTCGGGAGCGCGTTTCGTACCTCCCGTTTCGACGGAAGAGTTCGGGAATGAATCCCGGCGCCACCGCATCAATCGAAGTTTTTCTGGCGATGTTATTTCTGTGACAGACATGACTTGAGTTAGATCTTGGTGGACTCCGGCATAGAACACTTTCTTGTTAATAAACACATCTGCCACCCCATCCGTTTGGAACCAGGTGTACACATTACCAGAATACAAGATTGCAAATGGTGCTATATACGCTTTAGTTATTCGTTTCAGACAGCAATATACGTTGCTGCATAACATAAAATTGCTGATTTTGCCGCAGCCAGCGAATCATGCCCAGATGCGGGAGACCGGCAAAAATTACTCGAATATATGCAGTCACTTGGTCGTATAAGGTTGACACTTGCATGTCTTTGCAATGTGATTGTAGCGGTCCCCGCAGGAATATAAAGGTCTCTTCATCGTTGTAAACTCTAGGACCGTCTTCTGTAATAATAATAACCACTGTTTTTTCTTGTATGCAAATATTTTGTTAAGGAATCCTGATATCTGAAACCCGAAATCTTCAGAATACTATGGTTTAGTGGTCCTTCTGTTAAAATGCGAGTGAGGAGCAACTTTTCGAAATCCTTGTATTAAGAGAAAGACTAGCAGCCCCAATAGGACGTAAGGTACAACACTGATCTCCACAGCCACAGCCCATACGCTAAGAGAATGTACTTGAAGCTTGATTTCAATTCTTTTGAAGAACACTGCACTAAAATCAATTCATTTCGACAGTTAAAAATGCTTTTCCAGCCATTTCGGCTTCTGGAAGAAAATGAACTCTGGTTGCCAAGGCAAAACAAGCCCTTCTCAATCATTCATGTATTAACACAAAGCACACTGACATGAAGCTTACCAAAGTGGTGTTTACACCCGGCGTGACAACAATTGATTTTAAATTGCCTTAATACTGTTGTAATGGGCCACATGGGAAGAGATGCCTCCAGACTAAAGGAAAAACAAAATTCAACAATATCTTTGTATAACTTTCTCTTCGACACTGAAGTGCAATACTCACTGAAGAAAGAGGCACATTCCAATTGTTTTGCTTAACGACTTCTTTCACATATTTGTGAACCCCCCCCCCCCTGATATGA
Source organism: Haemaphysalis longicornis (assembly GCA_013339765.2). Lineage (NCBI taxonomy): Eukaryota > Metazoa > Arthropoda > Arachnida > Ixodida > Ixodidae > Haemaphysalis > Haemaphysalis longicornis. Next base: position 80,825,907 of record CM023452.1, on the reverse strand, counting down.
CAGTTAATAATGATGAGGATGGTTTGAGGTGCAATGCGTACAAGGTATGAAAGCTGCAAAAAACGTGGTTTTTAAAGGTTCAAAGGTAACTGAACATTAAAATGCGAAATCAAGACCGCAAGTAAAAATACAAGAGAATAATTAGGCTTGTATAGATGGCCAGGCTTTGGATATGGGTGATATCAAAGGAGGTGAAAATTGATCATCTGAAAAAAGCAGAAATACGCCTAAGAAAACACATTTATTAGTGGACTAAAAACTGTGATGAGTGCAAGACAATGAACTTTAATGATCCCGAGGAGCATGCTTGCCGTTCAGGGTGGAGCGCTTCATGTGGAGGTCGGTAGAAGACTGTGATGAGTGCCTGATGCTCTATCTTGCGGCGTGGAATGGTGCGCCATGTTATGTGGAGGGCTTTGCATGTAGACTATGAGAGTGGAGGATGTGGATCAGCAACAGTTCTTCACCACACATTATACATAGGGGCCTTGGAGGTCCTAAGACGCGGTGGGAGTATATTACATGTGTGTGGCCCATCCGTAACCTACCTAAGACAACTTGAGAATGTCGGTTGTGCGAGTCAGTCATGTATCGTCTGTGGCGTGGCTTCAGCATTGTAGTTCGTCGTGTGTTCACTACAGTGAGCGTGCCACGTTTTAAGAAGTCTGCTGAGTGTCTTAACGTCTGTGTGAGGTTGGGTTGTTATGTCCACTGGTTCCCGAAGTGCCGCAGCGCGGCAACCATTTTATCTGGGAGCTCGTTCCCCGATATTCCAGAGTTGATTCGTACCCAGCACACACCAAATTCTAGATTTCAGGCATATGCAGAAGAAATGGTCCGGAAAACGACCATCACGCTCTTGGTTTTTCGAGAACTTCCATGTGATAATGTCCGCATCACCGTTAAAACCGGTGTAAATAATGAATTAACGAATTTCATGCTCGACAATATGACTGAGCAAATAAGTGCTGTACGACTCCCCCTAAAAACGTTGGTAATATAGATTCATCTTCCTGCGTATAGTTACGTCTCTGGGAACAAAAGTGCAGAGCCGAAACTGTTCTCAACGCTCCGGTTTAAAACTTTTTAAATTAAATTTCTGGTAGCGATAAAAGTTATGCAGAATCGCAGCTCCGAAAAGTGGGTATTTATTACTTTTCACGAAAGACACATCACACGACTCACGGCCACCACCCCATGGTGCAACATACGAGCGAAATGCCTCGAAAGTGTAAAAAGAAAGTAACCGAGATTACAGGCCCTCTCTCCGCCCGTGTGAATAAAGACCATCAATAGACAGATGAATGTACAATCTCTACGATGTGAATGTATTAAAAAGAAGGATATAAAAGGATGGTAAGTGATAGAAGAAATTTAAAACACATACAACGGCTCAACGTATGTTCACTGTTGCTCTAGGCGGCGTTTAAAAGATTCTACGTAGAGGTTTTTTCAGGGCTTCAACGAAACGCAAAAGACGCAAGGTGAGGAAACAACGCCACACTAGGTCTAGAATTGCTTGTGCTTCTTTGGAAACACGACACTACCGTAATCGAAGCGACACCAGAGCAACCTCATAACAATACCTAATGAGAGTTCTTTGTACGCACTCTATGATTGCGGTTATAGGCCCTTCAAAAAGTTTATTGTTTTTGTTAAATTTATTCAAAGCTTCTATGTGAGGCACCGACCCATCAACGCAACGAACCCAAGACCTAAACATTGGGTTCTAGAATTTTTATTATCTGGGTTAATTACGTTCTTTTTTGAAGAAATGTAGTTATCATAGATTTTAATGTCAAAGCTCGCACGGGTCCCACGCGTCTGGGAAAATTCAACGCCGTTACATTTAAGGGGAGTGTAAGGTGCACTTACGAGATTAGCGGCCAGGCGCCCGAGCTGCGCGTGAGAACCCGCCGCTCTGCCTGGTGGCCCAGCACTGTAGACTCTACACTGCAGCCGTCGCCAATTCGTCACGGCGCGCACGGGACACCCACCGTGCGCGCCACGGGAGACCCATCGTGCGGCCCACCGCATACCACAGGGATAATCCCCTATTGAGAAAGCAGACGGCGCCACCGGGTTCCGGGAACCGTCTGCTGAACGCGCGGAGGTGGTGGGATTACCGGCGTCGGGACGAGCGCCGCGCGAGTCTCAATTGTTAACGCCCCCCGGCCATCATAACGCACAGTCGCGTCTTCCGCTCTCACCCGGCGCGGTCGCACGCACCTACTCGTCGGCGAGCGTGCCGTTGACCCAAAGATTGCGGCGCCTCATTGAATATTCCGTGGCGTGCTGAGTTACAGCTGTCTACGTGAATTTGGGCACTCCCTTAAGGCTAGAATACATGGAGCGATCTTTCACGACGAAGTCCGCGCGGCGGAAGACCAGCCGCGTCACGACGCCGAATGTTCGTCGGGCTGCGCTACATGTAGCAAAGTACGGCGGCCGCCGCCGCATCGCCGCTGCGCTGCTGTCAGTGTGGCTAGACGAGGCAAATACATTGCAGTGAAACACAGGAGAAGCAAAAAAAGCCGTCAAGACTATTATTATTGCTTTTTAGTTGCAAAACCCTCTGGAAAGGCGTAAAATGTTGTGTAGAAGTTTTTAATGTTTTTGTTGTGTTTGCTATGACGACGACCGTTGCTATGACGACGACAAACGCTACTGCGTTAGGCTTAACAGCTAGAAAAACGCCCTTCTATCTGAAAAAAAAGGGTATTTGTCGCTTGAAAATTGATGTGAGGGCAAGAGGGGACAAATTTATTTCGAAGTAAACGGTTTATAACACGATATCGCATTGAGGGATTAGCGACGAAGCTGTTATTGCTGTGAAGCGGGCGCAGAGGGCCCCGCCATGATTGGCAACGCTTTGCCGCTGCCGTCGACGGCGACGAACGTTTCCTGCCCCGGCTAGATCGGCGGCGGTCGATGTTTTTCCGCCGCCGGGCGTCCAGTGGATGCCGCCGGGCGAAGTTCGTCGACTATTCGTCGAATAAACGCTCCATGTATTCCGAGCTTTACGCGTGTACGAACGCTACAGGGGCGGTCCCGAGAGAGGGTGATCTCGAGGTTTTATAAGGCCGAACTTGGCCGTTGGAAATTGTTCTTGTCTGAGCGCCGAGCTGGGGAGTTCCCGGCGGGACAAGGAGTCTCGACCGTTGAAGTTAGGTTGGGATTTGTGAGCCCCCTATGTTAGAGGTTAAGATCGCGTTGGAGGTTTAGGGTACAGCGCCGTACCGGGCAACTAGACGGATCTTGCGGAGAGACAGAGTCTCGGACGTCGTTTCTCGAGCGGTTTGTGTACGCTCCGAGGATAGGAGAGTTAGACGAAGTTGAGGAGCTCGAGTGATTTGTGCGCACTCGGAGCTAGCGTCTAGCTGAAGTTCGAAGTTTTTCTTTTCATTGCTCATGTACCCAGTTATCCTACTGTAAATAGCCGTATATAAACTCTTCGTTTCATTTAATCAACCTCAACGCCTCGAGTTTGTCAATTCGACCGCCATCTCCGAGAACTTAAACACCATCGCCCTGCCAGCCTCCCGCCAAATCAACCGGAGCCCGGGCGATTGGGTTCCTGATCGACACCGGACTTCGGGGAAACGATCTTTACTGGGAGCATTTTTAAAATAATTTTCATCTGTTTAGCGTACACGTGTTTTACCCCAAGCAAGAATTAAGGTTCACATATGAACATGCTACATCATAGATAGTTGGACGTCGTCTGCATAGATTGAACAGGCATATGATATGTGAAATGCCTGCCAAGCAGAATAGCATTGACTATAAACCAAGTTCACCCAAAAACTCCCGCATAAAGCACGTCATGTTCCTGCACGCAAACGGTTGTCAATGCTGACCCAAATTCGATGCAAAATATTTGTTTTGACATCCAACTAGCAACTCTGTTCAGCTCATTCCTAACACACGGAAGTGTTCTAAGTATGTATGGATGTCGTAGCGCAATGCTGTGTCGTACGCCTTTTCGGTATCAACAAATCTTCTCACACGCTACTGTTTGTGTACAAAGGCCTCTTTAATGTGGGATTCATCGGCAAAGGCGGATTATTCCTGGTTGTCCCCAACCTGAAGCCAGCCTGGTCGCACTCTAGAAGACATTTGTACTGTAAAAGTACACATGTCTTTTATAATCTTCACGAGTAGCTTACACAGGCTGCTTATGAGAGCTATGGGATGATAATCTGAGACGAAAATGGCTCCTTCCTCTCTTTCGTAAAGCAACTACATTGGACCCCCTCCAAGACGTTAGAAAGTGCTCCAGACGCCGATTTTCTTGCACAATTCTAAAAATTTTCAAGCCTGGCAATGAGTGACTGTTGTATAGTTGTGTATGTGCTAAATCTTGAATCTCGATGTGAAAACGTGCTTTCGCATAGAGAAGCCCTCACTTCATGAGTTCATCGTAGGGTTTAGGGGCGCCACGCGGCCGGGGCCCCCAGGGAGGGCCCGGGTTAATTGGTGAAAACCCTTTATAAAATTATAAAAACCAAAATCTGTACACCCCGGGATTTTTTTTTTTATTTTCGCCTCCATCAGAAAAGCAGCCGCCGTGGCCGGTAATCAAAACCGCCACCTCATCCTCAGCAGCACAACGCCTTAGCCATGGAGCCACCGCAGCAGGTCTCAGTTCATGACGTGAGAATTAAGAGTTCAAAGTGGAGTATGATTGGTTATGGGTTAGGGATTCTTTTTGCAACACTGTTATGTTCCCTAAATCTGCAGAATTCGCACACGCTGGAACTGTTGCGCACGTGAGTTGGCCTCGTATTCCACTGTGTCCACCATTGGGTTAGGGAGGGGGGGGGGGGCGTCTGTGAATCTGTGGTCCTTTGAGTTTTTCAAACCGTGTCCATATATTGCGCTTGTATATATGTCAATTTGTATGTGGTCCCAAAAAGGGTTTTTTTTTCCCGTTAAACATTTGCTTTCCCTGTGACGTGGGGCGCTGACGACGCATACCGAAAGTCTGGAACTGGAACTACCACGCCTGCCTACAATCGTCCCACCAAAGCTTCCTCCTGGTGCCTGCCTCAATGGGGGCATGCAGAATGAACCTTTTGGTCACGTCTGGTATGTGAGCCATGATAAGTTCGGCTGCTTTCTCCTGGTGTATATGTGATATGAATATTCTGTGTAGTTTCGATCGTTCTCCAAGCTTTTCAGACTGCTGTTCCTCCATGGAGCCTTTTAGAGGAAGGTTAAGTGATTGTGCCTCCGTCTGTATATGTTAATACGGCCGCGAACCATGCGTTGGGTTTGTTTGTGTTTTCTTTTGCCGACCATACCGCGAACCATGCATTGGGTTTGTTTATGTTTTGTTTCTGCCGACCGGCTGCGCGGGGGTGTTTTGTGTTATCTGTGTGCCAAGTGAAACCCATGTTCCTTTCTATATTTTTATGCCGCATGTGTTATCTCTTTTGATAGCAAAAGCTTTTTTAAACTAAGGTCAACAGTCTAGACTGTTTTTCTTTGATCTAGAGTGTTCTGGATAAAAGCAACGGTTTGAGAAAAACTCGCACCAAAAATAAATTCCCGAAGAGCAGACGCCGCGGCCTTCGACTCGCCGACGCTCGCCTGGCACGTCACTTTGTTGGCTGCTGCTTCCCCGACTGTGTATTCTTTGAGTGGTTAGGAGAGCACAAGTTCGCTCCAATACACGTGCTTTCTTTGAGAGAGAGAGAGAGAGTATACTAGCGTGCATGCATTGACAACTGCGTCATCTTTGGCTTCGCGACATCTGGTGGAGGTACCGGGCACATGCACCCTAAACCCTCTTCAAGTCGTCAACCAAGCCTAACTAGTGCTAGCCGCCGACAGCAAGGGCTATCGCCTCAGTGTGGACTACTGCTAAATAAATTCAAGGCGGAGGACGTCCCGACTGGTGGTATGAAAAACGCAGCCACGATGACCAACGCAGCGAGTACTCCTGCAGTTCTGCAGCAACACTGGAGCAACCATCTTTGCACTGGTCACCTACGGAAGATCCTGTGAAATGGCTGGAGCATCTCGGGAGGGGAGGAAAGTTTAATCGATGGGATAACGACGAAACTCTCAGGCAAGTGTTTTTCTACCTTGAAGACTCCGCACTGCTGTGGTTCCAGAACCATGCACGTACGCTAACGACCTGGGAATAATTCAAGACCGAGATTTCGAAAACGTTCACGGCTGTTGTACGCAAAGAAAGGGCCAAACAACTGCTGCAGACACGCACGCAGCATTCTAATGATAGCGTGCTCGTGTTCGTGGAGAGTAGAAGCGACGTTTTTCGCCGTGCGGAGCCAGAAATGAGCGTAGAAAAAAAGTAAGGTTTAATGATGCTAGGGGTTAAGCAGGAGCTCTTCGCATGCCGTTTCTGCAACCACCCGAAGACTGTGGCCAAATTTGTGTCTTAGGCGGTCGCATTGGAAAAGGCGCTGGAAATTCGTACGAGCCAGTACGACCGCCATATCAATGCGCACTTCCGAGACATTCGTTGCCGGGGCCCTGATGCACTACGCAAGGCCATTCGCGCAGTCGTCACGGAGGAGCTTTGGAAAATTTTTCCAATGACGCCACACCCTCAAGTCGCCCCCCTGCCTGCGTCATCTGAGAAGAGGTTTAAAAGGCACCTGGGACTTATACGGCATCGGAAGCGCGCAGCGAGCCACCAGCTATGACATACTCAAAAGCTCTTCGTCGACCCCCCCTGCTCCAACACGTCGTGTAGAGGCCCCGCCGTACCGCCCCCCCCACTGTCGCCCGCCCGACCCCCTGTAGTTCACAACGAACGCCGAGGAAGACAGACGTATGGGGAACCCCGGGAAAATTTGTCCGCTGTGCTACCACTGTGGAGAGGCCGACCACATCTTTGTCGCTACTCATTTCAAGAGACTCGGACTTCGTGGTTTCTCTGTCGACGCAGCTTTAAACTGCGTCGTCGCGAGATTTGCACTGTAATGTGGGTCTCAAATTTTCTGAACGCTGATGACGGCCTGTCGTTCGCTGCTATTTCATTCTTCATCCCCCCCTTATTCGCTTCTGCCTATTTAATTCTGGGCATTTTCCCTTTTTTTCTTCCTTCTTATTGTTGCGTATCTAGCCTTGCTCTCTTTTTTTCATGTTGATGACACCGTTTTGGCTCCACAGGTTTTCTAATCTGATTCCGGCGGCACCAGCTCGGTTACGAAGTCTTCGTCCGTACCCTTTGTCGGAATCTCTCGACTATGGGTAGTTTGGAAGGCTAAAATATAATTCCAGCACTCTCTCACGTCAGCAATCATTTACCTGCATTTTTTACGAGCAAACAAAAAACAAAAGTGTCTGTGAAATACTTCAGTACACATCGAATGCAGGCAGTAGTGGCAGTATGCTTATCCACCCATCATGTATATTATGGCCTGGTATCATTCGAAAAAGTTTTTAAAAATGTAAGTATTGCTTCTATTCTTCAAAGCACCCGATTATTACAAGCTAAACCATTTGTTTGGAAGCCAAAAAAGGGAAAAAACTCGCTTTTTATCTGAATTATTCCTTCTGAAGAGGCACCACGCAAAAATTTGTACCACCGGTGAATAGGGAAACAAATTTTTCAAAAGAATGTACACCTAATTCCACTTATTGGACAGCTCCCAAACCAGTTTCAACGGACGTGTGAAAATCTCAATGCATGGGAATGCAGATGGCAGCACAGAAAATGCACTTGATTTGTACCGTGCCTTTCAAACGCAAGTATGTGTGGTATAAAAAATGGGACAGATGCATCCCGTTACCCCTCCACTTTCTTCCCATTTAATTGGCACAATATCCAATATTGCTGCCCCAACTACACGTGAAGGATTTTCTGCTTTATTGGCCACTCCGTGTTCGTCCTCGTCACGTCGTGCCCATCGCGAGAATCGCCCTAATCAGGTCCGGTGGCCAACTTCCCCATGGCGCAGAACGCTGTGTAGTGTCGTAACTGCGTAGTAGTCGTAATACCGCCGAAAAAAGACTCAAATATGTACGATAAAGCGGATGTGTATGGAGCTTTATGCGTCCCCTTAGCGGTGACAGCATGATTGAAATACAACAATGCGTACTTTTACCGCTACCCGCGAGAAAGAGGCGACGCACCTCGCAAGACTCTGCGGACACGGAACCTACGGGTTAAAGAAAGAATTGATGTCCACCATGCTCGCTTTCCCAGAGTATTCGTTAAAAACGACAACTACCTTCCCGGTCAGCAGCTACTTGCTTTTTCATCATTGTGATGAATCCACATTGCATTTGCGCGGCTTGCTATCTGTGACCGTGGTTCCCCATGTGCTCTGCTCAAAGATGTACCTGCCCTTTTGATATATCTGTTATGTGCTGAAGCTGTCTGTTAGGCGCTAATATTATCAAGACACATGTTTGAAATGAAGCCTTGATTTCCATTAGCTAGGGACATGGTTTTTTACTTCGCGCTTGAAGCTGTGCTTCAAATGCGCATCTGCACGGCCGCCCCGCGCGCAGGTCGACGTACTTGTCGTTCCAGTCGGTGAATGACAGAACTCCCGAAGATTAGACAGCTATAAGCAGCGAGTGCACGACGTTATCTTTGCGGCGCGCGCTGTGTCTCCTTTTGTTTACTCTTATCGCACGTGAGATTCTAGTTTAGTCGTTTCACAGAAGCAATTTGTGCATGTTCCAAACGCCCGCAGTGATCCGCGCGCCTGCTTAGCGAACGTCGCGGGCGGGTGCAAATCAGAATAGTCAAAGTTTGGTCTTAAAGGGGAGAATCCCGACATTGCGAAAAAGTTTACCGGAGATTTAAGGTTTGCCCCTAATGTAGAGCAGTTTAAAACACAGCCCGATTGCATTGAAACTTACTTCACGCGCAGATATTCCACGCCCTAAACATTACACCATGGCGTAATATGTTTGCTTTATAAGTTTATCAAGCCGCCGTATGTTGCATGATGTCATCGCTGTCTTGAGAAGCCAAGTATGTCTGCAAAGCATTCACAGCAATTCAATATAAACCAAGTTCTTATAAACAGACCCTTTTTTCAGTATGGGTAATGTGTTCAATCGTTTACATTTAAATATGAGTCTTCTCGTGACAACTAACGATATTCTGAAAACTGGGATATTCTGAAATCGAAGGGGATAGTATTAAAGAAAATAGCAGTTCCAAGTCAAGACCTGCGAAATGATCAACCCATTATGCAGTGAAAGCTGCGTGACATTAACAGCTGAGCGCACAAAGGCAGCTAAACATGCAGCGGTCCACCATCCACCACTGTAATCATAACTTGAAAACCCTTCCCTAAACACCTACACATTACTCATTTTTGAAATCAGACCACGTTGACGTTTTTACAGCCGCATCATGCAGCTCAGAAATTCTTGACACTCCGCTGGCCACCACTGCTGGCACTTGTGCGGTTCAGTTGACACAACAATGCTCATTTTCTAAGGCATTTAACCAACATCATTTTTGGGACCCCTCCGGGATATTACCATTTTTCAGGCGAAAGGAGGGTTGAAACACCAATTTCTTCCAGCTTGTGTTCCAAGTTAGTCACCACACCTAACAGCAAGCATCGGAAGTCACGGCAACAAAAGAGTGGGCACCTTTCTGCACACTAGGTCTTTGGCAGCTTCGAGCCTGAGCCAACAATTCCGACTGCAGAGCCAACAAGGGAAACCAATTTAGGCAATTACATCGTGGGAATATGACCAGCAGTAACATCTGTTGACATACTTCTGTGGGACGATTAGGTTTCTCCGGGGAAATTATTGTTCAGCATACCCCGCTCTTGACCCTTAAAAATTAGGGAAAGAATCTGAGGTACAGAAAAGTGCCACGTCGATATATGTGTGTATTATTCAAGGACGCATTGCCGTTCAGACCTCCTAGTAAGACATTGCCATTCTTTTGTTGTCTGTGTGAATATGTAATGTGTGTCAGCATGGATTTGAAGCAGCAACAGCATGTATTATGGCATTGCTGTTTCCATTTCAAGTAAAATGTACCAAACAATAAAAATATACAGTAATACAAGCCCTATAACAGGCCGCACATGAGACAAACACTTCGCAGCTTTAACGCATCATTAGAAAAAGCTTCGGGGTTGGCAGTCACGCTTGCTTCTGAGAAACAGGAATACTTGAATTGAAAACCCAAAATTTTCTAGCTGCGAAAAAACTTTTTTATCTGTTCGGTCAAGTGTAACACATAATATAGTATCAGATACAGACATATCGTGATTCGCACACACAAGCTCAGAAAAGAAGGCCTTCTAATATTAAGCTACCGACGGTTCTCACAAAAATGACCAGACAGGCACTTATCCACAGTGTGGCTAAGCCAGCCATTTCATAATTATGATTTGTCTATATAATGAGGTGATTCGTTGCACGAAATAGGTTACCAGTGAGCTTCTGTCCTCTCGTTTTAAGAGTGGAGCACTTTAGGGGCCCGGTTTGTGTTTGTAGCTCGCCCGGGGTCTTAAAGTGATGCGCCCAAACAGAATCTCCGAAGAAAAAACCGCTTCCCCCGGTATAGATCGAACCTGGGATCCTCGCGTTACGAAGCTAATGTCTATTTCGTTGCACCGCAAAAAATTGGGAAATAACAAAATGAGCGAATTGCACCTGCTCTTTTATTAAAATGGTACTGATTGTTCAGACAGGCTCAAATAATCCAGAATATTCATTCACCAACAAAGCTCAATGCTACAATATTGCGAAGTACCACATAAAAAGCCTAGCAATTTTCAATTCGGATCAGTGCTTCCAAACTTCCGGTTTTCTCATTACGATACCTCAACTCACTGTTCTGACAGCTAATAATTGGTTGCTCCCTCAAGTACGTCACACAGCCCCTGCCTCATATTATTAAGGTGATAAACGCGGATCAGTTAAAAATCCCCTCCATGGATCAATTACTCTTTGTGATTACAAAATTCCCATTTACCGAAATTTCAGCAAGATGTGGAATCGTGAACCTTTCGATTAAACATAGCTGTCTGACATCTTCATGGCCACTGTAAAGTGCAAAGCTTCTTTGCGCTAGTTTCCTGAAAAAAAAGTATTCCTCTGCCGGCACCACAACCTCCTTGTTTGTTTATTCTTGTTTTCTTTCTTTCTTTTGCAGGATGTGCACGGGAGCCTGATTTCACTCCTCAAGAGCAAGGCACTGCTACTGTACATCCGGAACTGGCGTCTCAAGCTCGTGTGAAGTTTGACAAGGCTGTTAAAGGGTAAATCAGGAACACTTGTAAACAAATTTATTTACCCCCTTTGATGGTTCCGATGTTAATTTCTTCCCCGGGAAATTTCCCTCATTAGTTGCTAGTGTCTCTTTATGCCCTATCAGATTTTACAGCAGTTTCCCATGCAAAGTCCATGCCGGTGGAGTAAATGCCGAAAAACAAAAAACACGAAATAATAAATACAAATTTGTAGATAAGTGTCCGTCACTTTTACAGAAACTACACATTCTTGTATAGCTCTATCAACTTCTGTTAACTTCTGTTCTGTCTGGTAACCCATGCGCATTTGCAGAACTGCAAGCTGCGGTCGAAAAAACCCAAAGTTAACTGAAAGCTCTATTATTTGCTGGAAATATTCCACTTACTTTCGGCATTGAATCGTGCATAAGTTCCTCCGCAAAGGCACCAGTACTTATACGCTGTTACAAAAACAGGCTGCAACCCGATACCAAAAATAAAAGTCAACTTAACAGCTCACTGCGAAAGCCCAGTAAAGGCGGTTGCTAAACTTGTTCAGTTGTTAAATCTCGCAGGATGTTTACTTTTAGCTATGTTATACAACGGGCATAGGCCAGAAAGTGTCTTACCTACCAGGTAGCGGTAAGACTACTGATAACGCGAGATTGAGCATACAAACATACAAACCTTAATGCAAAACCCCTTACGTGTGGCTAATTATGCAACACGTAGAAGTAATGAGAGTCAATTATACTTAGAAAAAACACGAGAAAAAAAATAACTGCTTTTACATAATAGTGCGACACAATTGGAACCAAAAATATATGTTTCAAAACCATTCAACGTGAAAATAATGCGGTAGAAAGTACAATGATGATTTCGAACAAACCGATGGCACGTTTTTTAATTGAGCAAAAAATGAGCGGAATAGCGGAACTACAAACACAAAACACACCATGTACCATACTTACTGAAGTCTCGTCTATTCTGAATGCTCGTCTATTCACTAGCGGCTTCAGCATGCTTTCGAAGTGGCCTGTGGGTAGTTTTGTTTGAAAGGGCAAAGATGGTATTCTCTTTAATCTTTGGGCTAATGATTATAGCCTGTTATGGAGTAGTTAAGTCATAATAAGCACCGAAGTCTACTCGTCGAATTCACAAATATTTTTACGTGACGCTCGAACACAACAAATAAGCAAAGTATGCTCGAAAATTCGCGACAGTTGGAACTCCTTGCTATCTACAAAGTTGCGACACTCCACAGCATATTTGATGCTAGGCAGAAAAAGGTGTGGTAATATAGGAGTGGGGGTTTGTTGAACATACGAGAAAAACTTCGCACTGTGGTTGCGTGCTGGGGTGAATTGTGGTTGCGTGTTACAGCAAGACTGGGTATGTCTAACCCCCTCTCCGGTTCCTATACAGCGAAGCCGTTTTACTCGGCACTGTTTCCCGGTTCTTCCTCGCCGCCGCCGACGCATCTTTAAGAAGTTTTCTGCACCTTGCCACGATCATTCCTCTCTCTCAGTTTGCGAAATAGACTGAAAAAGGCGCTACCGCCGTTATAACAGTTGGGGTCTAAGAAGCGGCTGCGGAAACAGAAGCATGCATGGGCGCGAAAATAAGGGAAAAGGGCGCTCCCAAAGAACGTACAGCAGACACCATCTTCGCATGAAGTTCGCCTAAAGTCCCCCCATTTGCGAATCCCTTCTGGATGAAAGGCTACTTGTCCGCTTGGATCGTTCGCTAGAGCGAATATATATCGTACGGATTCAAGGCCTTTTAGAGCGAAATTTTCAGCAGTGTCTTTGAAGTCTAAGGACGCGCACTAACCGACCGGCAGGTTTAAGCGTGCACGAAGCAGAGGAGGAAGGAGGAGCGTGCAGATGCAGCAAGGCTTCAAGTCTTCATGAAATCACCGATAACGCGCCCGTTGTTATTGGAGGAGATTTTAACGAGAATTACTCAGGGCCCCAATATGCACGGTCTACTCTCCCCGTGGTAGGAGGATTTGTGTTGGTGTGCTACACCAACAGTGAAATTCCTGGAACTCTTTTTGGGAAAAGGGGAGCACATGTCTGGCTACTAGAATAACGCTTCGTTTTCCTCCAGTTTTCCTTCAGGTAATAATTTAAAAAGTGCGCTCAATCGCCTAATTGTGCAGCTTCGCTGGTCACCCTTCTTTTAATTGTAAGGGTACTAATTGTTTCTTTTTCTGTTTAAAATTCTTTCTTTCGAGCAATGATATCAGCCAGCAGACTCGCACATGACACAGCATCTCTAAAGCAGCTGCTTCCGTGACGTTCACAGCCCGTTCACGACAGGTGCCATCACCGCCAGGTCTCACACGTCACGCGCTATTCTGTACCTTTCGTGTTTTCAGATCGCAGTTTTGTCATTGTTTCATCGAAACGGTCCCGTAAGCTTTTATATATTCCTCGCGACCCTCCTCCCACCGTTGGCATTTGCCCCAACACGAAAAACAACATTCCTGGCATTTTGTAATGACGCTGACACCATAGCGGAGTGATAGCGCACCCCGCGGATAACCCTGTTCAAACCACATCATATTATAACTTTTTGTGCACTTTTGGCAGCGGGCGAATGGTCCTGTTTGGGAAGTACTGCAACAGCACCAAAGGGTTTTTAATGAATGAGCCTCTAAAGCAACACCTAAGTAATTTGTAGGGATTGCGGGAATACTAGTGCAAATTCTAGTTTTGAGCCTCAAGACCGTGTTTTAAACCCCCTCACTACTTCACGCGACTGTATTTGGCAGAAAAATCAATTCGAAAGTGTTGTACTCCCCTCTGCTACCAACTTGCCGATTTCCTTTGACGTTTCGGGGATATGGAAAGGGAAGCGCTTTTTGAGTTGGGTGAACTAGCCCGCCCCAAACATTTGAGTTCCCTTTTCAAAATTCCCTGAAAATACAGTCGCTAGACATTGAGAATTCGGAGAACACTTACTCCATAAGCGTTATTCAATGAGTGGCAGTCTGAGCTGCTGGGAATGCTGAAAATAAATAAAAAAACGGCGGTGGATTCCTCTGTCATAGGAAGCAGTCAAACATGAAAGTGAAATATGAAGCGAAAGCTGCGGCTCAGCATTATTAGCGGGTCTGCAGCTGTCTTGTGAGTGTGCTTGGCGAGCGACGTCCTGCTGACGGGTCGCTTCAGAAAAGGTGTACTGGAGTCATTTCCGTGGCGAATATAACGTCAGTGAAACTTTGGGGTATCACGGCATAAAACACTGCCCGTTTAAAATGTAAAACCCGAAAACGAACTACCCAAAGTATAACGTACCCTTTAGTACTCAAGGTTTTTTCCCCCGCAAGGGGGCCCTATCTGCAGGGGTGCACCCATTACAGGCCGCTTGCTTTGTTGTACAGGCGTCACTTCCGTGTCGGATATGACGTCAGCGAAATCTTCTTGTATCCTTGAATTAAACACTTTCGTGGAAAAATGAAAACAGGCTATACAACGTATACCTCATATTTCCACTCGTGATAGAGCTGCTCCAGAGCCTTACATTCGTTGTTTTGAAAGCCACAAAATCGAATTTCCGCGACTGCAAATTTTTTAGTTCTTTTATTAGTTTTCGGGCACCGTTTTCTGTAGTGAATTCACCATTTTTGCGCGGCAACATTCATTGCTATACCACCGAGTTGACAGAATGCATGCAGACTGAACTGACGTGCTCACGATTTTTCGTTGCAGAGGTGTTGTCATAAGCATTCACTCTTTGCGGGCATTTCCCGAATCAGCCGCCCCTTTGGCCTCGGGTGAACACGACTCTTATGATATAGGCAAAAGCCAGGCAAGATCCCAAGATGGGGGTAAAGAGCACATCGCATTTCAGCATCTCAGGTGAAGCGGAGGGCGTTCACTCCCTGTGTACGCCTGGGCTATGGCTCGTTACTTTTGCAAGCTGTGCTGGCAGGCTTATCTGACGCTTTACAGCGTACAAAATGGCAGAAGCGCAGTATTCCAGTTACTGAGATACCGAGAATGCCCAGCCAACGATAACGATTGGAATTTCAAGGAATTTGTTTTATAGAATCACCCCGAAACTGGTCAAAAATCCACCCTTGGACATCGTGTAATCACTTTGTCACTGTAATTTCACCACTACGTTGCCGTAAGGACAAGCTTTGTATTCAAATATACTAAATACTGTCGACCGGTCATTTTTATTTAGTGTGTCCAACAGAGCCTACGTACATTCTTAAGGTAATAGAGAGGCGAAAAAATAAATCATTCTCTAAGCATCTATGCAAGAGGAAAAGATAAAAAATGTTTAATTAGCCAATAACCAAAAAAAGAATGTATATGCTGTCTACTCATTTAGGAAAGCCGCGGCTGCCGCTGCTCGGGCCCGATTGGCCAGACATTCCTGGCCCCCAAGCCGTGAGCTCGTTAACCCGGTGGGCCACTGCTCTGGGAATGTAATAGCTCAGGGTGTGCATGGCCGGGGCATTCCAATACAAGATGGTATGTGGATACCGGTATGTAGCAGAGAGAAGTGGCAAAGGTGTGTTGAAGGAGGTGTGTTATAGAGGACATGGTGTATTTAAAGGCACTCGTTTGAAGAGAGAGAGAGAGAACGCCTTTAATGAAAGCTGAAGAGGTCAGCCCCACTAACGGTTGGGCTTGCTACTTCAGATGGGGAATACAGTGAGATGACAGGTGAAAATATAGAGAGAAAAAAAACGAAAGAGAAGAAGGGGAGGAAGAGAGGAGATGCACACATATATAAAATGTATATGTTCAGAGGGTTAGCAGAGTCTCTTGCAGCCCTGTTTCCGCAAGAAAAGTAAGCGGAGTTTCTGTTCCCAGCCCGGCCTCATCACGATTTCGCCAGGGTCCAAGGAAGTGGGAGAGTTCTAGAAAACTTCGACGTCGTAGTCGCACAAGTGCCTTCGATGCTGTTGCCCGCTGACTGGCATTTTGCGGGCAGTGGCTTAAAATGTGCCTCATTTTGTCGGTCGTAGAGCACACTGTACACAATGGTAACTCTACCCAGCCCAGCTTGAACAAGAAGCTTCGCGTGTATGCAACGTTAGGTCGCAGCCGGTGTAGTCTTCAGTACCCACCGCCGAGCAGGACTTCCGCTTATGTAAGAAGTGCGGCTCTTTCAGCTACTAGCTCAGTGGTGGTGGAGGATGTTATTTTGTTGTCATGTACACTACAAATACCGATCCTTTAGGTATTCACTGATCCAGGCTTGCATTCAACCTCGCAGTCCTACAAACGCCAGCTCCCTTTAATTGCTTCTTGGGTAACTACTGTCAAATGCTTCCTTTATATCTAAGAACACAGCAATGGTGAACCTTCTCGCAGCCTTTTGTGCACGATCATCTGTTACCAAGGCGATCACATTGTCAATGCTCCCTTCCTTGCCTTAATCCTGACATCTCTGGTGGGTTGACATTCCGGTTTTCGAGGTTCAAGACAAGCCATGGTGGTACCATTTTTTCTATTACCTTTCCGATGCAGCTTAATGGAGCAATTCATCGGTAAGAGTTTGTCTGTGGGGAGTTCTCCCGGCTTGAGAATCAGTACCAGGCCAAGAAATTTTGCCGCTTGCCTCAACACAGCCAGTCTGCCACGATTAGTTGTATATACTGAGCAACTGTTGAACAGCCCTGTTGTCGAGATGTCGCAGAGCCGAATAGCTAACTCCACCAGGCCCAGGTGAGGTGGACAAATTAACAGATTTTAATGCTGCACATAGCTCATTGATGGTAAAGGGCCCATCCATCATCACAGCATTTGTGGTAGGAAGCCACTCGGTCAACTGCCCGGAAATCAGAGAAGGGCTCTGGGGAGCACTGACTTCTATAAAATTATTCTGCAACATCTACTTCCCAGACTCAACGCTTGAGGGCTACTGAAGAAAATGGGTGAATCGGACTGGGTAAAGCTCTGAGGCGCGCAACACTTAACATATGCGTGACAGTGACATGCGGGGATCTAATCTTTAACAAAACTAGACCCAGCGGGTTTTTTTTCAAGTGTGTTCATGTGCTTCTGAACGCGCTTCTGCGCGCGCCTGGAAGCTCGGATGTCGTCTGGCAGTAGAGTTTTTCTGGCCCGGTGCTCGGCTCTCCGGTGAATAGCGCGAAGATGTTCGTAGTCCCCATCAAATGTAGACCATGGCTTGGGAAGTAGACTTTCCCGTGTTGATTCTGACTTGGCCCCAGCAATGCCAACTGCGAACTCCTCGCTTGTTGTAAAGCTCCAGCATTGTCTACTAATAGGTTTTGGTAGGTGTCCCAGTTCACACAGTATACCTTCCGCTTAGAGAGTCCTCCACAATTTCCTTCAATTATTGTGTGTGTGGGAACGTACCAGCAGCAGGGGTCTTTGTGTAAAAATATGGAGGCAAGCAAGTTTTTGTTTTTCCTCTAAGTCATAGAACGGACTTCGGGTGCTACGATCCAACCCGCATCCTGGTGGCTAGCAACCACCGAGCAGTTCTTGCAGGTCATACTTGTCCATGATTTTTCTTTCCAGTTGTGCGACGTATTTCAACAAGTTAATATATGCAACAATTATGCACATATCGGGTGGGGGCCTTCACGGTTGCGCCCTCCAGCAGTACTGCGGCCTCATTGGGCCCATAGGGACAACTGTGGGAAGGGGTAAGTAGATGCGTCATATCACTAGCAAGCTTCCGAGAATGTGACATTTTGTTGTGTCATCTTTGCGCTGTGCTTGCACTACCAGCAGCAGCACACCCTCGCAACATTAGTTGGCAAATGGGCTCTGATGCTGTGACTACGAAGAAGGCGTTGATAGTATTTTGGCTGACCTGAAGCCTAAAGCGTGTCAGAAGTTGCAAAGCAGTTTACTGAGCGTAAAAAAAAAGACCCGAATGGCGTTCAGCGGCAGTTATCAACAGCGGATGGTGGAACCCTGTCATTGTGGGCCGGTAACCGTTGTTAATTCTTTCGACTCAGCTCCCTTTTCGGGTTCAGTGGGCACGAAGCATGAAAGTTCGTGTTAGGGTTTAGTTCCGACATATACCCCGGTTCAGTTCCGGTTAGGTTCTTTTCCGGATCGACAAGCTGATCCACATACCATATGGCAGTAAAAAATTTCTAACTGCGAAGCTGTTTAATCTTGATTTCCATCGACGTCTCGCGTCGCTCAAAACTCGGCGCAGCAATATGCGAACTAAGAAAATGCTAGGCCAAGAAGTTTGAGGGAAAGTGGCGAGGGGACAAGGAGCCGAAGAGCAAGTGTGGGGAGGGCGCTCGTCAAGAAAAGAACGCTTCCCGTTGTAGGAATAGAACCTGGGTCCCTCGCGCTATGAAACCCGCGTCCATAAGGGGGCTAGAGTCATTAGGTGCATGTCGCTGTAGACACGTGGCTCTTTTTGGTGTCATCGTTCTTTTTTTTTTTGTATTTTGGGTGCATGTGGCGCGGTATGCTGAATACCGAAACGTCTTTTCTCGTCTGGGGTAAAAGCCGTATTCGTGAATCTTAACTATGTTCTATACAGTAGCCAAGTCAGTGAGAAGCGCTCTGCCTGTGCTTGTTAGTTATAGGCGGTTTATCTGGCTTATTGCTCCTTTTCTACTAGCGGTTCGCATCTGTTGTGGATTCCAAGTTTCAATTGTTTGTGAGATTGAGGTTGTTGGAAGCTCAGAAGATAACTGATATATGCAGTGCGTATCAGAATAATAATTCTAGCTTTTCTGCATGAGGCATTACAAAGGTGGCATAGTATGTATTTTGTATATGAGTCATGTATGATTTTTACCGTGTCTTTTTTCTGAAGCCTATCGCGTTAGTGTATAGTTCTTTAAAAGAAATGGGTAAATGTCATGGTAAACCTTTCTACAAATTGAGTGCAGGCCATTCTGATCGGGATCTGCGAATTTGTGAGCCTAGAATCTTCTGTTTGGGTGCCGTGGGTACAGGTGTACTGCCGTCTGTAACCTGCGAAATGGTACCTCAGGCACACGGGGACACGGAACCCGGGCAATGGTACACCATAAAGGAGCCATGCGGAGAAAATGCAAGTTTGTTTTATTCGAGAGATTTAAGGGTTTTTGAGGGCCTTAAAGTGCTTTTCGGCACCATACGATGCTTTATTCACTGAGAAATGAAATTTTTTTAAAATCAAAATTTCAATTCTCCCAGCTAAATCGTGTGTTTTTTCGAAGTGGACAATGACGCAGGCCCCTTTAAAAATAAATACAGGCTGCGGACCAGAGTTGCTACCATCTCACAGGCACCCGTTTGGTGGTATTGTTTATCGCCCAATTTCATAGATGGCGCGGCAATACTGCTGAAGTGCCTGTGTTTGTCACGGCCTCCGCGGTCGTCTGCCGGCGGCGCGCAGCCGGCAGCGCATCACGGGTGCTATGGTTTCGTCATCTTTTTTAACGCTCACTTTCCCTAGATGGCGCTGCAATACTTGGCTTTAGCCGGACTTCTACACCTGCCGCATTTTTTTTACTGTTCATACTAATCGTTTCCTAATACTTGGCCATGACTCGACAACATGGTCGCGTAAGCGACTTGCCGTTGTGTCAGTTGGTCAGTGCTGTTTCCCGCCCAAAACCGCGCGTCCGACGGGTGGTTTGCGGTGTCAGCCGGCAAAGTGCCACACTATCTGCTTCGGTGTTTTTGGGTGTTCGTTCGTAACTTCAATGGTGCACCCACAAATTTTTTCTCCTATAAAAAATGTTTCCCGCATTTAGGCACAAATGCACGTTCGGCAAGCTTAAAAGCCCTGCATAATTTGGGCTTGCTTTTGCCGCCCTTTAGTCAATCGCACAGCAGGTCTTATGACATCATAGGTTTTGTTGCGGGAAATGAGCTGGCGAGTCGCATGGCAAGTCCCTTTTTTCCTAATTATGTAGCTTATTTGGGGAAGTTTACGTTAAATGTGGTGTCAGTATGATTCTAACGGGCAAATCCGACTGAACCAAACTTGTGTTTTGTCGCCATGGCCCCTTTAAGGGGGATTTGACTGTGGCGATAGCTGGTTGAAGAGCGTCTTGCTGCGCGCCACTTAAGCCTCCGCTTGTCGTTATGGTAATGTCTGCATACAAAGCCTCTCGTATGCTTTGTACGTTATTAGGTGAGCAAGCTTTCGTGGGGAAGACTAGAATATAATTTAAAGAGTGTTGGCAAGACTATGGATCTCTGGGGGTACCGTGTGGTTAGGCATTGTGAACCGACGTTTCTACATCTCCAATGCCAATGGTAGCAGTTCTGTTTCGGAGGAAGCATTTACGAAATTTAAAAAAAATGTTGCCACTGTGATATTTCCTGATATGGTTGTGTATGGGTTCGCGTCGGATGGTGTCGAACGCTCATTTGACATCGATGGCGAATATTTATTTGTTTTTTCTGGTATGTAGGCCGCCGGTAATATCGTGGTTGATCTTAAGAGCTATTTAAGCTGGCTCAAATTCATCCATCGTACCCAAAACCCCCGAAGCCTCAAGAAAAAAAGTTTAAAGGGGGGCCACCCCAAAGGCCCGAGGGGTACGGTTAGCAGCGGTGTGGAACAATAACATGTTCAGCCAATTGGAAAGAAAAAAACGCTTGCGGTGGTAAATCTATCCTAGGTTTCTCGCGTTATGAAACCGGGGCGTATGGATTCAGCTATCGTCGCCCTCCGCGTGCACATCATTTTGTTTGGGTTCGTATCATAGGGGTTTGCTTTGGACTTAGTCACGGGTTCTAGCGCACCCCAGCGCTGTCTACTTTGGAAGATAGTGAAAGCCTGCGGACAAAAATATCCGGATCTGCCATTCATGGAGAACTTTCCGGGCAATTATAGGTATAAATGTGAGGTGATGACATCTGGACCGAAGACTTGCCGCCTCGCTATGCAAAATAAAATCAAGCTTACGTCGGCTCCACGGGCTGTGGAACGAATAAAACTTGGAGTAACATTTAGAGAAGGGAATGAGCTTCCTGGATCAGGGGAAAAAAACTAGAGTGGGAAAAAGTAGTTCAAATAAAGAAAAAGAAATTGACCTTTGGGGTGGCCACGTAGTTAGGCGAAATAACTATCGGTGGACTACAAGGGTGGGAAAGTGGACAGAGAGAGACGGCTCTACAAAAACAGCAAGGCCAATTCCTCTTTGGAAGGGCGAAATAAGAAAATTCGGAAACAAATATTGGGCTCGACTGGCGCAGGACAGGAGTGGTTGGAGGTCGATGGGAGAGGCCTTCGTAATGCAGTGGGCCTATTGGGCTGCTGCTGCTGGTGATGTTGATGCAACAGCCGGGTATTGGACGAAGAGAGAGTGGCCGCCAGTAATGCTTCTTCTCCAGTTTGCACCATTAGTGCAAGCTGCGCAGATTTTTTTTTTTTTGAAGTGAGGTAGGGATCCTAACATTGTTTGACATGATCAATTTTTTTTTTTTGAGATTGTTTGAAGACAATTACCCCGAAGGAGACCTCGTGAACATACCACCATTTCCTCGATGGGGAAAAATATTTTGTAACGAACTATTCACCGGTGCAGCCAACACACAATAACCTTTACACAAATGGTCCGCACCCAAACTCTCCCAGATTGTCCCCATTGTAATATATGTACATTCGCCACATTCCGCCATCACACCTGGACTTGTGCCATTTTTGCCTTTTGTAGAAATGTCACCGCACCATCTACCGACCATGAAAACCATTCCCACATTCAACCCCACCAAATTGATCTGGGCAAACCTCATAAAATAGCGAGCGGTTCCCTAAAAGCGTTTTAGAAATGCTATTGTGAATGCTAGTTCTGTATCCTTCGCTACGTACTAACGACCGGACCATCGCACAAAAGAGGCAAATTCACGGTGCCAAGGGAGACCTCTCACGGTAGCAGCTCGTATTGAATGTTCTGTACCAACAATCCCAACACCCGTTCCTATTTCCCATTCCCCTAATTGGACCACAGGTTTTCCTGTTCGATGTTAAAAATTCAGCTACTACATCCAGGTATGGCGTTATGCCATATCAACCGTACACCTCAAGAGCTTACCCGCACATGATATCAGGTTATTGGCCTATGGCTACCAACGCCTATTAGTTCGATGGGTTGATCTCTGATTTACGGCATGATGGCTAAATATTACCCTTAGCCCTGGTAATATTGCGAAAGTGCTCTTTTGGGCCTGTTTGTACCACATAGCAGACGTTTGGCAGCGCTGACACGGACAAAAATGAAGCTAGTGGACACACCAGGGCATGCTGGGGGCCCGTGGGTCAAATCGGTGAATCATCTGTGTCAGTGCTACCAAATTGTTTCAATGTTTCAAACTGATCCATTTGTGTTCCTGGAAAATTCCGTACTAGCCAAGTAGTGACGGGGTGGTGCCAGGAGAGGCGTTTCGTGTCAGTTGAAAAAAGGGGCGCCTCAGTCTCACTTCTTGTACAAAATCCTTACAAGACAGAGTGTTAGCAGTATACTTTAGTTTTTACTGCCAAGCAGTATACCTATTCGCCCTGAGATCGACATGTAGGTGGCGACAGCGTCGCGCTGCTAGTGTGGATGCTCCGCTGAGTGGCCCGTAAAAAAGCACATTTTGGGCGCGCTTCATGCCTTTTTCCCCCCGTATGTGCGCACGAAAGGTGCAAACAAGGGTGGTATACTGTAGTTCAGTTCCTCAACATTCAATGTATAGCAGGGAAGCGGGAGAAAGCCAAAAAAAACGACGACCCATCGGGAATCTCAGAATGGCCGCAATAGTGACAATGAACTTGTACGCCGTGGCTCGTAGCAAGCTCGATCTTTCCAGACTATGTCTTTGAGCCTTCAATAAAAGCATAAGCAGAAACAAATCATGAAGCATCGATGTCTGAAATTCAGTTTACAAAGGCAATCTCAGTCGCTTTCACTGGTAGCATGACGCATTCTTGCATTTGTGCGATGTCCTGAAATATAAACACCACCTACCTGCCCCGACATTCTTTCTAAGAGGTTACGATATTTTTTGTGTGTTCGAAGGGCATAACATTACTGAATTTTATCCGCGCAGAGATATAAATGTAACCGCTTAAACGGGTATATACATTAAATTTTAGTGACTCTCAAGGAACGTTTGATGAATAACAGTGTCGGCTCACTTATTTATGGCTTTGATCGCAAGTGAACTTCGGAATTGAATTGTCAACGCACGCAGTACAAGCAACATCTCATATTTAGCTAGGTTTTCACAAAGTGACAAGCAGGCCTAAAGTGTGGAAACAAAGCTTCTGGGACCTCAGAGTGAGCACAAATTTTCTGTTACGGCTGCTCTGACCATTTGCGTTCCTTTTAAAATATAATAGGTGCCTGCCACAGCGAGATGTGTTTCCATTCTTGCGTGTAGGGTCGCTTGCGAACTTTAAAGATGGCAAATGAAGTAGCGCTGTTGCAGATGTAGTAAAACGTTTCCTTTTTATTTCTCATTGCGAATCAGCGCAACGGGTTCCCGGTAACTACTTTGTTTTGTAAACTGAGCATCGCCTTTGTCTTGGCATTTAATTCTTGAGGATTCGTTAAAAAAATGCAAGGACTTTACCCTTGCATTTTCTGTTCATTTCGTTTTTTGTCGGGAGGGGGGAAGTGGGGGGGTCTTCCAACGTTGCAAGAGCAGCGAGAAGAGAACGCATGTAACGCGAAAATCCAAACGTTGGTTATCAGTATTACTTACAATCGAAAATACGCTAGGTATCGTGTTCTGGAGCGGTGAAAAAGCATTACTTCAACACATATTTTCAAAACTGATTAACACCCCTTTGGTCCGAGGTCGTCCAGGAATTGTTGCTCGCAGTTATCGTCATGATGTTCTTTTCCCCGGGGCTTCTCCTCCAAGCCGCAGTAGCGCTGAGGATCTGACCCCGGGTATCCTCAACCGACAAACTCAGCCTCCGATACAAAACTGCACATTTATGTACAGCCCGGCGGGCGACTAAAAAACAGTACTCGCGCGGAGCCCGAAGACGACGGGCCGAGCTCTCCTGCGCCCGGACTGCGTCTCCCGATGTCGTCTCCTTGTCTTCATCTTCCCTCCACCCTTACGCTGGGGGACAGGGAAGAGGGAAAAGCGAGTGCTTCGTGGGGGTCCAACCCCGTGTGGTGGCCATTAGCGCATCCGGTGCGAGCAGGCACGACCTTCCTCGGAATGACCGACGTTTCAAGGCGCTGCGCGACACGTGCGTTTCATTACCGCACCAGTTGGTGTGCCGAAATGCCCGACACTCGCCTTTTTCAAAATTGTATTGAAAGCAAGCATTGTGGGAAAAAAAAAAAACAGCGAGCCATGGCACACACCCCTCACACATGTGGGGAACAACGTGCATTATATTACGCGATTTTTCCTCTTTCTTTAGTTTTTGGGCCCCTAGGGGGCCGAGCAGTGCGAACGTACCTTCGCATTGGCTCCGTGTTTTTTTCCGCCTCTCCCGGCGGAAATTTTCCCAAAACAAGTGCCTTTCTGGGGTGGATACCCTTTCCTAAGGACCATCTGCACCAGTGTTGCAAAAGGGCGTCCCCATTCCATTCCAATTCCATTCCGAGGAATGACAATTTGCCTAAATTCCATTCCTTTCAATTCCTCGGAATGCCAGAACTTCCCCCATTCCAACTCCGGGAATTGCCGGGCACTTCAATTCCATTCCTCTAATTCCCTCAACGTAGGAAAGGCACGTCGGTAGTTTTATCGGGTTATTATAAAGTTACCAATGAACCCACTATTAAGCTCATGTTATTACAAGCGTTAAGAACTGCTAAAATAATCAAAACACGTCACAAAGGTAAAGAGATAGTGGCTTTGTGGCATATGTCGTGCGGTGCAATCACCCTACAAATTCCCACAGGGGCAGTTCTCCTGGTAGTTATTGCAGTATGTGCATGGTCAGCATGTTTTTGCGAGTTCTGATGTTTTACGATTGTTTAAGCATGAATGGGTTAATACTAACGTGATGGCATGTTCTATTTTGTGCTGACAAAAAAATGGTTGAAGAAGACATTATATTTCCCTTTTTAAACAGTTTACAATCGTATGGAGCGGTCATGAGTATGGTTAGAAGTATAATTTCGTTAACGGGGAACAGAAACTCCGGATCTGGTGGTATTAGCTGGAACAGGTCACCGCTCGAGCACCTTGTCCTGCCTTTGCACCAAATACGGATCAGGGGCCGTGCAGGTCGTCAGCACTCACGCATGTCAAGCGCGCCTTGCAAGCGCGTATGGGGTGAGAACTTTCTTTTGCGTGTGCGCAGGTATCCAATGTCTCCCTTTTCCGAAAAAGCTTAGGTTTCCACTGCGCACGAGCGAAAGTTCAGGCTACGCATGGAGTATTTGCGAGTTACGACCTTTGTATAGGTGTCTCGATGGGAACCAAAGCGCAGGGATAATTTTTTTTCTCCCGTTAGCGTATACTGGGATAGTGCATTTGTTTGTGTACTAATTTGCGTCTTGTTTTTTTTTTACAAATTATCAGATAGTTCGCACTTTCACACCATGCAACCTTTGGTCTAGCTAACTAAAGGAGGACTTAGAGAATGCGTTGCGGCCTTCGGCTCAGCAAAAACTTGTACTGAGGCCTGTATAACTAATTTGAGGAGTTGCATGCAGTGGAGTAGCAATGTACGTTTCTCGAAGGGCCCCTTCTCTGGGCGATCAATCTAAAGAAAACATGCAAAGAAAAAAGAAAACGATATTACTAGAAGGACACGTTCGGCTATTGACCAGTCTAATGCTGTGGAAATTGATACGCCAGAAAAAGTGCTTAGGTGTCCTCAGGATTTTTTATGCTTCAATAAATGTCGCAAGCTGCAGTGCAAGGTGCACAAAAAGCTTTATTTTAGTTTCATTCATCAAAAACACAAAATTCATCAAAAAAAAAAATCAAAACATCAAACATCATTTAAAACAAAAAAAAAAGCAAAAACACAAAAATGGGTGCTTGAACGGCAGTTATAAAAACAAAGAAGTAACAAAAAACATTTTCGTTGTGCCTATGCGTTGCGCTTCACAAACATGAGTTTCTCGAAAGACCTGTTTGAGAGCCGGTTTCCTTCCGCTGTCATGATGAGCGATGCCGTGGAAAACACGCGTTCCCCGTCCGCTGACGTCGCATTCACAGTAAAAAATGCCCTTGCCAGTGGGGAAAGTGAGGGAAAACGGCTAGCGTTTGCTTTCCAGTAGGTAAGGGGCTTAACCGGGGTTTTTGCAGAAGTTCCCTTGGGGAAAATTCCCCCGCAAGGGTTCCAGGCATGCTATCTAAGCGGGTGTTTTCATTCTGCCTGATGTTGCTAAACATAAGACGGCTTGGCCCCGCTTCACAGTCTACATTCGAGACGGTGCTGGCGCTATCCTGCCCTAACAAAAGAGGCCCCCTCCCCAGAACAGCAGAACTCATCTTCTCGGCTGTCGCAGCTGAACACCAAGAAGTCTTAAACCGGGGTCTAGGAGAGCCCCCATCAAAAAACTGAGTCAGTCCACGTGCTTCCGAACCGCTTCTCGAGGCTAAACTGTAGGCCTTTAGCCGCCTCTTTGCAGAGAAGTGTTCCTTTGCTTAGAATTTCCGCAAGGGAAACTTCGATGTTTCGCAACGCGGGAAGCAAAAGCCCGGCCGTCTCGTGCCTTTTCTGGAGTAACTCCGTGGCCTCCTCTACGGGGGAGAGAAGCTCGATCAAGTCTGTAGCCAGTCTTAGTTCATATTTAGACAGCTTAGCTTTTTTGCACGCGTGCAGAGTTTCTGTCAAACCTGGATGACTAGAAAAGTGCTGCGAGCTTCCTCATCATTCGCAGCTGGGAGTTC
The DNA here is from genome assembly GCA_013339765.2 of Haemaphysalis longicornis. NCBI lineage: Eukaryota > Metazoa > Arthropoda > Arachnida > Ixodida > Ixodidae > Haemaphysalis > Haemaphysalis longicornis. Next base: position 80,798,933 of record CM023452.1, on the reverse strand, counting down.
CACCTTGTCGCATTGTGCGCTTCCAAGTGCACACCGGCCACATTGAACACTTCTTCCGTGTCGGCGGTGCTCTTCCGTATGGATGCAACGATGGCGCCGCATTTTTGCACGACTTCTTCAGCATTTGGGTCCTAAAATAAAGCGAGGACGACAATTGGTGAATATTACACCTGCAAGTAAAGGTAGCGCAAACGGTAAACATGCAATGCGATAGCGTTTCAGAAAGAGAATGATGAAGCAGGTAATCATATGGTATTGCACTCGACCACACACTGACGCTGTTCAAAGCTTGCCTACGATAAGAAAAAGCGAGGATAAAAGCGACAGGTCGCTTTTTCGGGCCCCACGATAAATTGAGTGCCCACTTGTGCAGTAAGGCTAAACCATCCTTTTCTTCTGGAATAAGTTTTGTGGGTATGGCATTACAGCTGGTATTATAGTAATGAAAGCGGCTTCGTGATTGAAATAAACATACTGGCAGAAGACTGCCATGTCTCTGACTGTGCTTATTTTCCGTGCAACTGTGTTTACAGGCAGAGTGATTTTTACTAGAACGAGTGATGTGCAAATGATTTTATTCCCGGGGCGGGGCGGGAGAGTAGTAAAAAAAATAAAATCGTGCACCCCTCTGTCCAACAACGATGATGGTTGAACGCGAATAATTCGCGTAAGGGATTCCTTGGTTGCCAGCTGAGTTTAGGCTTTGACTCACAGAACTTTGAATCATTGTGCTTTGAATTTCACTCGGACGTAGTTTGGATTTTTGACCACCGCGGGTTTAACTTTAACCCTCCGCCGTCTGATATCGCACAAAGAAAGCTTGGCGTTGAACTATCGTATACCTAAACGGAGGAGTGCATAATTTTTCTGTCTAATTTTTCCCCGTCCATACACCCTTCTCCAAATTCGAACCGCTTTGAACACGTCCAAAATCGCGCGATCGGATCAAGGTCGGCTTAATAACGTGAGGGACCCAGGTCGGATTCCTTCAATGGAAAGCGTTTCTTTTTTCGTTTCACACACGATCACCGTCATCGTCAGAGAAAGTTTGCTTTTTCTGACGCGACATACGCCATCAGGGAGTCATAGGAAGCTTCCCTTTAAAGAAAAAAGAGGGAGATCACGAAAGGAGCAAAATAGCAAGGAGCACAAAACAGAATGAAACAACAGTAGTCTAAACAAGGAATTAAGGATATCTTTAAAATGTAACATCGGGACACCGTCGGCGTTCTTTACATGATGTACCAGTTTCCTTTGTTTTCAGAGGTATTTGCAAATGGTTGATTGGCGTGGTGAGAGCACACTTGCAAGTCGCGTAAGCTTGGTGCAGAAAAATTATCCGCAGACACTATTTGATGAGAAGCATTGTTCGTCGTATCGGCCATGGCAGCGGATAAACCACGTATCTTTAACGATGAAGAAGTGAAGCACGCTAGAAAATTCTGGAAAACATGAACTGGGGGAGTTGCCGGTGATTGCATATCAAGCTTCATGGAACTTCCCAAACAATAAGGGGCACAGTTGTTTGCTCTTAATTTTGCCCTTAAGTTTGTTTGCTCTTTTTTTAAATTTGTTTGCTCTTAAACTGCAATTATTATAAAACACATTTTTTTTTTTTACATTGCCAAATTTTTTGACAAATATTGGCCCAAACAGTTCTTCGGTATATTAATAATAAAAGTAGTATCGCACAAAATAAAACCAATAGATTATTTAATGGCACATACCTGCCGAATGGCGTCTTTTACGGCGAGCTGCAGGCTGTGGGCGGCGCAGCCAAATCGAAATTGCTCCAACTGATGGAACTCACTTAAAAGCTCCTTGGTTAAGCGTTCTGGACAGTCGTCAAAATTGTCATCATCGTTGTCCTCTTCAGTTTCCCACCCGGGAAACGCAAACGCCTTTATCATGGATGAAGCGTTATCAGTCACCACGCGAAGGACCTGAAAAATTACATAAAAACGGTTTGTTTGTGTCCACTGCAGGGAAAGCCTCTCCCAAAATATCCCCGCCACCCTTTTATCGAGTGCCAGCTGAGTCCATGCCCCCCCCCCCCCTCCCCCCCCCTTCAATTTTGTAGTTCATCTCGCCAACGAGTTCCCGGTGGACCTCTATTGCGTTTGCGTTCTATTGGCAATTTGGCAGCCACTTTGTCAAACGAATGTTTCAGCTATTGTCCCTCATTCGCATTACGTGACCAGCCCATGCCTATTTCCTTCGCTTAATTTGAACTAGAATGTCCGCCACCTTGGTCTATTCCCTAATCCATGCGGCTGTTTTCCTCTCGGTTACAATTAAAGGGCAAAATTGTACTGAAATAAATATTTCACCTTGTCAGCGATGTCCCACTGTAGCAACGCTGCGTCGTACTCGGAGCGGATCCGAGCAGCTGTGTGGCTTCCTGTCAGGCGAGTGAAACTGAGGAGGTACGTGTGAGCCGTGAAGTCGCTGTCCACGAATGTTGCCTCGACAGCCAGAAAGCCCTCCGTAGACCGCGACGTCCACACGTCTAGTGCGATACACACGTACTCCGCTCCCGCCAAAGACGATGATATTATGGTCTGCAGCTCTGATACTTTTCCTGGAAGAAACTTCTCTCTGAGGTCATCCCGCGTTGGCAACTTGTAGCCCGGCACGGCAACCTTAGTTTGAAAGAATGCAAAGGAGTTACTTTGAATAAAGGCGGCTTATAGTATTCTCAAACTTACCTTGACGAATTGCTTGAATCCCTCCCTCTCGACAATGCGAAAAGGCTCCATGTCAGTGCAAACCATGTTGATTATGGCGTCATCCAGAGCAGCCTTTCGATGAGCAGGCAGAGAACTGCAGCCAGCAGCGAAGGACGATGTTATCTTCGGCTGGCTTGGGAAAACCCTTTCTCTCGTTGCGCGTACTCGCGCTCGTGTTTTCTCTTTAGGTGCCGAATCAAATTAGACGAAACTCCGACTGCAGCATGTATCGTTTCGGAACAAAGCTTGCAGAGCGCAACTTGTTTGCTTTCTTCGCGGGTAATAAAAAAAACTGTTTCCAATGTGCCATGTTGGCGGAAATACTGCGTCGCTGGGCGCAGGAGCCAATGCGTGGGAGTGCGCTATGAAAGCGGTTTTTATTTCCCCAAAAAAAAGCTAGGAAAAAGAGGGGGGGGGGAGTGGTAGCACAGAAAGTCAAGGGGGGAGCATCGCCCAGCTCTTACAGCCCGAGCGTGCTCCTAAATGAACCTTTGGGCTTCTATAGTCGTTCACAGCGCCAGCGCGGCCGTATTGCCAACAAGACCCTCCCTGTGACGCCTCATTTTCGCTGAAAAGATTTCGGAAGGTTGCTGGTCCCAAGAAGAAATTCACTGGTACCGTGTAATCCGGCCAGCGCAGCCAATCTCGGTAACCGGCGCTAAAAAGACTAGCGCTGGTTCCAATGTTTTACAGGGCCAGTGTAGGTGTGTGCGCGTGTGTTTAATTGAACTTCGAAGGATCGGTGACGCGGCACCGGTCTTTGCCCTGCCGAAAACCGTCCTCCGCGCCACACGGGCACGGCGTCATCGGGTCAGCAACGACAATTTCGGGAGCCTGCGCGGAGAGGCGAGAGGAAGCGCCAATGTTCCCCACCTTGCAGAGGGGATCTTGTTACGTACCGTCTTGGACGCCACTCAAGCCCCCGCCACCCCCTTCGATAAGAAGAACCCTTTTTGTGACAGCCAAGTGGCTCATGCCCCCGGCGGACACGTGGGGAGAGCGGTCACTGACGGCCTGAAAGGAGTGGAAGAAACCGACGAGGGGGCCGATCGAAGGGGAAACGGCAGGTTCATCGAAAGGCCTTTCGTCATAGGTGGCTTCGTAATACGCCGAATTACGAAAATTCGTCGCAAATGCTCAAAATAAATGTCCACGTGTTTTTTTTTAAGTCATTTGGGACTCCGCGAAGTAGGCAGGGCGGTTTGACTCGTAATAGGTCGAATTGCGAAAATTCGTCACGGGTGCTCAAAAAGAATGTCCACGTGCATTTTTTTTGAACTTGTAGGCAGTGGGGAAGGTGGTAGCACCGGCCTTCTCGTTCTTGGAAATTTCGTCTGGAAACTTCGTCCGCGAATCGCCGCGTCGGAGCTGGGAGGCGCAGCCGTGGCCGCAGTTCGTATATAAAAAAAAAAAATTCCTTCCTTTACATGGGCTCTCCTGTTTCGGCTGAATTCCCGAACCAATACTTTTTGGCCTTCTTTGACGCTGCTTCGGGCAAAGGCGTCCGATTTTCTAGACAGAAGGGATAGAATTGAAAAAAAATTTTCCCCCATTTCCTCGAGGGGGAGAATGGAAAATGCGAATGCACGGTTGTCGGCCCGCTTGCGGCGCTTGCGCTCGGCCCCCCCAGCCCACCGGCCCCGCCGCCCTTCTCTTCCATCTCTTCCATCGGGTTTGTAGTATCACGTGTACACCACGCAGTTATCAAGCCGCTATAACGCCGCTGAGTCGCCAACGCACGCCGCTGACGACGTAGTTTGAATGCGTTAAAGATATAAGGCGCGTTACTAACACTGATATCAGCGTCGCGTCCGTGGCTTCGCGTCCAATTCGATCAGGGGACTGGTCCTCGGGAATGAAGAACTCCGCGTGCTAGCATACGCGGACGACATCGCCGTCGTCTGCACATCACGAACCCAGGTGAGCGAGGTCGCGGAGCTCGCACGTCGCTTCTGCCCCTTCTCTGGAGCGGAGCTAAACCTCTCCAAATCGGAGGGGGACTGGCTGGGTGAATGGGAACTCAAGCCCCCCAGCTTCTGCGGCGCTCGCTGGAAGGATTCAATACACCGCTACCTGGGCGTGAACATGGCCCTATGGGAAGCCAACGCAGCCAGATGGCGACCTAGGCTAACGGCAGCGGAGGCCAAGTTGCAACCATGGAGAACACGCCACATCGCCTTGGTCGCCAGAGCACACATCTGCAACGTCGTAGTGTACCCGGCTACCCTATACTCGGCGCGAGTCACCTCCATCGACAAGAAATCGGTGAACAAGTTGCACCGACAATGGGCGGTCTTCGTCTGGCGCTCCTCGTACGAGCCTATGAGACGCACAAATCTCTTTTGGGGACTAGATGCCGGCGGCCTAGGTCTGGTCCACGTGGAGATTAAGCTGACAGTCCAACGTTTTATATATTTCCGAGACCAGTCCGACCCTTTTCTCCGTGGAGCACTCCAGTCAATCGGCTCTGCCCACATATCAAAGTGGCAGGTCACAACTGTCCAACTGCACCATGGCGCGCGAGCCGCCCCTTTCTATAGAGAAATCGCTGGCGCCATCACCCCACTGGAACAGCAGTTTTCATGGGACTACCTCCTAGCAGTTAAAGCCCCGCCGGCTATACCGCGACCTTCTCGCAAAGCTCTTCCCCCACCCCTGTACCGACAGCCACCAGTCGAGGCGGCTAAGCGGGGCGTACTAAAGCGAATCATGTGCCTGCCGATTCCGACTGGGACGAAAAACTTTTTCTGCCGTTTCCACTTCGGGTGCTACCGGTGGGATCACGACAGGAAGAACGTGGCTTCTTTCTGCCGCGCGGTGCGGGCTGCTTCCTGTGCGGGAGGTTGGAGACGGCGGAGCATGTGTTCCTAGAATGCAACACTCCCGTTATTTCTGGGACGAGGTGCAGTGTTTTCTGGGCGTCCACTGGGACATTGACTGGGCAGGTCTCCGTTACCTGGACGTACCGATAGAACACTCGGAGCTGTGCGAATGCGTCATTACCCTTGGCCTCCCGCACGGGGGTGCGCGAGTGGTGCGGTGGAGTGTACCCCCACCCCGAAGCCAGCGTGGAGGCATTTCGTCCACAAGATGGAGTGGACCGTCAGCGCGCTCGGGGCACCCGACTCAGACTCAGAACTAGGACAAGCCCTTGCGCGCTGCTGCCGTGTGACGGTAGCTTTTAAAACAAAGGAGCTGGAACGCTTTAAGGGATATAAGCCAGCAACAGGCTAGGCTGAACGAAACACAACTCCCCCTTTTTCCTTTTTAACCCGTAATGTGATCTCATAGCGTATGAGTGTGATTTCTATTGAAAGCGTAACACGCCAGTCAGGAAAGTGGCATCAACAATGTAAAAAAGGCAGCACCCTGTATAGTAGTGTGTCTTGCCAGTACATATTTGCCCTGTGGCTTGCCCTGTACATATTTATGTGTAAATAAACCGGGTTTTTTTAAAAAAAAAAAAAAAGTCGCGTTCGTGGCTTAGTCGGTAGAGCGTCGCGCTGCGGCCGCAAAGTCCTCGGATCGAAACCTGGCGCCGGATGCTGTTTTTTTTTTGGCAGCGTCTGGAACCCCGCGCGGGGCACGAGATCTAGCCCCCTCGCAACGGCTCCTGCCCCGCGTGACGTCGTAAATACGTCATAGTGACGTCATATTAACAGCAATTGTTATTATATTGCGTAGTAGAATACCAAAAGCACATTTTTTTACATTTTAATAAAAAATTAGGAAGCCACTCATCTGCTAGAAGTTTTATAAAGAAATTTTTTTTGTTCGTTCTTGCGGAAGCCGCCGATGCTGCCGCTGCTGGCGGTATGGCGTATCCGAAAGTGCCGAAAGCCCTCCTGAATGCCTGAATTTCTTGGATCGACAACGTAGATGAAGCAGAGTTGATAGAGTTAGAAGCACTATCAGAATGTGCGAGAACGTATGCGGGGACCAAGCCAGCCTTTCCACACGGTAGCGAAATCCGCTCTCGAGGAATGCTGACCTGTGACCGCCTGCTGTATGCCGATGGTACCTGCGTTAGATCTACGACATCGCGCAGCCGAGTGGCCCCGTTCGAACAACCCACGTCCCACGCAAGAAAAGACACCGTCCGAGCGTGATTATGTGAGCCTGCTGCGGCATGTCCGCGCGGCGGCATCTGCTATCAACAGTTTGCACCACGGCAAGTTCAGAATGCTTAAATGGGTGGCCTAAAATCGCGGTGTGTTTTCAAAATGACAGCAGCGCGGGACGTAGGCTAGACGCGGCCACTGATATTTCACTGGTCGCATGTGCGCATTACAAGTGCAAACCACGGATAGCTAGAAAAGGTAATCATTGGTGTTCCCACACATATACCGCGTACAACCCAGCACAGTAGTTTCCCCTTTAAGGAGATTAGCAAAAAAGACCCGAAAATCGGCAGTTTTGTCGCGTTTTTTGTATATATTTTCGAGTGGATTGAATTGTGGCTTAAAATTGTTTACCCGAAATACGTTTTGTGCGCGGAAAAGTCTGGTGATCATGAGCTTGCATCATAAATGCATGGTATTCAGCGCTTGAAAAGATTTTTCAGAAGAAATTATTGCAGCTGTAGTGGTGAGCCATTTCACTACAGTAAAATGTGGCAGAAATACATCTTCGATACAAAGGATGTGAAAGAGTGAGAACATTGGCAGTCTCGTATCCCGTGGCCCAGATTGTGGCTGGGTAGTTTCCATCATGCATTCAGCTCCTCACATTGGCACACACATGATGCTACGACAAATTAGGAACTGGGTCCTCCAAAAGGTACACTAGCCAGGCGCTTCATGCCATAGCTGCTGCATTGGCGTAACCTTCACGTCTCTGTATATGTGGCTATGTTGGCCAGATTTTACCGATTCCCCTCATGCAAAGGGACTTAATTCAGGACACCCAGCCGATGGGGTCAGAGAAGAAGCTGTACAGACGGTAACAGGAAGGGTATACACTTGGCCGACCATCATGTCTCCAGCATATGAAAACCCATGGGTTCTACGCAGGCTCAATAGTCAACGTCAAAGAGAATCTGAAAATGTGCCTGGAACGTGAAAGCCTCAGCGGATGGTTTGTGTCCATGGGTATGAGCAGCAAGCACGCTGCAAATGTAATTGATAGGCAAATGTCAAGGCTGTAATGGTGCGAGTTTAACCAAAAGAAACGGTGAAAACATCCCAATTTCAAACTGCATTGATGTAATATGGGCACGAGTGACGTCATATGGACGTGCACTGTAAATGCAGTTATCTGTGTGTTAAATGTACGTTAGCACTCAAGTGATACGATCAAACGGAATGGAGGCCCCACTGAAATTGCGGTTATGCTTTTTTTGCGGTGGGTTATGTTGGTGGCTGTCAATTGCACAAACAAGATTCTGTGATGTCATAGAGAAATAGCTGGAAAGTGTGTATGGAACTTCCACTGCTCTACACATTTTCTGTACTATCTTATTTGTTGAAGTTTACAATAAAATTGATGTCCATTTGTTTTTTGGGCAAAGAAGTCTTTTTAATGAACGAACCTTGTATTTTTTCTTCGTAGCCTCTGTAACAGCCTGCCTACTGTGCCCCTAAACAGTGGTCGCTAAACAAATGCCCACTTGCCAGCCAGCTTCAGGGGCTTGTAACGATTTACTAGGATTTTTCATGGCCAACATAAATTCCAAGGAATCCACGGTGGTACACTCCAGGGCAGTGCAAGTCTCAAAAGAAGTTTGACAGCAGGACTGGACAGTAACACAACCAACAGGCTTCATAGGTGGAAACCAGAAGCCCACCCACACAATTGCCATGCAATAAGCCAATGCAGTGAGTCTCTGATTTTATGCGAGGCATTCAACGTGTGGGTCGACTAGTGAGGTTAGCTGGCCAGTTTGGGCACAAAATACTCACTTTTGTGATTTCAGACAGCTCTCAAAGGCCTATCTAGATGTCTTTGTTTTTTTCGCAAAAAAAAGTGCAAGCTCACAGTTGGGGATCTTGAAAACATTGTTTAGCCTCTCCAGCAATTGTGCGAGCCTGAGGTAATCCTGCTTACAGGTGGTCCTCATGTTTGCTAGCTCCCACAGCAAGCACATGAATGCAGTGACTGAGAAAGATGGTGGCCAAAGGGAGAAAAGGGGGTGGTTCCTGAACAAACAGCCCTTGATCATCAAAACAGCAGAAAAGACCGCTGATGACTCCTGAGTCCTCGGCTGGGGTGTCGAATACCTTCTGGCCTACGTGTACAGTGCATTCACAAACTTTTCTTTAAAAAATCTTGAGATTACACACACTCCCTCCATAGAAGGGGTTTGTTTCTGGCAAGGTGGTTGAGTTGAAATTTGTGATTAGTAACAACTCGCCATTCGTCCCTTTCATTTAGCATGCTTCCGAGCTTCACTTCAAAAACCCTACTTTTTCTAATTTACGTATAAATGGATTGATTATGAAATATTCTCTTATTTACCTCTGCTCAACTAAAACTGTTATACCCTAAATGCTGCTGTGTTCATGCAGGTGTAACATTCTTCAATGGTGTTGTGTGGGGTGCATTAAGCTCAGTACTAATAAACTTAAAACCAGGGCAAGTGAAGTTTCCCCTATTGTTTCAATGTGTCCAAAATATTTATAAATTTTTGTATAGCATTCTAACTGTCTACCAATACTTTGGGGTAACTCAACTAAGTCAACCCTTTTTCCCCATGCCTTTATATTGTTGTGCTCTACCAACACATTCCCAGCTGGAAACATGCCTGCTGAATTTAGGGCCCAAACCATTCTTTGCTATTTGACACGATTGCAGCTGTATGAAACATTGCTTTTGTTTTAGTTTTAGCCTTATGATTTCCAACAGGCCACTTAACTACTGTCAAAACCATTAATTGCTATTATAACAAACAGTATTCTAACATTTTACATAAAACATTTGGTTGTTACCTCACTTGGACGGTTTTTGTTACACAGCCTGCAGCCTGTCATATCTATCTAGGTATGAAGGACATGTACACAACAAATGCCTTACTGCAATACATTCACAAGCCCCGTCTTACAGCAAATCAGCAGTGACAGAAGCAACCCGTTTTGGTCTTTCCAGCAGAGCTTTGGTGTCAACAAAAAGGAATCTTTCTTGGCTTCTCTGCAGAGCTTTGCACTCAAGCAAAAAGAGCACTTGGTTGTTGGCTTTCCTGCAGGACTGTAGTGTAGTGCTAGAAGGCATCACTTGCTTATTTGGCATTTTTTCTGTGTATTGTGCCAAGAAACCCTTGTGTTTTGTTAGGAAAAGGAACTTCACACCACAGACTGTGCAGAGAAAGTAGAGCTACTCACTGACTTTTTTCACAGCCACGGAAGTTTGGTAGAATCACTTGTCATTGACAAACACCATGTTTGCTTTCTGCTGAAGGTGTGAATCTTGGAGAGTTGATTTATATTTTGCGGAAAAATACAGCGACAATAACAGTACTGAAGTACAAGGAAAGGTAGGTGCTGTGATGAACAGTGTCCATGTGTTCGCAGCTTTTTTGTCCAGTTTCTTTCCCTGTGTTTTTTCATGAAGACTTGCTACAGTGCCTGATCAAGCCTGTTTTGTGTAGCAAAAATGTCAACAGCGAAGCACGGATCAATGCTCACATGCTGCCCATTGACACCAAAGCAGAAGTACGTTCATTAGAGTCATTTTATTGTTGAAGCCTTCCACGATACATCAGCTTTCAGCTGTACTGCAATATTCACAAACTAGGTGTCCTTGGTTCCAGTTCCTGCACAAGGTATTAGGTACTATCAGGAGAGGGTAATGTCAAGCTGTACAAGAACCATTCCCTTGTAGATGTGCTCCATAAACTGTTTTTCAGGCTTGTTAGCTAAAAAATAGTTTCAGTGCCCTTTTTTTTTTCAAGCTAATTACCACCACCAAGAGATTGTGCTTTCTAGCAGTTGAGCTCTGCTGGGTATGCATCGTTGCAAACAAAATATGGGACACTGTATTATGGCCCTTACGACTAAGCATAGTCACTTAATCAATTAGCCGCAACAGTTTTTTACACAGCAACAGGGTTAAAAGCAAAAGAACATGAAATATCTCCTTGCCAATTTTAGAAACTTTTACTCTTCATCCTCCTCACAGAGCAGACAATTACCAGCTGTGAACACAAGTATTAACCTCAAGTTGAATTCCACAGGGTGCTCTGGATGGGTACATTCGATGTCCACAGTCAATCAGAATTCGTGAATCCTACTGTAAGCCTTCGAGAGAAGCTCTCACCATTACTGGCCATCCAACTGAGTGGGCATGAAAGTATTGTTGTTGGTTGTGTTGACTTCCAAGCCAAACACGAGGTAAACAAAAAACTAGCGTACCAAAATACATAATCAGAAAGATGCAGGATGAAGTTTTGTTGACTAACCGGGTTGAAGACAGAAGGCAGTGGGGCAAAGGTTAGGGAAATAAAATCCATGCGGTAATTGTGAAGGAAGTTATGAGACGCTGCCAGACGATTAGCTGGTGAGGAGGGAGGGCTATCCTATCTATCCCTGCTACCTATTTACTATAATGAGCAGATAACAACCTCTTATTAAACTTGCTAGCTGGCAGTTCCACGAACCCTATGTAGAAAATTCAAGGTAGACAAAACGTTGTTTCCTGTGCATTCAATAATGGCTGCCTAGAGATTGCTTAACATTCGTCAGCTCATTTGAGGTCTTGCCTATCATGAAAGCACAATAGTATTATTCGAAGCAACAAATTCGAAAAACATAGATGAACAACAAGAGTCACTTTTTACCTTGAGCACACCAAACTTGAAAGCACTATTTAACACAAGTGTCAAGCTTGGCACAAACGGCGATCTTATCAAGGCTTGACTTCTCCCGAACTTGCACATTTGGAGCTTGCGCCTCCTTGCACAGGAAGCCAGCCAGTGAGCGGCTGGTTCAGCGATAGCTGAGCACCATGCTGCCCATGGACGGGAGGCTCCTGGGCTCTCCCATTCACCAGGCCACCCACGAAAGTGGAGCTGCGCTCCCTGCATGCAGCGTGCATGGATCGTTTCCGCGGGGTAGTAAGGTTTCTTGCAGTTGCCCCGCGAGAAAAATTGCAGAACAGGCTACATGCGACGACGGATTGCGTTCGACGATGCCCTGCGCTACCTGACGATACTTGATTCGTGCACACACTGACGCCGCTGGCACTGCGTCGCTCGCGTTATCACGTCATCAAATTCGGCTACCTCGTTAGCCACGGGGCAAGCGCTGGAAAACTGATCCGCACGTTTTACGCCAGAATCAAATACAAGGCTTGGAATGCAAGTAGCGATCGGAACAAGTAGACAACGAATGCAGGAGCATAAAGGCCGATGGCACGCGAACTGCAAGACAATATGACGCTAGCAACATATTTAACGGCAACAAAAGGAGCACGGAAAAAAAAGCGGGGCGAAGCAGCTTGCCAAATTAGGATGCGTTAAGCTTACCAAGACTAGCAGCAGCAAGTTCACGAAAAATGCTCAATAAATAATTGCAAACAATTCTCCCAACAAGAAAAAAGCGCCGTGAGGCAGCCGCTGTGCAAGGCGGATAAGGACGTAACGTTGCGCAGGCTTGCGGTTAGAGCCAAGGCCAGAATCCCACATGGCGCAAATACGCCGTCAATACCTTCAAATGTGCAAAAAAAAACTTGTGACGTCACAGGAAGTCACGTGACTAGTTTAGCTTTGACGTCACTTCTGCGGGGCAGGAGCCACCGCGAGGGGGCTAGATCTCTGTACCCCGCGCGGGGCACGAGACTTACCCTTTTTTTTTTATAGAGAGGAGGACTGCGGACCCGGCCGCCGCCGCCGGCGGTGGAAGGGTTTGGGGGCGCTTATAAAATGCATTCGCACTTAAAAGGTCCTAGGGAGAAGGGGGAGCGCTAGGTGAGATGTCCGTAAGCTGATATGCAAAGCTTGCGCGAACACACGCATCGCGCTAGCGTCTCGCTGACGGCTAGCTAAAATCGGCAGTAAGGCACGCTCCCAAAAAAGTTTGGCTTTCGAGAACTCGTTCACAAATATCCTGGTCCTGCAGTCCTCCCGCCCCCCCTCACCCGTACCTTTCACATGAATGTCACGGTAGCCGGGAAAATTCTCATGACTAATCTGGTGTTCTAAGCCCCCCTTTTCTGTTTTTTTTTTTTTTCGTTACCCCCCTTTATTTGATTTATTTTATGGTTTAACGCGCCGACGCAACGCAGGCGATGAGGCGCGCCGTAGTGGAGGGCTCTGGATTAATTTTGACCCCCTGGGGATCTTTAACGTGCGCCGAAATCTCGTACACACGGGCGTTTTTTTGCTTTTCGCCTCCATCAGAAAAGCGGCCGCCGCGGCCGGGAATCGAACCCGCGACCTCGTGCTTTTTCGTTACCCCCTCACTGGCGGCCATGTGCTGGCAGCGTGGTCAGCCTAAAACGTGGTTGCCCTTTTCTTAGAAAGCCATTATTGTGCGCACTTACGAACTCACCACGAGGTGTCGAAAGAGGGAAGAAAAGAAAACGTGCAGCGCTAGACGGTATAGCCGCTCCCTAAAAGAGACCTTAGGGGCGCCCTTTTGTTTGAACTTTGGCTGGTGGGTTCTATGGCGTATTTTTGCATATCTTGAAACAACAACGCGTAGAAGGAAAATCGCTTTATTTTTGTAAAACATATGTAATTCCATTCCCATTCCATTCTGGGCAAAAAGGCTCTTAATTCCATTCCCATTCCATTCCTCCAAGTATTGCCGCAATTCCATTCCCATTCCATTCCGGGGTCGCGAAAATGTGGAATGATTCCGGAGTCATTCCAATTCCGGAGTGGTAATCCGCAACACTGATCTGCACCACCGGACACCACCCACTGGACCACCTGTCTCCCTTAGTGAGTTTTCACCACCTTTGGACAAGTACCAGTCGAGCGCCGCGCTAAGCCTAACGCCGAACGCCGGCCGCCACCGCCGACGTGGTCGACCATGCCCTACGAGGAGGAGGCCGATGAGGGGCAAGCCCCGCCCGAAAACCACAGCTAGACCTCAAGGCGCCTCTACCCAGGGGCCATGGAAGTCGAAGAAAATTTTCCAAGGCGTGCCGGCGACGGCCGTCTGGCCGCACCCTGAACGGGATGACCCCTACAACGGAACCGGCAGCCATGGACCGGCACTGGTATTACAACGGAACGTCAGCCCCGACGGACGTCGGGATCCCGAACTTCAAGTCGACCGTAGCACCGGCCGAACGACTATCGCTGTCCACGGAGGCTTGCTCCCGTCAACAGACACGGAGGGCTGGCAAGTTACCGGCAAGTGAATCTGACAACGTACTACCTCCACCACTAACGGTGAGCCTGGGGCTGCCCGCAAGCAGCCTGTTACCAACCGCACCGCGTACGCGAGGAGGGTGGCAGCCCGTATTACCAAGGCGGCCCGCATGCCTCACACGCTCCCGCGAGATGATAACATGATCGTGCTGCGCCCACGAGGAGGGCTCAATATTGCCCCCACAGAAGCGTCGACACTCACGTCGGCCGTATTCGCAGCGGCAGAGATATCGCTACACGAGTCTAAGGAGGACACGATTTCAACCAACGTGGCCCACAACATCGTAGTTGTAAGCACCCCCTACGAGGCCCGGGCTAAACGTTACGCCAGCGCACGCCACCTCTGCATCGGCGGCCGGGAATACGAAGTAAGCGCCTACCGATCGGCCCCGAGCAGAACGGCGAGAGGAATCATCCACGGCATCGCAGTAACCGACACTTACGAAGATATGCAGGCCAATATCGTCAACGAGGCCAACCCGCTAGCTCTGGAAGTGCACCAAATCGGCACGTCAACCACCATCATTGTACTGTTTGAGGGAACGCGAGTTCCGAAGTAGGTGAAATACGGGTCCATTCTGGTCAAGTGCAGTCTCTACCGCCAGCACTACGAGGAACCCGGGCCCCAAGCACGGGAAAGAATGTGTCGGCGGGTCCTCACCCCACCAGCGGCAAGGTAGTCGTAACGCGTCGCCGTTGGGACGGATACACAGCAACAACAGGACGTCTGTGTCGGCGGTCCGGCAAGGTAGGACACCGCACGGACGTCTACCCCAGACACCAAAGTATGTTACGCGTGCAATGCACCGAACCCGGGCCCCGACCACGGGAAAGAATGTACACCACGCTGCAAGCTCTGCAGTGGTCCTCACCCCACCGGGGCGGTAGGATGTAAGAACCGCTACAAGGTTCCGTATGTCGTTACGCGTCGCCGTTGGGAACGGAAACACGTGGAGCAACAACAGCCGCCATTAGGCGTAGCGGACTTCCCACAGCTGCAGCCGCCGGCGCCAGCTGCGGGCAGACGCAGCCGCTCACGCAATCGCAGCAGAAGCCGCCACCGCTCCGCCAGTCGTCGCCACAGCGCCAGTCGCAGCGCCAGCCGTAGAGGTCGAGCGGCGCGCTCACAAGAGCGAGTGGCGTGGGCCGACGTAGTCAAACCGCCTGCTCCCAAGCCAGCGCCCGCACCGGCGAAGCCGCAGCCAAACCCGGAGATGCTCGCTCTACGCGCCGAAAACGACCGACTAAAGCATCGCGTCACCGAGCAGGATGCCCGTATCATTGAGATGAACGAGAAGCTGGGCCGCCTACTCGCCCTCCAGCAACAACCGCCGCCGCTCGCCCACAACGTACCCGTGGAAGACATTGCCGACGAGGGCTCGGCAACGGACGAGCCATCTCAAACAAAACGACGAGCCACTGACGCGTCCAAGGGTAGGAAGATGAAGGCAGCACTCCGGCGTCTCGAAGAAAGGTTCAACAGACACGAAGAGGCATTCAACAGACACGTGGAATCTACTAACAAGCGCCGAGCAGCCCTCGAAGCGACCATGGCGAACATGAACGCACGCCTCACGGCACTCGAGCAGACGTGCCAAGCCATGCAGAGCAGTATACAGCCGATACAAGAAACGCTTATACAGATCCAGACGGCCACCTCCCAACCTGGCCCAAGTCCGCACCACTCGCCACCCGACCAACGCCCTACATGGCCAAAGCACTACTAAGCCCCAATAGAGACCTTCTCGTTTGTCATTGGAACTCAAACGGCTTCCATCATAAGCAAGCAGTATTACAACAACACATCCAGCAGCTCCCTCACCCACCTGACGCTATTCTCCTCCAAGAGACGCACAGTGAGGCCCCTCCGGCCATACCGGGATATCGCTCCCATGCCTGCCCACCCAGCGCCCGCACCGTCGGCAAGGGGGCCGGCCAGGGCGTCTGCATCCTGGTACGGAAAGGCATCACCTACGTCCAACACACGCTCCTGCAGAACAGCGCCATCGAGCACTGCGCCGCAGAGCTCACCATCGGTCGGAAAGAGAGGAAGGAGAGCACCTTCTTGATCAATGTATACAGCAATCCCAAGCATAACCAGCAGAAGTTCCGAGCCTTAATACACATGACGAGCAAGCTGGCTCAAGACAGCGCGGCGTTGCTCTGCGGGAACTTTAATGCTTTCCACAGTGACTGGGGCTACCCGACGACCGACGTCAAAGGACGCAGTCTGCTCGAAGACACCACGGACGTCGGCTATCACCTACTCAACGATACTGCGGCGCACACCCGCCTCGGTTCGTCTACGCAGCGAGACACCAACCTCAACCTCACCTTCTATAGGCCGGCACGCGGCGGCGCCGCGGCTCGCTGGCGGAACACGGGGGAAACGCTCTGCAGCGACCACTGCATCATAGAAGTCACCGTGCCGCTGCGATCCGCGGCACCAGCGCCTACCCCCAGATCGCAGCGCGTGACCGACTGGGTCGCATACCGCCAGGCATTGAAAAGCATCCCGGAGCAGGTGGTTGACATCGGGCAGTGGACGCAAGCCCTCAATGAAACGGTCCGCGAGGCCACCATGGACGTCGACCTTGATGACTCTATTCCCCAGATCGACAGCCGCCTGGCACACCTGCTTGAGGCGAAGAAATTCTTACCGAACAGCTGGAAGCGACAACGCCACAACCGCCAGCTCCGTAAGAGAATCGCGGTACTCAACCGCGAAACCTAAAAACACTGCGCCGTCTTCTGCCGCCAACAGTGGCACGCGGCGTGTCAGGAAGCCGATGTCCAGATGCATAAGAGCCGGACCTGGCATCTCTTACGCCACCTGTTGGAAGAAACCAAGTCTAAAGGAACGCAACGCCACGAACTTGCCCGCACCTTACACCGGGCCCAGCGATAACTCGGCGTGTCCGAAGTGTGTCGACGCCTGAATGCCCGCTACCTGCCTTCCACACCCTCCCCCGAACCCCTCCTGGACTATACGGGAGCGGACAATGTTCTCGACCGGGACATTGAGGAATGGGAGGTCAGGGCAGTGCTGCAAACGATCAACTGCAGGTCGACAGCCGGACCGGACAAGACACCGAACAAGGCACTTCGCAACCTGAGCGACGTGGCTGTCACCGCCCTCACGCGCTTCTACAACGAGTGCTGGCGAAACGGCCGTCTACTTCAGCGATGGAAGGAGGCGGAAACGGTCCTCATACCCAAACCCGGAAAGCCCTCCCACATAGACAACCTGCGCCCAATCTCGATCACGTGTTGCGTGGGCAAGGTCCTCGAGCATGTGTCGCTCAACCAGTGGCAACTGTACCTCTAGAACGAAGAACTATATCCGAACACACTCCTCGCCTTCCGCGCAAAGCTAGGAACCCAAGATGCAATGCTACTGCTCAAGCACCAGTCATCGATGACCCAGCTCGCACCCTCGACAACAGAGCGGTGCTGGCCCTGGATCTCCAGAGTGTCTTCAATAAGGTCCGCCACTCCGCCATCCTGAAGCAAGTATCCCGCCTCAACATGGGACAGCGCACCTTATCGTACATTAAGGACTTCCTGTCCAACCGAACCACGACCATCCACGCCGGAGACATGCAGCTCCTCCAAAGTCGCTGGGAATCATTGTAACGCCGCAGGGGTCGGTGATCTCCCCCATGTTATTGAACCTGGTGATAATCGACCTGGCCTACCACCTCGCCTGCCTTCCCGACATCCGACACACCATCTATGCCGACGACATCACTCTGTGGGTGACGGCGGGCAGCGACGGCCACATCGAAGCTATCCTACAGCAAGCGATCGATGTCATCGAAGACCGACTTCAGCACACGGGTCTGGTCTGCTCCCCAACCAAGTCCGAGCTTCTAATACTACCGCCCTCCGAACGCCGAACCGGTGCCTCAGCATCCGAAGACACCACCCTCCGCACGGGAGCAGGAACTGCAATTCCGCTCGTGAAGACCCTGCGTGTCCTGGGCCTTCATCTCGACGCGCACAGGCGCAACGGTTTCACCATCAACAAGCTGGAGACCAACGTTACGGAAGCCACCCGGCTCATCCGGATGGTATCCACACGCCACGCGGGCATGAAGAAGGCTAGTCTCTTCCGGCTGGTGCAGTCGTTGGCCATCAGCCACATCGCCTACGTAGCCGCCTTCCACAATTGGAAAGTCGCCGAGCGCCAGAAGCAGAACGCCATCATTCGCAAGGCCTACAAGGTGGCCCTAGGCCTCTATCTCCACGCCAGCACGGACAAGCTCTTGGAGTTGGTCGTCCACAATACCCTGGAGGAGATCGCCGAAGCCCAGCTTACGGCTCAACTCACGCGTTTGTCGCAAACTTGCACCGGGCGCTACATCCTGCAGCGTCTCGGCCTCACAAGACGAGAGGAGCGGTGCGGCGAAGTCTCGCCATCTCTGCCGCAGAGAATACTATGCAACCTCCACGTGCCCCCGGTTCCTCGACACATGCATCCGGACCACAACCACAAACGGACGCCGGCGCCTTCTACGTCGACGTCGCTCAGTACCCAAGCCGACCGAACGCTTACGCTGCAGTAGTCATAGCAGCTGTCTCTGGCGATCTGTACACCGCGGGCAGTTTCACGGCTGGCGACTCCCACCACGCCGAAGAGATCGCCATTGCCCTGGCACTCACGAACCCAAGATGTACCACCGTGCTCAGCAACTCGCGACCGGCGATCCTTAGCTACGCCACGAACAGAGTGTCCCCAAGTGCTGTGAGGGTGTGCGGTGCCCTACCTCCCCGAACGACACCGGTAACTCTACGCTGGTTCCCGGCGCACGCGGGCCCCCTGGGACTCCGTGAGGGGCACGACAACAGGAACGAGGAGGCCGACCGGGCCGCGGACGCGCTCACGTGTCGCGACGCGCCCGATGGTCTGGCCTCCCCGCCTGTGTCGCCCCTACCCGCGGAGCCGGAACCCCTCACCACGTACCGGGACGTCCTCGAGTGGTACTGCCTCGGTCGTCGAACCTACCCGCCGCCTCATCCGAGGCTGACAAGAGAAGAATCAGTGATATAGAGACAGTTACAGACAAATTCGCTGCTAACCCCGGTGCTAGCCAAGCAGATGTGTTCCGAAGTGTACTCCAGTGATGTGTGCAGACTATGGCGAAGGAGAGAGCCATGGCGGCTCACATCCTGTGGAACTGCGAACTCCACCCACGAGAAGCCAGCAAAGCCACGACGATCCCACCGCAGCTCGAGGCTGCGGCAAGAAGCGTGACCACGCCACCCAACTCTTGGCCGTTCAGCAGGTGATGGCTGCCCTCGACCGTCAGTGGTCCGAAAGTGTCCCCTCCACCGGAGGCGATGCGAATAGTTCGCGACAGGGGGCCGGCCGTCACAACGTTTAGGCCGTGTCCTTGCGGCATGCATCAATAAAGTTGTTTCTCTCTCTCTCTTTTTCTTTAAACTTAGGTCCACCTTAAGATTTTAAGACGTGACCATATTAGGCATTTGGCTATGCTGAGTGAGACACATTTCTGGACAAGGTGATTCATGTCGGGGTTTGAAAATGTTATATATAAAAATGACACACGAAATGCCACATGACAGACGCAAACTCACAACCGCTTAATTGTACCGATAAATCCCCCCTAAATACTCTTGCGCATTCATAGAAACGTATTTTAAATATTACGTAAAATTAGCAACTCAGTATAAATAAACGACTGTCTAAAAATGGTATTTATTTTAGAAAAGGTACGGGAAGAACAGGATCACACATGCGCTTGGGGGTGTAAATTACGTCCCCGGCAATGTATGGGCGATAGCGCACGGGTCGTGGGCAGTGTAATTGTCTTTGTTTGTTTTTTCTTCTTTCTATAAGGAAACAGCGTAATTTTACAAGGGTGTGGCAAATGCACGGGTATGCACAGGTCATGTAGCTTCTTACCCGTTTCGCGTACTAAACTTTTTCTCATTTAAATACTACCACGAGCCACATAAAAGGCCCCTTCGACGGCTACGTAACGGCCAGCTGCTGCACGCAACAATAGGAAGTCAATGCTGTCTCTGGCCTGTTACACCTAGGTTTCCACGGTGCTCACGCGAAGATGTTTCGTGAATTAAACCAGCGTAAAGCCCGCACCCTTTTATTGACTCTAGAGAACTCCAAGCGAACTGCGGACGCTTGCCTTTGAGACCCGTGTCGATCGTGACCCCAATGCCCGGGCTCCGGGTGATATCAGGAGGCCGACTGGGCACGGTGTTGAAGTACTTGGAGTGGCGGTCGAAGAAACTCGAGGCGTGAAGTTGAATTTAGTGCAATTTTATGTCATCTAGTTACAGGAAAACTGTGTCAAAGATGACAAAAAGAATCACTGCAAACTAAACTAAAGACAAAAACGTTCCGAGTGTGCACACTCAGCTCCTCAGCTTCTTCTAACTATTCCGGTTCTCTTCATCGAGCGTTACACAAAACCGCTCGATAAACGACGTCCGAGCTGCTCGCCGCAAGATGTTTCCCCGTAGGCGCTGTACCCGAAACTTCCGACGCGATCTTACCCTCGACTAGAGGGCTCACAAATCCAACCTAGCCGTTAACGGTCGAGACTCCTTTTCTCGCCGGGAATGCCACTCATCGCAACGGAACCTTTCAACGGCCATTCGGCTTTTTAAAACCTCGAAATCACCCTCTCTCGGAACGCCCCTTAGCGTTTGAAAACTATATAATGCCCCGTAAATCACGGAAGCTTCATCACACGCCACGGAAAATTCAAGCGCCGCCATTTCTGGGTCAGTACCGCCCGCGGGCCAGAAAAAGCGTAACCCCGAGGTAATTTATCGCGAAAAAGACGGGACTGTGCGTCACGCTGCCCGGGCAACGTTCAAAACATAGGGACACGCCCGGTTTTCCCGTGGGTGTGGCCGGCGTTCCTGGAATCCGGCGCTAGTCTGCCTTCTAAATGGGGTATTACCTTGAGGTATGCGGGCCACCAAGCCGCTCCCGCGCACGCCGCCACGAAATAGCGGTTGATGCAGTGTGGGCAGTTACATGCCAGACAGAGCGGCGGGTTTTCGTGTTAACCCGCGGCCCGGCCGCAATTTTATTAGTGGAATTACACAGAGGTAACTAAGTCTTGCGCTGTTAAACGAATATACATATTGATTGTTTTGTCGTGTGCGGCACGCGTCTTGCGCCGCGCACGTGAACAAGCATACGACTCGAGAGTGCCATCCACACTACCAGCGGTTCGTCTTGCTGCCCCCAGGGGCCGACTGTGTTCGCTATCGGGGCGAATAACCGGCCTGGAAAATTTTAGTTTCCACGTCAGCAGAAACGCCCATGCTACTGCTTACACCCAGGCTGCACAAACTATTGGCGCCCCCAGGGATCGAGCCTGGGATCGACAAGAAGCGAAACACGAACCCGTCGTCTGGCGGACTAAACTACGCCCACATGTGAAGACGAGGAGACAGACGGTGGTCTTGATTCAGCTTCTGAGGAGGGGGAGAGCGCTTTTTCCAGGAGACACATGAAACAAGAGTGAGGGGGAGTCAGTGAGAGAGGTGACGTCATAGCCGTCTATGCCCTTTTCCTCCTCGCCCTTGGGCAGACGCTGCTCTCCGTTTCCTTTCTCCCGACGGTGCTGCGTTCGGGAAGCCGCCACCCCACGTAACAGCTGGCAGAGCCTCTGGTTTCACTCTTTGTAGAGCCACGTGTGTGATTTCAAGTGACGACGCATGGGCAAACGTTGTGTGTGTCGTTGACAGCTTCGCAGCCCAACCACATACACAGCGTGGATTGGGGCCTCCTTTTTTATGACAGCCTGTTGTGGGTGTTTTCGGTGTATTCACCTTTGATATCAAACAACAGGTCTTGATCAATGCCCTGGTGCCTCTCTACAAGACCCTGTATGTGATTCCTTCTTTGCTCGTTCTTTTATCGAAGAGGGTGTGGAGAAAACCTTACATACGCTTTGCACTGAAGACATCTTAGGGTTGTGTACAGGACTAACTTATGTTCTGTCAGCTCCGTGTTCCCGCATATACGTTTTGGCTTTCAGGGTAAGGCGAAATATGCGAAGTTTGAGTTCATGGGGATGATTATTATTAGTATGTTCTTTGGTGAATTGCGCATACCCGAACCGGGGATCGGCCAAACATCAGGGGTATGAAAAAACATCTTATTTATTTAGAGGCTTCTGTACATACGATGTTTAGAGAGGTTGTAAATGCTTTTTGAAAGTAAAATCCAACCTAAAAAGGCAAATCAAAATAATCGGGAAGACCTCAAACTAATTACCTAAGCTTCCAGCGTAAAGGAATCCAATTAAAGAGGGAATCGAGAACAGTTTTCTACGAAGCTCAGAAGAGCTGAGCACAATTCTCGGTGACAGAACCCCGGGCCCTATAAGGTGTCGGCACCCCACGCCAGACAGTTTCGGGCCCTTTTCCCCCGCTTCCCTCCCTTAAGATTTATAAGCTTAGGTTAGTGGCAGAAACGCGTCTCGGACGCCCTAAAAGAAATGAGACTCGGCAGTAATAATACAATCCCCTGGCGGCGAAGCGCCACTTTTAGATTCTGAAATCTGATTTTAGAAAAAACATCGACAGACCATAAGGTATTGGTGGACGTTCTCATCTTCATTACAGTAGCCACAAAGAGGAGATTGCGTTAAACGTGGCCTAAAGTGGTGACGCGACAAGGGATAGTGGTCAAAATAACTGGAAGTTAACCCAAAGGGCGACAATCTGGTTTCCTGGGAAAGTTAAGGTGGTGAAAGTGTGCCATTGATGATAAAATGACTTTCTGCTGGCCTGGACATTTTAGTATTCTATGATACCTCTTCGCTGTAATCAATGTGGTTGGGTGGATGACCTCTACAACTGGCCCAAATATCGCCATCCGAGCCAGCGAATCAGCAGCTTCGTTTAAGGAAACGCCTGCATGCCTAGGAACCCAAATAATGTTAACTTTAGTCAGAGGAGGTGGCAAAAGAGATTTAAAAATTCGCCTGAGAGGGAAATCTTTAGGAGCAGTTAGGGCAGAGCAAACTGAAAGGTAAAGGTAATCTGTGATTACAGCCGGAGAAACAGTCGATGCACCTAACTTCTGTAGTGCCATTGACGATCGCCAAAAATTCAGCATAAAATAGGTGGATGAAATAAACTAGACGAAGGGAAAGAATCAGTAAAGAGAAGGAAAATACGCACCTTTTGTTGTTCTTTTCCGCCACTATGATTTATCCTGTGGGAATAAGCGCATCAGCCTGAATGGAGGCCAAATGACCTCCGAGGAGCTATTGAGTATACGAGAAGGCATAAATTTCGCATTCTGGGGAAGATCACGCGGAAGTTCATCTCGAGGGAGTACGTTCTATCAATAGGAGGAGTGATCCTATTTATCAGTACCCGTAAGGGAGAAATAAAGCTGTCCATTAAGGTACAGCCACGAACGAAAGTTCACGGACCAGGAATATAGCAATTATAGGTTATTTCTCTTCCGATAGCAGCCCGACAAACTGCCGTGTGCATGTGAGATGTCGTACAGTTACTGAAGTAGTAAAAATACAGCACTTAGTACCACACGCTGCCACGCAGAAGAGAAATAACCCAAAATTGCAGTTTTAGTGGTCCGTAAACTTTTGATCGTGGATGTACATTGCAGGCAGTACGATCGAGGCCACTGGATGGCATAAAATGGAGCCGGTTCCGTGACACAGATGTACATCGCCCAGTTCCCCAGAATAATAGGCTCGTAGGAAGGTACGTAGTCACAGTGAGTAAAAGACATCTGGTTAACAGTGGGGGGAGTACCGCATTAACCGCACATAAAGTACCGCATTAACCGCTACATTTGGGCAATTCTAAACAGCATGCAGCGTAGCGACTGCCGTTCCAGATGAACCAGTCGATGGAGCCTGTATATCGCAGACCCAGAGAATAGCAGGCATCCAAAACTCGAAAACAAGGCGAACATACATTCGGTATATCATAATAAGTGCGTTCATCCGCATATTTTTCCTTCTATGGCTGATACGCCGCAACAGTCCTACTGCACGTGCACCTTTAACAGCTGTGACAGCTGTATGTGGGCTTCAGTCAAGCACTCTGGTATATATGATCCCAAGGTACTTTAATGACTAAACCTGTGTGATGAAGTAGTGACGATAACAAAGAGGGACATTGGCTCCCGTAGAGACTGGGAAGACTAATAATGAACATTTACTGGTGTTAATAGAGAGAGCAATAGTGCTTAGCCAGGAATCCAGAATTATTAATATGATTGCAGTGATGAGTAAAGGAGTTAAATATCAGACTATACAGTGAAAATGCAATATCATCAGCATAGACATATATATGTACTCCCGAAACCAAAGGGACCGCCCTTAACAGTAGGTTAAAAAGCATAGGCGCCAGAACGGCCCCTTCCGGCACCCCTCTTATATGCGGCCGCTTAGAGGAACAACTAAAACCGTTTGTACAACAGAACCGCCTATTCTTTTAGAAATACAGGAAGGCACGCTATTATGTAATGCGGAAAGTTTGTCTTACTAATTTAGACAGCAACGTTTGATATTCGACACTGCCGTAGGCTTTAGCAATATCTAGTCACCAAAGCAGGGACCTGTTTCTAGCGACGGGCAAATTTTATACGGCAATCAAAGTCGATATGCGCACTCAATATGGAACAGCCAGGGCAAAGGCCAATTTAGCATGAACTGACTGAAATAACACCTTTAGCATTTCGTTGATAACGCCATCCAAACTAGAGGCAGCAGCAGTAAATTTCGCCGTGGCATCAAACAGTTCAGCGAGTGTTATCTCTACAAAGTCATTTACCGCATCTGGCGGAGAAAAGCAGATCGCAGTAGCAGATGAGAAGCGATCCTGCCGACCCTCAGCAATCAATTTGAGTTACTCAGACAGTTCACTAGTAGATAATACCGATGAGTCCTAATAATCTGAAGAGGGAACTGCTTCCCTAGATCGAAGGAAGCGAAAAAGGGCAGGCTTATTATTAGACTTGCAGAGAAACGAACAACGCTGCGAGTCATTAACTTCTCTGGCATTGGAAACAGCTGTTTTGAATACTGCGGGAAAATATTTGTAATTGCTCCAGTTAAGTGGGCATAGGTTGTGGCGAAGCTTTTGTCCAAGCCACCTTTCTACGTCTTTAGCTACGTGCACGTTTTTCGTTTCACCGGAGCTCAGAGACACACACTTCTTCCACCTAACTTGAAATTGAAGGGAATCGCAGGGAGCTGCAGCCCTTTCGGGTGGATATTATGTGGCCAGAGCTGAAATGGCATCCTTATGAGAGATTTTAAACCTACTATAGTTTACGAAAGCGCGGATCTTCCAACAAAGTGACCATGTACTCTTAAAAAAATGGTCGTGGCATTCACTAATGGAACACTAACAAGTTACTTGTCCCAGTACACTAGGTTCTTAGTAACAGGAGGAAGTAAATTTAGTACTAGACAGGGTAACTAACTGAAGCAGGCAGTAAGTACCACTAGCTCGCTTAGTAAATTACTAACGATAACACTCTTCTGAGCTACATGCGTTGACTAACTGGCCATGCATAACCTAGTCACAAGCACGACCTTAATCTAGTGCATACTACTTTCTACACTCAGTTAATATTCAAACCATGCAGTTGTTAGAGCAGAGCCTAGGTACAAAATTGCGGGGTAGTAAGGTTCGCAAGGAGTTGGTAAATATGGCCGTTACTACCTTTTTACGACCTTTTTAATGAAGAGTGGACACGAGATCTTAAAATCTATTGGAACATGGTCACTGCTGGAAGCCCCGTCAACCGGCCACCAGCAAGATACCGAAGCACCATGTGAAGAAATAGTTTAGTTTAGCAGAGATCGCGTTAGCCCCTGGATATAGGTTGGAGAATCCGAACTTATACATGCTAAATTATTGTCTCTCCTCCAATTTAACAAGTGAATTCCACAGGAGCGTTTCCGGTTTGTGCTTTTCTTCTTTCAGCGGCGTGGTACTAACGGCTGCGTCTTGACTCCGATATGTGGAGGAGGCGTGGGTCCACAATGGAGTGGTCTTCAAGGAGAGTACATATTGTCGTGCGCTTGCGGACTTGGCTCCAGATTTGGGTTTCGCATTTCGAAAAGTAGTCGAGTCGGTGAGTCGTGGTGTCTTTTCCGAAGTTGTTCCACTCGGCGCTCTCGCTTTCCTGGGGTCGGTGCCTTGTGGTTCAGTGAAATGCATCCGCACGCTGCTCCCTGCCAAGTACATCATATGTGCACAGCC
This sequence comes from Haemaphysalis longicornis, assembly GCA_013339765.2. Lineage (NCBI taxonomy): Eukaryota > Metazoa > Arthropoda > Arachnida > Ixodida > Ixodidae > Haemaphysalis > Haemaphysalis longicornis. The sequence continues at coordinate 80,772,632 of CM023452.1, read as the reverse complement.
AGGTTGAGTTCCGGATTCGGTGTGTGCAGGTGAGATCTTTTTAGGTGTTTCTGTTTGCGCTGTTTCCGGCCGAGCGAAGCATTGCGTATTTCGTTTGAGATGGTTAGATGGTGTTGCTGGGTGGTGATTTGTAAGTTTCATTTGTGTAGGGTGCTGGGGTATCCTCAGTGCACAGTTTAGGGCGTTAATATTAGCTGACTATCAAGTCTTTGGACTGCTAACGTACTTTGCCCAGCAGCAGGTTTAGGTCCCAAATATGGTCCCAGGCCTCAGCGTATTTTCTTTGGCATGATCTCCAGCAACGTGGGTTCGATGCTTTGCGTGATGTTTTACAGTTGTGCGTTGTTATGGTTTTCTGTTGAAGTGGCGGTTCTGGTACGGCCCAGGGGTGTGGAAGTATTGTTACCTATGAAAGTAAAATTGTCTGTTTCAGTTTCTTGGGGCGCTATGAGTTATTTGCCGCCTGTGCCTTTGTCGAATAACCGGGGTTCTACACACATTAGGTCTCGTAATATTAGGGGTGTTTGTTTCTTGTAAAAGCAAGATTGTTGTACCTTTGGTTACTTGCGAAGCTTTATTTAGCTCAGTTAATCGTGTGGTCAGCCCGCGGCAGTTCCATTGACATCACTATCAATGGTTGACCCGACCCGTAGCACTTCCCTGTCGGGCGCATCATGAGGGTGCACAGCAGTGGCGCCTTCGGGGACCTCAGTGGGCTGATGTGGCTTGCGAAAGCAGCCTGCGGATCGAGACCCATGCCCCAGACAAGTTGGGATTGGTTTGATAAGGCTTCGCGGAGGAGTTGAGGCAAAAGTACCTCTAGGGCTTTCTGTATTCCTTCCGCAATAATGGTTTTAGTGGTACCTTGTATCTCGAAAGAGATTATTGCTCTAACTCCTTTCTGTTTCGATTGGCGTATAGGAGCAAATGTTGGTGACTTAAGTCCACCCGCAGCTGTTGAATCTTAAGGCTTGGTTCATAGTGTGGAGGCGCCGGAGGATTAGAAGCTTAGCCTGAGCCCTGTTGTGACGTTTGCGGTTTCCTGTGAGTTGTGATCGGCATTTGTCAACTGCAGCGGCGAAGTAAGCACTGGATCTTGAGCTGTAATTCCGGGGGGGGGGGGGGGGGGGTGCGGGCTCGGGCTTCTAGCGGTGACCTTGACGCCGAAGGGTTTGGTGGTAATGGCGTATAGCGAAAACGCATTTGTGCTCGAGATTTCGGCGCACGTTAGAGATCCGCAATCTGAGAGAATTAACCCGCAGCCCTCCACTACAGCGCGCCCCATCGCTTGTGTAGCGCGGATGCGTTAAACCCCACAATCAATCAATCAATCAATAAAAAAGTAAATCTATAATTGCGATCGCGGCGCCCTCCAACGGTAGGCGGAAAAATTGCGATCACGAATTCTTCCTAGTTAATAGCTGCTTTAACTAGGAGACAGTAGAGTGTTATTCTAAGGGGAAAACATGGGGCTACCCGTTTCCCACCCGTTGACGCTCATGTATCATCATCACCAGCCTATCTACGCCCACTGCCGGGCAAAGGCTTCTCCCGTTAATCTCCAATTGTCCTGGTTCTGTGCTACCAATGTATCCCCGCAAACTTCTTCATCTTATCTGCCCATCTAACATTCTTGCGCCCCCTGCCACGCTTGCCTTCTCAAGGGATACACTCTGTAACCCTTAATGACCAGCGATTATCGCCTTAGCATTACATGCCCTGCCGACGTCCATTTCTAGTTCTTAATTTCAACTAAGATGTCCTTAACACGCATTTGTTTCCTGCTGACCCAATCCGCCCTCATGTATACGGTCATGTATGCGCCCACGTATAGTCATACAATTTTTTTAGCTATTGTTTCGACAGCCATCACATGCTGCCTCCAAGACGGTCATGCATTGAAGGCAGACAGAAATTCCGATATGGGTCTGGGTAATCGCAAATAAAACACAGCATAATGATGGAGTCGTCTTAACGGACACTTACAGTATTTTTTAAGATACCTGAATAGCAGTGAGTAATGCGAAGTATTCGTCAGAAACTAGAGAGGAATGATGTTCGTGTCGACGCGGCGCATAGACGGACGGACTTCGGGCGCCTGTACTGCGCGCACAAAAGCAATTGCGGAGTCGAGTCAAGTTTCTTAGCCGGGGCGGGCTGGGTAGTGCCACTGGCGCATAAGTGCGGCATATCCTGACTCGAAGATGAACGTGTGCGCTCAGGTGTTCTGGAGGGTAAGGAAGGCCGGGGGGTCTCGAGCTTCCCTTCGCAAATGAGAGAAGGGCTCAGACGTAATGGGCAATTTGACAAGTCGTGGCTTTCCCAGAAAAACAAAAATTATAATCCATTCCACTCTGGGACATTGCACGTGAGCAGTAATGCTGTTTAGCATATAACAAAGGTGACACATAATTTTCAACACGTGCGTAAGGCTGCCTTAATGGAAAATAATTCTGACAAGTAAATGAATATTGGCGTAAAAATAGTCATCTTGGCGACCAATTGCAATACAGTTTTTAATAAAAACGTTTTGTAAATATAAAGTTGCATTTCGATTTTTGTAACCTCATGCCATAGGTGCTATGTGTTGACAGGCATTTTGCATTATTTTGAACGTCGTTGTGAACTAATATTTATTAAAGTAAATATAATTTGGCCACAAACGCACAAATTTTAATTATCATTTATCGTTTTGTGTTTCGTTAGGCTTTTGAAATGTAGTTTCAAGGAAGGTTGCATTAAGGTTTTGCTGAGCATTCGTGATAGTTGCCCCTTGCCAATTAGCATTTATACGTTCGGGGTCGAATTGTCCTTGCCAATGTCGTATTGAGTTTCCAATCGAGAGCGCGCGACTCTACATTTGTAGGACTGAATCATTTCCCCAGAACACAAGTGCGGTCTTCCAAGGCTTGTTTCTTTTCTGATAGGTTGTATAACCGGCCTTTTTTGCCAGTTGTGTTTTTATTTTCAAGCAACGAGGATTCATGGTTTCCTTCCCATAATTATAATCTCGATGTCAATTGTACCGCGCTTGAAGGCTCTTGCAAATGCATTTAGAGAGTCACGCAGATGGTACGATTACTCTTCCCTAATCAAAGAAATAGCAGCTTGCTTTGGCGGCATTTTGCCGTTACGTCGCGTGTGTCATACACACCCGTGTGGCTGCTATATTACAGATTTGTAGCGTCTTAATACGAAGTTACGAACGGTATGCTTCCCGGTAGCAATGAAAAGACAAGGAAAGTAACCTCCTCTCCACACTCCCCCCCCCCCCCACCCACACACTCACACTCACACGCACACTCGCGCACATGCACAGTTTTTAGCCATATTATTTTCGGTTTCCCCTGAAAATCTTACAGGCCTGGCAGAGTTCACGGTCTTCGAAGCGTCACTGCAGTGATGCAGGAAAAAGCTTTACATTCACCATGAGCTCACAAAACCTCCCTAATGCGCAACAAAAAGCCAACCAAACAGCCGCTGAAGAGAGAGTTATAGCAGATCAGAAAAACGTTTCCGGTACGCTAACGTCTACCGTCTGGACGCCACCGCGCATGCGCATAACCCTACGTAAACCGGAGCGACTTGGCCGGATGGTTCCGAGACGTAACGTGTACGTCGTTCCAAAGAGGGCGGCCGCTTATAGAGAGTTTGGTAGACGTACGCTTGGCTCTCGCGTAGTCGAACGGATTGTAAATATGAGATCGTTTAAGAAAAATGACGTTGCCACAAGTGAAATCCGCGCGATTCTTACAGCTCGAGCAGCAAGCGAAACACGTTCCCAACCCAACTGCAGCGGCTTGTGTCGTAGAGCGACGCATGTACGATAGCTTGCTTCTTTTAGGTTAAGGGACAGGCAACCTATTTTTGTCTAGTATATGTTCTCTATACCAAATGAAAGCCAGCGTTTTATATAGCCGGGTAACCACAAGCAATTTATAAACAAATTGGTGTAAACAATTTTAATTTGGCAGCAAACTTCCTGAAATCGGAAAGGTGGCGGTTCGTAGTGTAGAAACTTGACACTACAATGTGTGTCCCTGTCACGTGACCTGCGAACCTACGGACTACGGAAACGTTTATTCCCTTATTGAAAACCTTGGGGTTTAAGTATTTCTTTAAGTTGAAATTGTATATGTATTTTTTAACATTATTTTGCAATTTTTTAAGAAACGCCGCCCGCCGCCGCTGGGTGTCTCTCAGTGTGGCTAACTGAGCTTCCATCCCCAGACACAACGGCAGCGTTCAGTTAACAGACCCAGTGAAGGAGCTTTGACGATTCTGCCTGAGTGAGGGGCGTTTCTCGTGCCAAAATATTCGATTTCAGTTTCCAACTACGCCAACGGCAGCTTAAAAAAAAGCAGGACATTCTGGGGAGAATCGAACTGCCGACATCCTCAACGTGAAGCTAGATTATACCTATTGTCCATCCCAACAGATGGTGCCTTCGTGCAAAATAAACTAGTGAATAAAAAAACACCTAAAGGAATAAGAAAACCTGCGATTTACACTTTTTTTTTTCTTGGGACAAGTTTTTAAATATTGCTTTTCATCTCGCATACAGACAAAAGTATGTTGCTGCGCTACGGTATATCATGGTTGTCCAGCATGATTTTTAGGTGGTACACATACGGCTTGTAGATATAAAAATTTCGATTAGAAACTTTCTGGGGTGTTGTCAGCAAAACCGTTTCTCGTTAAGGGACTTTAAGGGATGCCCTTTCATTTGGGATAGAGGATATATAGTCGACAAAAATGGTTTCTTGTCCTTTTAAATAACGACGATCCAGCTACATGACTAGTATTAACAGCAACATGGGGTCCGTCTACAAGTCGGCGAGTGAGGAACCGGTGGCTATCAGTGCGAAGGGACTTTTAAATACAACGAAAAACTGTAAGCAGCCATCCGTATGTACTGACAGACCAGCTTGACCTGCTAGCGCCATTTGTTGAGGTGGCGTAGAGGTACAATGCCCGCTTCATATTTATGCAGTCGCTAGTTCGAATCTCCGTAGGGACGTTGGATGTATTTTTTTTTCAATACTGCCACTGTTTCTTCTCTCTCTCCCTTTAGCGCTTTTGAGAACTGAAAACTAATATATCAGCACAGGAAACGCCACAGACTCACGAAGAATTGCAAAAAAAGACGTACAACCCAAGCCGCTCCCAGTCACGCTCCCAGTCACGGTAGCATGTCCGGTAGTTGCGGTCTGCTATAACTCCTAAAACGAGCCTTTCCAGTACGGTCCCGTAACGGGTACCGCTTACCGCACCGGAACCGTTTTTCTGATCTGCTGCGGCTCTCTAATGACCAGTATCGTTGTCGCCCGGTCCGCCCCATTGAGAAACAAGCTTGCTGGCTGCACCATTGTGCGTGTCGCGGTAATACCATCGGCGTCCGCTCTTTCTTCGCCTTCGGCCACCCCATCCACAATTAACTGCTCTTCAAGTTGCGCATGTCATGGACACACCGGACATTCCTGGCTTTCTTCCATTACAAGAAAACGGTTTCTCGAGAGCTGCGGCAGTCGTTTTTAAGTTTTCGACGCCCAGTTTACACAGTGGAGAATCACAACTTAGACACTGCTTTCGTTACCAATGGGGCAGGTACCCGGCGGTGCGGAGCCACCACTGCAAGTGCGATCGTCGTTAGCTTTTGAGTAGAACAGACATTGAATCAGTGTTGCACAAAACGGCGTTCCAAGGAACGCGATCCTGGAACTAGTTCTCTTTGTGAGGAATGGAGGAACGCCGCAAAGGGAACTTTAACGGTAACTCGTTACGTTTACAAAGGAACGACAGAGGGAATGGCGTTCCTTCTGGAAACGTTCCGTCGCTATGATTTGGCTGTTTTTGATGCCAAGGCTTTAGCCGCTGAAGCTGGAACAAAAAGCCGCAGGCTGCTAATCTTCCTACACACTGCCCAATTGCCCGCTCTTCCGCAGAACGTGCTTCCTCGAAGGTCAACGACAGAAGAATAACCACTCAGCGCAAGGGCGGTCCGCAGAACTTTTTGCAAGGGGGGCATCTATAGCTGGGCAAGGTGGGAGTTGGGTAGCACCAAAATGCGCTATTTGTGGTTTAAAGTACGCATATGAAGCAAAACTGATAATCAGCGAATTAAAGGGGCCCTAAATAGGCTTCCGAAGGCCGCCATTTCAATCGCGCAATCGCTAGAGTACCCCTTCACGACAACGTATACCAAATATTACACCTCCGCGCGAAGCAGGGGCCGCAGAAACACGAAAAAAAGATTTCACTTTCTCTCCTGGCTCAGCAACCATACCTTGCCGCCACACTGCCGCGCTCTGACGCAGTTCTTTCTGGCTCTACGCGCCTCTGTGACGCACGAGACATTGCCCAGTACGGCGCCGCGAACGCGAACCACAGCGACAGCGCTCACCGTGAAACCGGAATCTTGTGGGCGGAGCATGCGCGTCGAGTGCTAAAAAAAAGCGCGCGCAGGGCTTAGCGCAGCCAATGACTGCACGTACATCAAGGAGGGTGATGGATTGCCCTGTTTCTCTAGGTGGTCTTGCGCCGGGTCGATGACGTCGTGGCTTCCACAGTGCTTCGGAGGAGCTACTAGAGGAGGTGAGCCCCAGGCCTTATGGGGGTCCGCTTTTAGTGAGCGATAACAAGGCTAATACTTAACGCATTTAAACAATTTTTGCGGGATGACGTTCCTTGGATAGCACTCCAGTGACTGCGCACGCCAAGTCGTAACATTCGGCAGCCTATTTAGGGCCTCTTTAAAACCACACTTGGAGAATATACATTGAATAACGAAAATGCAAAAAGTTACTGTCACTTCGTAAATAAAAGTGGTAAGTCTTGCTGCGTGAGGGTCCTCCACTCATGCCAACAGATCACCAGCACACAGCACAATACGTTCACAAACATATAACGGCACTCCGTCAATCTTCCTTGAACAGCAGCTGCAGACGCCTCGGTTTTTCTGTGCAAATTGCGAGATGACATGTGTGATGAAGTCATTCTTATGTTTCATTACACGCTCTCGGTGCACACTCATAATACAAAGGCCGTCCAGCCTGTCATTTGTCATTGTAGATCGTACCCAAGTTTTCACTCTTATTGTGCTGAAGGAGCGTTCGACAGTGCAGGTGGTAACTGGCAAGGCAAGTGCTACCTCGATTGCTTTTGCGACAGCTGGAAAGAATGGCTTGGCTTGAAGCAAAAGTTCGGCGTAAGTGTTCCCCCGTTTTGTTGCGCCACATTTCGTACCAAGAGATGCCCTCTTCCTTGAAGTTTTCAATGCTGTAAAAGCCTTGGAGTTCTTCAGCAATAGCATAAAATTCAACGCAGCTCAAACACTTCATTTTTGCTGGATGCAGTTGGAGAAGTTTACTCTTCGCATTGCTTGCAGAGAAGCGGCCAGCCAAAGAAGCAGTAAGCGAGTCCAAGTATGGCACACATATTGCCACGCGGTAGTATTCCTCCAGCAACAGAATCCTGTAGTTTTGTCGGTGGGCTGACGAGAGACTTGTCTTGGCACAGATAGCAACACATTTAAGTGATCGGCTGCTTCACTTTCTGTTTTCATGATGTCAGAAAACTGCTCTTCAGCGTTAGTCCGGTGGCCGCCAAAAATATTCTGCAACTCAGTGATGTGGTCGTGTACAGAATGGATGTCCATGGATACGCTCTGTAGAACATTCGTAACCAGTTCCAGCCGTGCGCTATACTTCGCTACAATGTGCAAGCAGACAATAAAAGAATTTGTTGTTGCACAGAAGATGTGAGCTCGTTGCCCATTTGCAGCGTTCGATGTTGATACCATTGGCGCGAGCTCTTCGAGTGCTTCGACTATGGCCACGTAATGCTGAGAGAAGATCCTAATTGATTTGTATTTTGCAGACCACCTTGTTCCACAGAGCATCGGAATATTGGGCACTAATTTCTTTCGAAGCACGCTCTCACGGAAGAAGTTTATGGTTTGTATGATAACCCCTATTGTGTCACGAATTTCAGACACTTCATTTAAATCGTTGATCACGAGATTCAGCTTGTGACTTGCGCAGTGGAAGAACAGTGCCTTTGGAAGCTCGTTGTATATTAAACTGTTGACTCCAGCTTCTCTTCCAGCCATTGTAGAGCATCCATCGTGCTCTTGTCCAACGAGGTTCGAAAGAATCATCCCGGCGTCCTTTAAAAACTTCAAGATCGTAGCAGCGATGCAAGCAGAGTTCAGTTGCTCCAGCTCAACAAATCCCATAAACTGCTCTCGAACATATACGTTAGTTCCCGTCTTGTCAATGAAGCGAATACCTATAGACATCTGCTCTGTTCCTGCAATATCTGCGGTTTCGTCCGCGAGGACGGAAAAAGCAAACGCTGTGTTAGCTTCGGCCACTGTCTGCTCTGTCAGGATGTCGCCACAGATTGTGATGATCTCGTTCTGTACTCGTACGGACGTGTACTTAACATTGCCAGCACCGGATGCGAAGTGTTCCTGAAGACGAATATCTCCAGCTTCTACCCGAAAGTCAAGGAGATCATTGAAGACTCCACTGCCATACTGCTTCCCGCGAATTGGCATGTCATGCGTTGCGCAAAAGATGATGGTAGAAACAATCGAAAATAGTTTCTGGCGGTTCCTTTCAACTTGATCTTGGAGTGCTCTGTTGAGCTGCTGAACAACTGGTAGCTGCTTGCCTGTCATCACATCCATAAAGTTCTGTGAGGCTGCCATTGCCTCCTGGTGCCATTGGGATTTTACGTGATCCCTGCACGCCTCGTGCATTTTTTGTAGTTGGTGAGAGCGCGCACGATAAAACTACCTTGGGTACCCCGGTGAACATTCGGCGGAAAAATGACGCAGAAAGGACAAAGGGCGCCTTTCAATGTTGCTGAATACGCAAGCCAAGGGGAGTAATCTTCCAGCCATTGGTAGCGAAATGTCCTCTTGTCAGATGTTACATCTTTCTCAAAGTCTTATGTAACATTTGGCGCCCATGGGTTAGTCAGAAGGCGTAACTTCAAACAGCCCGAAATGCTCGTGTGTTTAGCTTTGCCCAGAAAGTCTCCTAAATCATGTTCTTGAGACAAGTTAGTTGCATAGTCACGGCTCCAGATTCCCCCACAGTTTGGCCCGTGAACAAGATCCTGGGGTAAGGGGTAGTATCTCCTGGCTTCTGCATAAAAAGCACACAAATCCAAGTACCAGAGGTAACACAAGTAACAGTATTTCGCTCTTCCTACCTCAGTGGACATATTCACTGCATGGCCTGCCTTACCAAACCACTGTACAAAGCGGTTCTCAGGCAAACGAATGGCTAATTAGCAGTCTATTCACTAAAGGTAACAATTTAGTGACTATGTTAAGGATTCATCAATGTGACATTCATCAATGTGACATCAATGTGACAATGTCACTCTCGCTTCTCTCTTGGGGGGGAGCCCTGTAGCACCAGCTCCAGCGACATTGCTGGATAGAGCGCCGCTCCTCGCGCAGCAGCCCGATAGACATGGTCACAGGCTGCGTGGCCGCGCTGGGCGCACGAGGACACAGGGGTCTCGCTGGTGCTCACAGAATAGAATCTGGTTTTGCCTTGCGACGAACGGTCGTCCTGCCTGAGGCTCCTTCTTCGCGCCCGACATAGCGCCCTACAAAGTTTTATACCAACAGGGTCCTCCTCCTCTTTCAACCTCTACGAGAAAAAGCAGCCACACCAACAAAAGAACCAGCACCCTGAGGCCCACCTATTCATTTTTCAATACTGCGTTTCACGGTAGCAGTTACTGGGCTCGTTCTTGAGAAAACAGACCCGAATTTCAACGAAAATGGGCTTCACTCTTATTGCAGTCGCGCAAGTTAATATGAAAAAAGTCCAATAGACAAAGCAACCCGCCAGTGGTCCCGTGAAATTTTGTTGTGGCTACTGTAGCCACATTAACAATTAATCGCGACGGACATGTCGTGCGGTCAACGTTTTATTAGCGTAAGTATTGTTTTCTAACAACGCGGGACCAGAGACCACAAGGCAACGCAATGCACAATAAATTCGGAACGTACGAACGTTCACGTTTTTTTTTTTGCAAAGCATCTATGCCGACTTGGAGGTTGTATAGCAACCTTGGGACCTTTGAATGCGTTATATTTAAGGGAGTAATCAAATAAAGCGACGCTAGAAACCTAACTGATTGGGTATTAAACTGGTTACGGTGTTGCTGTTGTCGTCACTCACTTCGGCCTCGTCAGACGCGCCAGATGGGAACGGAACCGACGGAGAAGCCCAGCGGCAGTGTAATTACCTTGTCGCTCGACAATATCTGTAGGTTGCTCAAGAAAATAATGAAACCAAAGCTTCATTTATAGCTAGATTTTAATGAAGCCAGCTTAATACATCCGCAACTCTTATACTGCACACCAGTCTTGCTTCAAGGCATGCTGAACGTCGTGAACCTGCAATGGGAGCGCGGCCGCTTGTTCGGAAAAAACAAAGCCGGAAAAAGGATAGCTAGAACTGGCGTCAGACAAATGGAAGCACATGTATGTGACAACTTAAGTCTTCGCAAGAACCAACAACGCTAAGCAGCACTCACGGGCGCCAGTTGTTATAAACGACCGCTGAAGTTTTGGCGGGAACGAGCGCGAGCTCTCCCGTTCCGCGCAAGGAAAAATGAAATGGTGACTGACGTTTTCAGCGGCGACCGCAGCAGGCAACCGATGTTATTCCACCAGTCAGGTACACTTCAAACACAGCCACCGACACCAAAACGTACCTCACAGACACGTACAAGAGTACTACGGCGGTTTCAATACCACAAAAGAGACGGAGACATCGGAAGCGACGCGTCCGTCCACCAGCCCGGCGCGCAGAAAAAGAACGCGCAAAGGCACAACGGTGATGTAGTCCGACGAACACCGTTGCGTTAGGACACACAAATGACCCATTCCTACTGAACGTGTAAAACTATTTCTAACGCTCTTTTGAATAAGCTGCACTTCCAGTTTAGGTACGCTTTCTTTCATGGCCCGATGCTGCGGCTCTTTAGGTAACTACTTTTTCATACGATTTTAAAGAGTTCGCCTTCGCCATAGAGGTGTCTGCATTTTTTACACTACTGAAAGCGTGCAGCTGAAGTTGATAGAGTCGATATACTGTTCTATTCTCTCTTGCGGAGGATATATAAACTCCATCGATGCGAGAGCAGAGTCGGTACGCTGTTCTATTCTCTCCCGCGAAAGGTGTACAATCGCCGCTTAGCTCCTGCAAAAGTGGGGAGAGTTCGCGAGCAGTATGATTGTGGTTTCCTAGTACAGTGAACACACCATCTAATGCCGTCCGTGGTGCGGACGGTGTCAAGCGACCCTGGCAGGAATACAACCGCTGTTTGATTCCTCAACTACTCCCCACATTTCTTAGAGTGAAGTCATGCGTGTTGCAGTGTATTTGGTGACTTGTCTGCCATGTGGCATTTTTTTCTTCCGTACAGCTTACTGAGGTGTAGACGGCACGGACTCTCAAGAAACACACCTTCCGAACAACGGTTAGCATTTTGCACTACTGCTGAAATAGAAATCGTGAAGTTCGTACACACAGTTCCAAGCTCTTTTGTTACAATGTGCAGGTGCTACCATGTCAGACGACCTTGAGGCTGCTGCCTCCCTGCTACTTCCCCGATCTGGTGCTGCAGCAACAACTCGCCAGTCAGCCAATAAACCTGCACATGAGGTGTGCAACTCCAACTTTACAGAGGGAAACATAGCTTTCAGGAAGAGGGTCGAGGAACTGTAGGCCAAGTGCAAACGACTGAAGTACTCCACATTATTAGCAGATACTATCCATCCAAAAGCATTTAAGTTTTACACCAGCCTGCAGAGCTAGGAGCAATTCGATGTCCTTTATGAGCACCTCAAACACAATGCCGAAAAGATGTCTTACTGGGATGGGGGCGAGAGGCCAGTCGAAAGAAAGAGTTCTTTCGAAAAGGGAAGAGCTTTTCATGGTGCTATACCAACTCAGAGCGGGTGTGTGCGCGAAAGAAATCGCCAGAATGTTTGTCATTTCGGGAGCCACTCTGAGCCGTGTTTTTTGCAGCTGGGTAAACTTCTTGAACAAAGAGTTATTGGCTCTGACGAAGTTTCCAACCCTAAAAGAAGTACAAAAGCACATGCCAAAGTCTTTAAGGACTTCTCAAACACTAGAGTAGTGCTGGACTGCACGGAGGTTAGGATACAGAAATATTCTCGTCTCAAAGCTCAGAAATAGACATTTTCTCCCTTAATACTTGCAAAGGACTTGTAGCTGTGACGCCAGGTGGATAAATATTATTTGGGGCCAAATTTGTCGGGTGGCCATGTAAGCGACAGTAAGGTAGTAAAACAAAGTGGCATCGACAACCTCCTTCAACCAGGGCATGCCGTGAAGGTTAACAAGGAGTTTCGGTGGAATGCCGTCGTGCCTCCAACCATAACAGTCCATATGCCACCTTTCAAAAAGTGAGCACAGCTTTCTTGTGCACAAGTAATCAAAACAAGAAAGATTGCCAGTGCACGCATTCACGTTGAGAGGGTGATCAAGAGAATAAAAGAATTTCACATTCCGGATAGGCCCATACCTATAGATATGTTAGACATCGGAAACGAAATCTTTCGGTCATGTGCCCTTCTCTGCAATTTTCAGCAGCCCATTATTGCAAGATGCCACTAAATCTGGGCTAGCGGTGTTAGCTGTCAAGCGCAAGTGTTTTTATAGGGGTTTAATGCACCGAAGCTTCAACTGGACAATCAGAGAGAGAGGTGTGCCGTAGTGCAGGGCTCGAGATAAATTTTAACCACCTGGAGATTCTTAACCTGTGCCGAAATATCGACAAACGGCAGTTTTGCTTTTCTCCTCCATCTGAAAAGTGTTGTTCTGCAACACAGTGAGTGATATCACAAAACAAAAATAGTGAAAAGAAAGCTTGTTGAGATTGCAGCGACATAGCGGCATGTCTGCCGGCCCTTGCCACACAGCAGATTAGCGGCCAAACTAGGCGTCCCTACTGTTCGCACCAGAAAGCGTGACACCGCATAGTGTTGTAGTGTCAACGGCTTACATTTCGCGAGCAATAGATGGGGCATCCCGGGTAAACGTCTGCGTCTGGGTATAACAGAGACTACTCGCAAATAACGAGAAGAGTGGAGAGAGCATGTGGATATTGCCCAGTGGCCTTGGAGTGCGGCTGCTGGTGTTCGCCACATTGCACTTTAACAGCCAAACTAGACGTCCGCACTTTTCCCATTGTAAAGGGACACGTGGCAGGCAATGCCATACAGGCAGTGCTGCTTTGAGTATTCTGCACTCTCGTTGCTATTTGTCACTGTGGGGACAAAATTCTTGCTGATTATGGATTGAAGAGCTATCAAAAGATCTTCATCTGATTTTATTGGATCTCTTGTGTACATATATTAGTGCTGTAAAATCCTAAATAAAAGCTGTTATGTATTTTGCCTTTTCTATAAATTTCACTGAAATGTTAACAGTTAGTATAAAACGCTACGTATGGTTGGTCTTTTCTGTGTTGTGGTTCAAATTGTGGAATTTGTAGAGCAAAAAGCTGTGGTACGTATTGTTTCCAGCTTTTCTATGTACGTCTTGTTGCAAATACATTGCTGTTCCACTTGAACCTAAGTTTATGCTGCTGAAATGTGCTTTTACGTTTTTTATGCATTCAATCAGCGCATGCTTGTTTAGGTTGACTGGCTTTTATCTGACTGCACTCTAAATCAAGCTTTTCTAAGCTAACCACAATGTCACGTTTATTTCTTATCGACAATTAACTACGTAAACAATATGGTTGTACACAGCTCTGCTATGACAACGACAATGATTTCCTAGAGAGTGAGCATGCATGTTTGCAAAAGCAATGCACTCTAAGTAGAAACATTTTGGCACATCAGCCTTTTCAGGCATCCTACTCTCCCAGTCAATGATTTATTGCTGCCCTCGTAATGGGTGAGTGGTGAAGACAAGCCAGCAACAACTATACCGTGGTTCCTCGGCAATCATTAAGATTTACCTGGCGCTAGCATTTCCGCCGATTGTGAAATAGTAATCGGTCCGAACTAGGTTAGGAGGTCGATTGAAAAGGTTTAGCCAAATAATAAATGGCCTTAATCTAATATTTAATTGGTTACTGCGATATATAGAGAGGAAGAAAAAGAGCGAAACCACATATTGAATTTGACGTTTTTTTTTCTGGTCCGATATTAGGTCATCAACTTAATGGAATCAAAATCCTGTACATTATTTCGCTATCAACATTTTTTAACTTCCACTAATCCTTTGAGGAGCGTTTGTTGTCATTCCAAGCTTACTATAATTATTGACGGGCCTATTGCAATGCAATTCACATCGGTTGAACACCCCGAGATAAGCTCACGATGCCTATTTGGAGACCTGATATAGGGTTTACTGGGCTCGTGTGATTTGAACAAATTAACTGAATAAATATTTGGTTACTACCACAGCATTAATCAAATAATTGTGGGTTAATTCTGAAGATTCTTCAAGAAAGGCTTGAACAGAGCTAGCCTCATTGAAAAACGCTTGGCTTGTGACTGGAGACTACCACAAGCCAAGTAAAACAGCCCTTTTACAGCGAAGCTGTATGCAGATAGTCTCTATCACTTGTGTCGTCCGTTCTCACACAAAACTTACTTATCACACAAGCACAAACAGAAAAAAAACGATAGTAGAACACACCAAACCTGCGCAATGCTGTCTGCCCAGCGAGCCGCCATAGCCCGGCTTCCACAGCAGAGCTTTGCACTTACGCTGCTGCAGTACCCACAGGCAAGCACTTGCCAGCAAGCCTGGGCACTATGGAATGCACGGTATGGAAACAAAAAGTACATCTTCAAAGTACAGCTTATACCGTGTTAATTTCAATAATTTCGCACGAAACTCGCGTCACACTTACATTATGGATGATAAGGCAGTGGTTAACAATGGCAAGCCTGTAGCACTTGCCAAAATCATTGTGGCAACGGCAACATCTGCTTGGTGACACTGAAGCAACACTCAATACCTGTACATACATAACATATGAAATACACCTCTAACCAAATTACATTTTGTTATACATCCCAGTGCATGACATTAGTATTCTTTCTTATGCAAGAGCACTGAACTACAGGGGCGTTTCATACCTCTTACCCTGTGGATTTCAAAATTCATAAAATTTCCATGGCCAAGTCAATCGGAGAGGGGTGGCTAGCCTGTGTTTCCTTTCTCTCCTGTTACGCTTTGGGGGAACAAGGATTGAGTTCAGTTAACCTTCTGCTGTTACACGCTCTGAATAAAAAAAAGGTTGGCGTCAGTTGCAGGGCGTCACCGTGACATCGCTGATGTGAAATGCCTAAAACTTTACATCAACCTTGTCGTGTCATCACCCACCTTTGCCAGGATGGCTCCTCTTTCTCGCAATATACAGTTGTGGTGAACACTATAGCCAGCAACTAATATATCGCGTTGCCTCTGGAAGGATTAAGACAGTTACCACAAGGCAATCTCCATAGTGGGTACATGCTGGTTGTGAAGCCATCACCTGCAATATCATACCCTGCAAATTCTGCAATAAAGCGACGCAAGCACAGTCGGTCACATCGTAGATGCTAGGCTTGTGATGGAAGACTGCTAGCTGTTTTGGTTATTCTTCAAGTACGAATTGCAGTTTTTAAATGTCGGAGTTCTACGATCCGAAGCTACACCTCGGCTATGAAACACGCAGTAGTGGAGGCCTATGGATTAAAGGGACAATAAAGGGTGGAAACAGGTTGGCTCGTATCGATGGATTCAACAAAGGGTGGAAACAGGTTGACCTGTATCGATGGATTACGACACCGAGAATCTAAATACACCATTCTCGCAACTAGCAGTTATTTAATAAGCAGAAAATTCCGGAAACGTGAAAACAGTGGACGACGCCTCGTACATTTTAGGCTACTACGGTTTGTGATGTCACAAAAGTGGCGTACGGCGAGAACTCATTGGAGAAATATGTATAAATGTTATCCTGAAATAATCAGTTCCTGAGTGGATTGAGCACGTAAAATAAACGTAAATCAAAGCTTTCCGTGACCTCAACGTATCTAAAAAACACAACCTGAAGCTTTTGTACACTGCGAAGCAGGCTGCTTTTCTCACTATTCAGTCAGCCATCATGCTTTCGGTTTAGTTTTTGAAAATCATTCGTGTGCAAGTAGCGAACACAAAATACGACGGTGAGCGCCTGAGCTTCTGCAAGCAATATACCCAGCAGGAAGCAGCTGAAGGGCTGAGGAGTAGGACTAACACTTTGTTTACAATGTTGCTGTGCGCGCCCGGTTAGAACATAATCACCCGTGAAATCAACTTAGTGCGAGTGGTTAGTGGACCATCGGCCCATTCAACTCAAGCCACCGTTGCTAATCCAGAAAGCGTGCGTCACTCTGCCCTAGTAGAATACTTCGTACGACTGCCGTGAAAAGTGTTTATTTCAAGCTAGGTTCGCGCCGCGTGAGAGAAGATAATATGAGATGGCTCTGAAAGCCTGTGATCACAAGACGAGGTGAAGAGAAAATGTCCTCCTGAGGGGCGCCAGCTGGGAGCCGAGGACACCCCATTTGATATTCGAAACACCGCTTTTTGCTTCAAATGAGCCTTCGCATTTAGCTGAATGGATGAGGTGTGAGAATGCGGAGTAGGCGAGCACACAGGCGGCTCAAGCATCGAAAAACGTTTCTCATTCCGTCGAGTGAAAAATTATAGCCGCCCAAGCAGGCCTGCTCGGCCAGATGAACGTCGCCGTAGTTGGCCATGGCCTGGCGCTTCGCTCATGTTTCGTGACGCAAAGGCTCTGTCACGGAAAAACGAAAGGAGAAGCGGGTGAGAAAATGCAAGCAATGTTTGCTCATTTCTCGGCAAAAAACGTATCGTTGTTTGTCGAACAAAAGCCGAGAGAGCTACGAAATGTATGGTCTCTCACTTGGTCTCTTGTATGGTCTCTCACTGAAACAAAATTTCATTCAGCCTTTAATGTGTCTTTATTGCGAACCAGACAAGCCTCTCACTGCAGTACGAGGAGGACTCTGACACTGCTGAAGGATATAGAAATACAGCCTTAATGAGCAGAAACAGTTTTTTAGATAACGGCCATATCGATGCAAAACACAATGCATGGAAGGCATCAAACCTTGACAGCACCTACTACTGTCCCATGCAAAGCACTGCAAATGTGAAAGCTGAGCGGCACACTAGTGTTACCTTTCAAGGTCCAGTGCATACCATGTATATCATGCATTGCAAATTGCAATGTAATAATGCTTACTTCTTCTGGTGACTCATTTGTTGCCAGATACCGAAGCATGAGTGCAGTTTGGGGTGGCACGCTTCAGCCCTTGCACAAGTCCCGTGGCATCGCAGGACTGTAACCCTGCTGTCGGGTCGTACCGCTTCCTTTTCTTTTCCAAGCTTGTTGTTGAGACGTTTATCTCAACCAGAGGCATGGGAAGTGCAGGCTTTTTGGCTAGAAAGAGAATGCCAGTTAGGCTTAGTCGAGAAAATAACACGCAGTAATTTTCATAGCTGGTACACTAGCTTAGTTTACTAATATAACACAAGAACAAAAAATTGGCCGCGTATCTCCTAACTTCATTGCAAATATCGACGAAAGACTATAGTTGTCTGACACCCCTCCCAAGTAAATGCCTCCCTTCTCATTAACCGTCACCTCTCAATCAAGCAACCATCCGTCTAACGAGGACGATGGTTGAAGGAGAAGCTTTTTCATGATAGATTCTTTGGTTCACCAATCCCACAATGCGCGTACGTAGTGCTCTGGAAGTACCCAACACTTTCTTAAAATGCCGCCGGAGAGACCGTGGCCGACCGCTTTTG
Source organism: Haemaphysalis longicornis (assembly GCA_013339765.2). NCBI lineage: Eukaryota > Metazoa > Arthropoda > Arachnida > Ixodida > Ixodidae > Haemaphysalis > Haemaphysalis longicornis. The sequence goes on along the minus strand of CM023452.1, from coordinate 80,754,744 downwards.
TTTTCGTCTGGACGTATTTTCATTAAATCAACCATTCAAGTTTCAATAATAAAGGAACACTGCGAATGTCCCTTATGCGTTGATGTCGTGCCTGAGATATGTGTAATACCTGTACTTTGTTATAGCTCAACAATGTTGACAAGTATGATCACTGCCACCAGTCTTGAACGCTGAGATTTGGCTACGGGTATAAAAGCAGATTGTTCAGTATTTGTCGCAACTTTGGCCGGACAGCTGAATCGAGGGACGGACAGACAGACAGACGGACAGACAGACAGACAGACAGACAGACAGACAGACAGACAGACAGACAGACAGACAGACAGAGAGACACACAGACAGACAGACAGACAGACAGACAGACAGACAGACTCAAGAAGTAGCTCAAGAGCGACCATCGTCTTATAAGACTAGGAAAACCTGATATTCATTTGCTACGTTCTGACTCAGCAAACTGGTTAGCACATGTAGCTCACGATACCCTTAACACATGATAAAAAAGAAAAATAAGGCACAGCTTGTGAAGGTGAACACTAGGCTATTCTTACCTGCAGCAGGCACAATCCATGCACACGGGACCGGTGTGCACGTCACGTCTACTGGGGCAGCTGCTGCTGTGGCACTTGCTTAGAACCGCAAGCCTACCACGTTCTGGCACGTACCGCTTAAGCTGTAACGCATATTCCCCACAGATCATAACCAAGCCCACTGTATGCCACAGAAACAAATGCAACCCATCTAACCCTTGACTTGGCCCAGGGGTTGCATTGATCACCAGTACAAAGTTCACGTCCTATCAGGCCATTTCCTTGAGTAGTTTATCCCCAGCACTTGCATTAGTGGAAACCGCCTTCCTGCGTCTGTTGCTGCAATAGCGAGATGAGACTGGTTTTTGATCTGCTTTTATCAACCTGTTGTCGTGAATGTTGATGTTTAAATTGCTATTCTCAGCTTGTATTTGTGCTGCTGCTTTTCTATTTTTGTTACACTCCTAGGATGTAACACACTTCTCTCTGTAACACCCTTTGGGCCCTGGAAGTAACTAGCTAGATAAATAAACAGCAACCTAATTTACCACATCATAAGCAAAAAGAAACAAAAACGCACGTCATCACGACCGCAGCTTGAGTTTTACAACTTGCTACCAGTCGCTGCTCAGCATCCCCAAACCGACGCTTGTCACATTACGAACGCTGCCCCTCTCACCTTCACAAGCGTCCACATCAGAAATACTTGAGACGCCTCCTATACACGGACTTAAACAGAGACTTAAAGTGCTACCAGATGTGCAGCTTAGTTTTCACTACATCAACCTTTCACAAGAGCCGTTAATGCAGCCTGAATAAAACCCAGCCAAACACCCGACCGACGAAGGGTCCACGAATTCTGACTCCAGCTGTTGTAGGGCATAGTCACTGAAACCAATACCTTGGCATCCGCCACATCGCGTATTATCGTCGCTCGCAAATGAAGTGCAAGCCTAAGTTCGTTCAGTCAAGGGTGTTACTCAAGGGGGTTACGCTTCACCGCAGCGATCACAGGCACAGTGCAGCCGCAAAGCTCCGCCACTAAACAAGGAAGTTGAAACCTACCTTATACTTACCCGGCAGGACAAAGGCAGCGGCCTCCAAGGACAGCACCCGTACGCTTGTCGATGATGGCGTGAACTATGTAATAGCCGCCTTTCATTGACGGCAGGCAAATACACATTTGGGCAATGCTAAACAGCATGCAGCGTAGCGCCTACCGTTCCAGGAGGGCCAGTCGATGGAGCTCGTATGTCGCAGACACAGAGAATAGCACGCATCCACACTATAGAACAGGGCGAACATACATTCAGTATACCGTTGAACCTCGATATAACGAAGTATTATTAAAAATTCAAATTAGTTGGCTATAACGAATCGGCAATGTGGCTAGCGAAAAACAAAAATACATTACACGAAAATGAATTTTTTCAGGCTTCGAAATTACTATAAACGAGTTATCCCTTACCTTCCTCCTTGTTGCATTCAATCTCAATTAACCAGAACATGAGTACGTGGAATTACGACAGAACAACATTCCCTTGACAATACGGGCGTGTGTCCATATTTATTTGATGCGGGATGTGAACTTCATCTGGTGGCTGTTCACAGCCCTCAGCATGATGAGGTTTCGTACAGTGTCCACGAACAAAAGGGTAGTTCTCCAGTTTCGGACTACGGAGGTTTTTCCAAGTAGCTTACCAGCCTCCTGGTAAATATTTCTTCGTTATATTCGATATCGCGGGTGGCTTTCACATTTTGAGTTGCGTTATAAAAGAATTATTGTCATTGAAATAAAGTGTAACCAACCAAAGCTTGTATTTTGTTGGTTATAGCCGATAATTCGCTATATCAATGTTCGTTATAATCAGGTTCATAAAAAGTGTGTTCCTCCGCATACTTTTCCTTCTGAGGCTGATACGCCGCAACAATTCTATTGCACGTGCACCTTTAACAGATACATGTGGTAGATATATGTGGGCTTCAGTCAAGCACGCTGGTATAAATGATCCCAAGATACTTTAATGATTCACCCTGTGGGAGGATGTAGTTATGAAAACAAAGAGCGACATTAACTGGCCTAGAGACTGGGAAGAATAATAATCAGAATTTACTGGCGTTAATAGAGAGATCAGTCGTGGCTGGCCAGGAATCTAGAATTATTAAATATGATTGCAGTGATGAGTAAAGGTAATTAATATCAGACTATGCAGTTAAAAAATGCTATATCATCATCACGGACATGTGTATGTACTCCCTAAACCAAAGGGACAGCACTTAACACTATGTTAAAAAGCACAGGCGATAGAACTGCCCCTTGCGGAACTCCTCTTATTTAATTTTCGACCGCATATATGCAAACAACTAATAACCTTTGCACAAAAGAATCGTCTATCCTTTAGAAATACACAAAGCCACGCTAATATGTATTTCGGGAAGTTTAGCTGACTAATTTAGACAGCAACGTGGTATATTCGACACTGCTGCACGCCTTAGCAATTGACCTTATGCAATAACTGGCGCTCTCATGCGGGAACTGTGTGCGCTTCCCCATGTTGGAGGATTCCCGGCTCTCCGGATACCGCTGTGTACATCATAGCCCGGGGTTAGCGACGCGCAGGTCTTCATTTATCGTGGTACAAGATGCCAAATACTGCCGTGTAACTTGCTGTGCACAAAGATGCTACGAGGACGACCACAGAAATAGCGTGCACATCTTTCTTTTTATGTCTCAGCGGAAGTATGACTCGAGCACCGCGTGACGTAGCTTGAGAGTGTCGACTTTCCTTCGCGCAGTAATATTCTAGCTACTTCGCATGCATAGTCACGAAACGAATAATATGTGCAGGACTAAAAGGGTCCTAAAGTGAGCTATTTTCTAGCCCGGTATTTGCCGCCGAGCACGCCTCCCTGCAGGTAGTTAAGGTGTACTGCATCGCTCAGCTCGTATACTTTATCGTGCGGGTAGAGTTTTGGGTCAGCTGTTCGGGCTTTGCGCACCCGCGTTTTCTTTTTATTATGGATGTTCGGCAGGCTTATATGGAAGTACTACGCATTCTTTTGTTTGCCAAACGTTACAGGAAATAAGGGATCCGCGAGAGATGCAACCTTCACGTAGCGCCATCAGTAGCTCAAGTAACGTGGGTAGTAATTCCGTGTATAGGTCATTTACCGCTCGTCGCCTGCTGTGCGACCGTAGCCGATTTTCCCAAAATCAAATTTTTTTGGGGGAAAAATTTTTTGCTTAAGCCTTTGCGTGCGCTGAGGACGCTCCGCGGTCGCCGCGATGCACGCGCTCACCAGCGCTCGGCGATTTATTGGTAATTTAATTATTCATTAGCAATTGATTTGTAATTTATTGGAAATGTTTAATGCGTTACAGGCCACACACGCTACGCGCTACACATTACGGCCAGCTAGAACAGCTCCGCTTTTAAAAATGCCAGGTATGCAATTTTTTTTTTGTTTTTTTTTAGCTTTGCAGGTTTCCTCTTTCGTCCCAGAGGGTCCTTAGCGCTATATCGAGAGTGCCCCCCCTCCCCCATTTCAAGCTCAGGGCAGCCCGAAAGTTTCGAAGTGTTTCAGGCATTACCTCCTGAGAAACCCGCAGGATGCGAACCAACACGGATGTACTGTCAATGTTTGCGTTCTCAAAGTAAAAAAAAAGAAGAAACGCGACAGCCTCCAATAGCTTCCGTGCCGGTGCCTCCGTGACTGCTTTTTCGATGCATAATGCCTATTTACGAAGTCGCCCGCAAATGTGGCCAACAGAGAAAGGTCCAATGATCACTCGTCGCTCATTTTGCTGGGCTTAAATGTGAATATAAAAGGATCGCCCAGCCGAGAAAGCCCCTCACACGCTCCCTACCAAGCAATCCCGCGACGCCATTTCCGAACATGGCGTCGCGTGGTCGTTTCGTTTTTGTTCCGGTAGATGGCGGCACTTTGCATAAGGTATATATAGAGAGTCACCAAAGCAGGAACCTGTTTATAGCCATTGGCTAATTTTACACGGCTTTCAAAGTTGATACGAAGCACTCAATATGGAACAGCCAGGGCAAAGGCCAATTTAACATGGACTCACTGGACTGACCTTTAGCATTTTGTTGCTAACGCCATACAAACTAGAGGCAGCAGCAGTCAATTTCGCCGTGGCATCAAACAGTTAATCTAGTGTTACCTCTACAAAGTCATTTACGGCATCTGGCGGAGAAAAGCAGACCGCACAAGCAGATGAGAAACGATTCTTCCGACCCTCAGCAATGAATTCGGGTTAATCAGAGAGTTCACTAGTAGATAATGCCGATGAGTCCTAATTATCTGAAGAGGAACAGCTTCCCTAAATCGAAGGAAGCGAAAAGGGGCAGGCTTATTATTATTTTCTTGAAGAGAAACGACAGCACTGCGAGTGATAAACTTTGGCTTTGGCATTGGAAACAGCTCTGTTGAATACTGCAGGAAAACATTTGTAATTGCGCCAGGTAAGTGGGCATAGGCTGTGTCAAAGCTTTTTTCGAAGCCGCATTTCTACGTCTTTAGCTGCGTGCACAATCTTCGTTTCACCGGGGGCTCAGACACACACTTATTCCACCTAACTTGAAGTTTTGTTAATTGCGCTGAAGTAATAAGGGAATCGCAGAGAGCTGCAGCCCTTTCAGTTGTATTGTATATGGCCAGACCTGCAATAGCATCCTTAAAGGAGCCCTCAAATGCGTTTTGAGCACACCAAATGAACTAGCGCAATCGTTAAATTGGGTCGTCAACGTCATCTGTGCCAAGTATTCCTCTTTTTCGCGCAGCGGAAAGCTCACACTTTTGTTGAAAAGTTTGTCACCATTTTCTCACCCTTCCCTGCGTGTTTCTGGACGCCACCATCTTCACATGTTTACGTCATCGATTCCCAGGTGTGCGTCATGAGGTAGACATCCTGCTGTTGGGCGGATGTTTCGCGCACTTCCGGCAAAGAGATGTGTCGTCTGCTCATCGTCGGCTCGCCGGCTGATCTGCCAGCGGAGTGCCGGAGTGCTTGGACATTATACGACTATCCAAAGAAGTGTAAACAAACGCTTAACCGTTTGTATTGATTGCAACCCGGCCATAACACAACATGGATATTTTCTTACCAGAGTACGTTCCATTGAGAAAGCGTTGAAGCCCCGTGGCACTTGTTTCGTGCAATCGCAGAGAACGCCCTGAGCCGAATGCCCTGGTTTGACGCATACATGCTATTCAACTTCAAAACAATGAAAAGATGCGTTTTGAATGATCACAACGTCACAACATGCGTTGCAAGTCTGAACCGCGACTGAACGACGAATGGTTAGAGTTAGATTTCGCCTCTCCATCTTCTTGGCGAACTGATGGAGACGGAATAGTGATGTTCTTTTGAAGCGCGAGCCGAGAGGACGATCTCGACTCGCTCCGATGACCGACGACCGATGCTTGGAGCGGGGTGAGGGATGAGGACTGCCTTCCTTGCTAGATATTAGGTTTATTTACACTATTTACATTACTCCAAATTTACATCAGGTCAGAGTGACGGTTACATTGTCACTCTGACAGCAGCAGCCTGTTCGGCCGAGATCTATACTGAACTAGATCCCCTCTCGACCGACTCCCGAAAAAAACTAACACTCCGGTTTTGATAGCAAAAACCCCGCCTCCAAAAAGGGGGCGTTCAAGAAAGGGAGAAAAACCTTTCAAAACAATTATTACAAACCATTGATTGGCCACAGGAACCAGCCAATCACACACATGTCCCCACCTGCAGTTACGTGACCTAACACTCTCTCTAACACACTCATAGTGCGTTTCCCACGAACGCCATAGCACCCGACAAGCAAATACAGGACACATACCCCATGCACAAAAGAGGAGGGCCCGGAGCGGTTGCGCGGCTGACCTCCCTCCGCGCGGCGCGTCGTCGTGCGTCTGCGTGCGCGGCGGGATAATGAGGGTTGCTAATTCCCTCCCAGACGAAGGGCGCCGCCGCCTCGCTCCCACCGAGACGCGCTTCAGGCCCAGGTGGTCTCCGAGGCGATACCCGTCATCCAGCCGCCGCCACAGTCGAAGATTTTCCAAACTTACACCGCGCGCGCTTCAACACTAAGAGATACGATCCTCTATGATCCAATGACCCACCATGGGAAGCAATATCCACCCGCAGAAGCACAACGTCGCATTTAATCGCGAAACAAACGCTCCTTCTGGTCCACCACCTCGCGCGCAGTTTGTGGGAACACACACCATCGCCGCAAACCGAGGAGGCTCCTGTATTTTTACAACGCACTTCCCAATGGGAGTGAGTGGTACGCCTGCAGTGCCAACATATGGCGAGTCGGGGCCCCGAGGTGAACCGGGATCACGAAACACTAACTGACTTCGAGAGCGGTTTCTGCCTTGTTGCCAGGGCAACCGAAGTTTGAGATTGTCGAAGAAATGGTGCTTGCGCCAGCGCTAGAAAGCTGAGAGCCGCGGCGGAGCTTGTTTTGCCAACGTTGCTGCTCTCCACCACGCGTCGCCCCAAGCTGAACTGGTCACATGATTGATACGCTCGGAAGGCTACCGATTGGGGGACAGTAGCATAGTAGAAGCAGGGGGTTGGTTTGCCGGTCCAGGCTGATGCGTCCCGCTGATTGTTTGCGTACGGCTGCGCACGTTATTCTAAAACTCTCTATTACTACCGTTCACAAGATATGGGTGCAGCTTGTTAGAACACGGGTGCACGCTGCTCGAGTGCGGCGCTGGTTTGCTCTGCGCCTTCCCGTTCATCGCCTTCCCGTTCATCGCCACTGCACCGGTGCTTTTTGTGCACGGGTTCTGTGTCAAATTAAAATGTCTTTTTCACATGCTGCCAGTAGGAATTACCACCGCCGAAAAATAAGACCCGGCAACAGCGGGGCCACATCTGAGACGGCGCTTCTTGGATAAGATTGCGGTGCATCAAAAAGAACGATCACACGATCCTCCCTGTGTAGCTGCGAGTTCGCCGCCGATAAAAAGTCACGTGCCGGCGATAGCAACTGCAGCAACGTACACCGGGAAAGGGCAAGGCCAGGCCGCACAGATGCGGCCAAGTCTTTTGTTCGCTTTTCCAGTCTTGAGCGGAGTTCGGGATCCATGGTGTCAACAAAGATTAAAAAGCCAAAAGAGTTTGCCCGTAGCAGATGAGGAGCGCAATAGCGAAAGTACGTCACCGCTGCAGAGCGCAGCATCATGAAGGGGAAGGGTCGTTCGCCGTCAACAGCGAAAAAAAAAGTTGGTAGGAGGAGGAAATGCTGAGCGACGATAATGCGCGGTTTTTTATTTTCGATATCTCAGCTAATACTCATCGCTTTAACAAAATTTTGCGGGAGTATATTGCTAATACATTGATTTATTTGGTTACATGTACATCCATGCACCGGCGGAAGGCATTTCAGGACCCCTTTAAGAGAGATTTTAAACTTACTGTAGTTTAAAAAAGCGCGGCTCTTCCAAACAAATGTCCGTGTAGAACACGAGATCTTAAAAACTATTGGAACATGGTCGCAGCTAGAAGCCCCGTCAACCAGCCACCAGCACGATACCGAAGCACAATGTGAAGAAATAGTTTAGTTTAGCAGAGATCGCGTTAGCACCTGGATATAGGTTGGAGAATCCAAACTTATACATGCTAAATTATTGTCTCTCATCCGATCTAACAAGCGACTTCCACGGGAGCGTTTCCGGTTTGTCATTTTCTTTTTTCAGCGGCGTGGTACTAACGGCTGCGTCTTGACTCCGAAATGGGGAGGAGGCGTGGGTCCACAATGAAGGCTACTGATTGCAATTCACAGAAGAGCGCAATGAACTGCACGCAAAGCGCGTGCATTTCATTGCACGTTCGCGCCCCTTTCGGTTTTCCTTCCTCAAGTTGTGCCTGGCGCTTAACGTGTTCCCATGGTGAAGTACCAAATAGCTCGCATAGACACATTAATTCAGTTCATTGCACTTTCGCCCCCCTTTCCTTGCTGTTTTCCTTCCTCAAGTTGTGCCTGGCGCTTAACCTGTTCCCATGATGAAGTACCAACTAACTCGCATAATATTAGGGGTGTTTGTTTCCTGTAAAAGCAAGATTTCTGGCCCCTGGTTACTTGCGAAGCTTTTATTTAGCTCAATTAATCGTGTGGTCAGGCCGCGGCATTGCAGTTGCATCACTATCAAAGGTTGCCCCGATCCGTGGCACTTACCTGTCGGACGCATGATGAGGGTGCACAGCAGTGGCGCGTTCGGGGGCCAAAGTAGGCATGGTTTGGCTTGCGAAAAGCAGCCTGCGGGTCCGAACGCATTCCCGCGACAAGGTGGGATCGGCTTGATAGGGCTTCGCGGAGGAGTTGAGGCAAAAGTGCATTGAGGGCTTTCTGTATTCCTTCCGCAATAATGGTTATAGTGGCACCTGTTATCTCGAAAGAGATTATGGCTTTAACTTCTTTCCGTGTCGATTGGCGTAGGAGCAAATTTTGATCACTTAGGTCCACCCGCAGTTGTTGAATCTTAGGGCTTGGTTCCAAGTGTGGAGGCGCCGGAGGATTGGAAGTTTAGCCTGAGCCCTGCTGTGATGTTTGCGGTTTCCAGAGAGTTGTGATCGGCATTTGTCAACTGCAGCGGCGAAGTAAGCACTGTACCTTGAGCCGTAATTCTATAGACAGGGGGGGAGGGGGGGTGGCTGGTTTTTCTGGCAGTGACCTTGACACCGAATGGTTTGGTGGTAATGGCGAATAGCGGAGGCGAACAGCGAAAACGCCCGTGTGCTCGAGGTTTCGGCGCACGTTACCGATCCACCATCGGAGAGAATTAACGCGCAGACCTACACCACAGTGCGCCTCATCGCTTATGTAGCACGGGTGCGTTAAACACCACAATGAATCAATGAATCAATCAATCAACCAATCTGTTAGTGCGATTGCGGCGCCCTTCCCCCCCAACGGTGGGAGAAAAAAAATGTGATCACAAATTCTTCCTTGTTAATAGCTGCTTTAACTAGGAGACAGTAGAGTGTTATTCTAAGGGGAAAACATGGGGCTACCCGTTTTCCTCCCGTTGACGCCCATGTATCATCATCACCAGCTTATCTACGCCCACTGCCGGACAAAGGCCTTTCCCATTAATCTCCAATTGTCCTGGTTCTGTGCTACCAATGTATCCCCGCAAACTTCTTGATCTTATCTGCCCATCGAACATTCTTGCGCCCCCTTGCACGCTTGCCTTCTCAAGGGATACACTCTGTAACCCTAATGACCAGCGATTACCGCCTTCGCATTACATGCCCTGCCGACATCCATTTCTACTTCTTAATTTCAACTAAGATGTCCTTACACGCGTTTGTTTCCTGGTGACCCCCTCCGCCCTCATGTATACAGTCATGTATACGCCCAGTATACTGACATACAATGTGTTTCGCTATTGTTTCGACAGCCATCACATGCTGCCTCCGAGACGGTCATGCATTGACGGCAGACAGAAATTCCGTTATGGGTCTGGGTAATTGCAAATAAAACACAGCATAATGATGAAGTCGTCTTAACGGACACTTACAGTATCTTTTTTAAGATACTTGAACAGCAATGAGATATGTGAAGTATTCGCGAGAAACTAGAGAGGAATGATGTTCGTGTCGTCGCGGCGCATAGACGGACGGACTCAGGGCGCCTGTACTGCGCGCACGATAGCAATTCCGGAGTTGAGTCAAGTTTCTTAGCCGGGGCGGGCTGGGTAGTGCCTCTGGCGCATAAGTGCGGCATATCTTGACTCGAAGGATGAACGTGTGCGCTCAGGTGTTCTGGAGGGGAAGTAAGGCCGGGGGGGTCTCGAGCTTCCCCATCGCAAATGAGAGAAGGGTTCAGACGTAGTGGGGCAATTTGGCAAGTCGTGGCTTTCGCAGAAAAACAAAAATTATGATCCATTCTACTCTGGGACGTTGCACGTGACCAGTAATGCTGTTTAGCATATAACAAAGGTGACACATAATTTTCAACACGTGCGTGAGGTGCCTTAGTGGAAAATAATTCTGACGAGTAAACTAATTTTGGCGTAATAATAGTCATCTTGGCGACCAATTTCAATACAGTTTTAAAAAAAAAAACGTTTTGTAAAAGAAGAGTTGCAAGCGGGTTTTTATAACCTCATACCATGGATGCTGCTTGTTCACGGGCATTCTGTATAATTTCAACGTCATTGTGAACTATTGTTTATTAGGATTAAATAAAATTCGGCATAACGCACAATTGTTCTTTTAACCATTCAATGTCGTTTGGCATGTGGGCGATGGAAGTAAAGTAAACGGAGGTTGCATTGAGGTCATGCTGGGCATTCGCGAAAGTTGCCCCTAGCACTTTGCTTTAAACGTTCGGGGTCGAATTGTTCTTGTCAATGTCGTATTGAGTTTCCAATCGAGAGCGTGTGACTCTACATATGTAGGACTGAGTCATTTCCCCAGAACACAAGTGCGGTCTTCCAAGGCTTGTTTCTTCTCTGATAGGTTGTATAGCCGGTATTTTTTGCCAGTTGTGTTTTTATTTTCAAGCAACGAGGATTCATGGTTTCCTTTCATAATTATAATCTCCATGTCAATTGCACTGCGCTTGAAGGCTCTTGCAAATGCATTTAGAGAGTCACGCAGATGGTACGATTACTCTTCCCTAATCAAAGAAATAGCAGCTTGCTTTGGCGGCATTTTGCCGTTACGTCGCGTGTGTCATACACACCCGTGTGGCTGCTATATTACAGATTTGTCGCGTCATAATACGAAGTTACGAACGGTATGCTTCCCGGTAGCAATGAAAAGACAAGGAAAGTAACTCCTCTCCGCACCCCCCCCCCCCCACCCACACACTCAAACTCACACGCACACTCGCGCACATGCACAGTTTTTAGCCATATTATTTTCGGTTTCCCTGAAAATCTTACTAGCCTGGCAGGGTTCACGGTCTTCGAAGCGTCAGTGCAGTGATGCAGGAAAAAGCTTTACATTCACCATGAGCTCACGAAACCTCCCTAGTGCGCAACAAAAAGCCAACCAAACAGCCGCCGAAGAGAGAGTTATAGCAGATCAGAAAAACGTTTCCGGTACGCTAACGTCTACCGTGTGGACGCCACCACGCATGCGCATAACCCTACCTTAAACCGGAGCGACTTAGCCGGGTGGTTCCGAGACGTAACGTGTCCGTCTTTCGAAAGAGGGCGGCCGCTTATGATGAGTTTGGTAGACGTACGCTTGGCTCTCGCGTAGTCGAACGGATTGTAAATATGAGATCGTTTAAGAAAAATGACGTTGCCACAAGTGAAATCCGCGCGATTCTTACGGTCCCAACCCAACTGCAGCGGCTTGTGTCGTAGAGCGACGCATGTACGATAGCTTGCTTCTTTTAGGTTAAAGGTACAGGCAACCTATTTTTGTCTAGTATATGTTCTCTATACCAAATGAAAGCCAGCGTTTTATATAGCCGGGTAACCACAAGCAATTTATAAACAAATCTGTGTAAACAATTTTAATTTGGCAGAAAACTTTCTGAAATCGGAAAGGTGGCGGTTCGTAGTGTAGAAACTTGACACTACAATGTGTGTCCCTGTGACGTGACCTGCAAACCTACGGACTACGGAAAAGTTTATTCCCGTATTGAAAACCTTGGGGTTTAAGTATTTGTAGAAGTTTAAATTGTATATGTACCTTTTTTAACATTAATTTGCAATTTTTTAAGAAACACCGCCCGCCGCCGCTGGGTTGCTCTCAGTGTGGCTAAGTAAGCTTCCATCCCCAGACACAACGGCAGCGTTCAGTTAACAGACCCAGTGAAGGAGCTTTGACGATTCTGCCTGAGTGAGGGGCGTTTCTCGTGCCAAAAATTCGATTTCAGTTTCCAACTACGCCAACGGCAGCTTAAAAAAAAAGCAGGACATGCTGGGGAGTATCGAACTGCCAACATCCTCAACGTGAAGCTAGATTCTACCTATTGTCCATCCCTACAGATGGTGCCTCCGTGAAAAATAAACTAGTGAATAAAAAAAACACCTAAAGGAATACGAAAACCTGCGATTTACACTTTTTTCCTTGGGACAAGTTTTTAAATATCGCTTTTCATCTTGCATACTGACAAAAGTATGTTGGTGCGCTATGGTATGTCATGGTTGCAAGCATGATTTTTTGAGAGGACACATACATAAAAATTTCGATTTAAAAATTTCTGGGGGTTTATCAGCAAAACCGTTTCTCGTTAAGGGACTTTAAGGGATGCCCTTTCATTTGGGATAGAGAATATTTACTCGACAAAAATTGGTTGTTTGTCCTTTTAAATAAAGACGATCCAGCTACATGACTAGCATTAACAGCAACATGCGGTGCGTCTACAAATCGGCGAGTGAGGAACCGGCGGTATCAGTGCGAGGGACTTTTAAATACAGCGAAAAACTGGAAGCAGCCATCCGTATGTACTGACAGACCAGCTTGACCTGCTAGCGCCATCTGTTGAGATGGAGTAGAGGTAAAATGCCCGCTTCATATTCACGCAGTCGCTAGTTCGAATATCCATAGGGACGTCGGATGCATTTTTTTTTCAATACTGCCTCTGTTTCTTCTCTCTCTGCCTTTAGCGCTTTTGAGAACTGAAAACTAATATATCAGCACAGGAAACGCCACACCCTCACGAAGAATTGCCAAAAGACGTACAACCCAAGCCGCTCACAGTCACGCTCCCAGTCACGGTAGCATGTCCGGTAGTTACGGTCTGCTATAACTCTTAATACGAGCCTTTCCAGTACGGTCCGGTAATGGGTACCGCTTACCGCACCCGAACCGTTTTTACGATCTGCTGGAGCTCTCTAATGACGAGTATCGTTGTCGCCGTCCGCCCCATCGAGAAATAAGCTTGCTGGCTGCACCCTTATGCGCGTCGCTGTCATACCATCGGCGTCCGCTCTTTCTTCGCCTTCGGCCACCCCATCCACAATTAACTGTTCTTGTCATGTCATGGACACACCGGACATTCCTGGCTTTCTTGCATTACATGAAGACGGTATCTCGAGAGCTGCGACAGTCTTTTTGAAGTTTTCGGCGCCCAGTTTACACAGTGGAGAATGAAAACTTACACACTGCTTTCATTACCAATGGGGCAGGCACCCGGCGGTGGGGAGCCACCACTGCAAGAGCGATCGTCGTTAGCTTTTAAGTAGAACAGACATTGAATCAGTGTTGTACAGAACGGCGTTCAAAGGAACGGCGATCCTGGAACTATTTCCTTTTGTGAGGAATTGAGGAACGCCAACAATGGAAGTGTAACGGTAACTCGTTACGTTTACGGAGGAACGGCAGAGGGAACGGCGTTCCTTCTGGAAACATTCCATCGGTAGGATTTGGCTGCTTTTGATGCCAAGGCTTTACGCCGCTGAAGCTAGAACAAAAAGCCACAGGCTGCTAATCTTCCTACACACTGCCCAATTGCCCGCCCTTCCGTAGAACGTGCTTCCTCGAAGGTCAACGACAGAAGAATAACCACGGAGCGGGCGCCGCCTGTCAGGCAGAATGCCCCGGGTGCGCACTGCCTTGTCGCTACGTCAGCTGCAGATGCGCATGAGACACCTGGATCGGCGCCCCTTTGATTCGTCTTCAGCCATGGCCTGTTCTTTTGGCATAAGATTGGAACACGAAAGCCGAGCAGGAAAAGACGTGATAGTACCGAGTTCATCGCACACCTGTTATCTACAGTACAGCAACCGTGCAGCCGAAGGGGCCGTACGAGACTTCTCTGCTGTCTGCAAATGGACACCTGGGTCTCCGGCGTTGCGCTCATAGCGTGTGAAAACAAGGCGTGAAGATCTGAGCCTCAGATTCTTGGAAAAGTTCTGCTGCCGACCAAAGGGAGGCGACGTCTATCTGATCTTAACGCAAGAGTAACCATACCTGAGAGTTGCAAGCTGAATCGGACCTTGTACGTTTTATTGCCCTACGACAAGGACATGGCGCTTGAACGCGCCGCCGTAAACTTTCTCACGCACCGAGCGGACCGTCGGCTTCGTAATGTGCCAGCGCCGCATAGATACGTAAATTCTTGGTGGCGTTGGACGCGCTTACTGCCATGCTTGATTTGACGATTCATTTTGAAATTTGGCTTGGAGTAATGTTGCCACCTTCCCTTCGCATCATTGCAGTGCGTGTATTTTACGGACCGGTTCCGACCACAGCTCAGCTGGGCACCGATGGCGAGCCATGTAGCGTATACTCACATAGGGTTACTTACGGTCCCGGATTTTTCGGGACTGTCCTGACTTTTTATAGAACGTCCCGAGTCCCGCACCGTCCCTGTCGGTACAGCTATATGTCACGGATTTGTTCCGGGCGGCCCAGTTAGGAGATTTTTTTTGCGGTCCAACAGGATGCTGACAAGCCCCGTCACGCTTCGGAACGCAAAGTTTGCGCGAACTTGCCCAGGCAGAGCTTGAGGTATATATTAGTTTGCACGTGGAGTGCGACAACATTTACGAGTACATTTTCCAGCAAGAGCAATTAATGCGAGCAGCATGCAGCCGGGTGAAGTACCACTTCAAGAGGCCGCAACAAAAATGAAACAATAGATTCGTCTGGAAAAACTTAACGAAACCCGATTTTGTCGCCTCCCTGTGGTAAAGTAAGCTACCTCCCGCTCCCCCACCCGCCCTTCCTCCTTCGCGATTCGTTTATTGAAGAGTTTGTAACCCTAAGCTGATGGCTGCATGCCGTTCGCACAGTTCCTCCATTCCGACAACCAGATACCGGAGGCCAACTTAAAAACTGCAGCATAAAGTTACAACAAGGCTGCTTAAAAAAGGCGACCATGAAGTCTCAATCCAGCAACGTAACACTCCAAACGTACGCCCCACTTCAAAACAACTACCCAAAGGCTATGACAAAAACTTTGCGCCCTGCAAACTAATACTTACCCCCAAACAAAGAGATATCACTACAGTCTCCACCTTGTATCCCCGTTTTTTTTCCACTTCTGTGTCACTTTTTTCATGGTCGGCGGCTGCACACAAAGCCCACGTGAACCACCCAATCCCTTCAACACTTATGAGCTTTAGAAGAGCGCCTTGACCAGCTCTTCCCTCGATGTCCAGCGCAAGTTGGTGGAGCGGGTAGAAGATGCGGCCCGTGCCAGTGAACTCCTTTAATGAGAAGGCCACCCTAAAGACTCTTTACTAGGAAATAATATACATGTTTATTCTCTCTCTCTCTAAAGCTCTGTTGTTGACGCACTGGTTCCGATGCTAGCGCCTACGAAATTTGAAGGAGCAAACCACAACGGTCATTATTATGCGCACGGCACCGCAAAGTGGTTCAATGGCCGTCAATCAAAATATAAACAAAAAATAACTGTCCGTGGAGAATGCGGGTTGTATGCTAGCCCACGCCTATTAGCGCATGTGGAGGCAGTCTCCTGAGCCTGAGGGGCTGAACCAACTTATGCTCAAGTACAACAAGGCAGAACCCTCAAGACTTTCGTGGTACGGCTCTTCAACATTACCAATGAACTGTTGACAGAAAAATGGGCTTGTCTGTCCGGCACCAACGTCGGACAGACGAAACCATTGCGGAGTTCACAGAAAGAAGTCCACTAAGTTGCGACATGTATTGTGGACATTCTTTTTTCACTCAAACTGTCATATTGAATCAGCGTTCATTATTCGCCTATGTACTGTTCCTTCGGATGCAGTTTTGTGTGCAAGACATGTTCGTGCATGTGAGTAACTTTCTATTTGTACATCTGATTGCGCATTTGAAGACTCAAGTACAAATCACCGTATGTGTTGCACCTCTAATAGACGAGCACCGCACTTGTAGTTAGACATGCCTAGCATATGTCCTGTGCTCCTTAAAAAATTCGCCTAGGAGCGTGTCTCCACATAATCTGCTGCCGGGGGTGTTCACATTTGTATCATGTACGTAGTTCTATGTGAATATTAAATTGCTTACTTCATTGCGCTTAAGGATAACCTGGCACCAGATTTTAGTTTTAAAAAATCAAATATAACGCTAATGTTACGACACGTTACAATGTTCGAAGTGCAACTGGAAGGCGCTCCTTTATCAATATAGCAACTTCTAACGGGAACTCATTTCAAAATTTTTAAACAACAAGAACAAGCTTTCGTTCCTGTTTTAGAGGAACATGTACAACACTGCATTGAATGCAACGAAGGCGGGATTGATAAAGAAAATAATGAAAAGGGAATGCACACGCGCTTAGGCAAGCTCATTTTCTTTGTTATTTTTTTTCGTGGCGGTTTGGTGGGGACGTGGGGGAGGGGAGGATGGAGATAGGAATGGACTAAAAGCAGCAGTATCTTGCAGGGTTGGGTGAAGTGAAATCAAAGCGTTTTGGTAATATTTGAATTAAATTATCGAGCAGACTCTGAGCAGACCGACTAGGCCTTTTATATTTTTTTTTCAGATTGCTTGAAGACATTTACCCAGAAGGAGACCTCGTGGGCCTACGATCATTTCCTCGATGCGCAAAACATATTTCGCAATGAACTGTTCAACGGTGCAGCCAACACACAATAACCTTTACACAAATGATTCCCACCCAACCTCTCCCCAGATTGCCCCCATTGTACTATATGTACACCTGCCACACTCCACCATCACGATTGGGCTTGTTCCATTTACGCCTTTTGTAGAAATTTTACCGCACCATCTACCGACCATGGAAACCATTCCCCCAAAGAAACCCACCAACTCGATCTGGGTACACTTCATAAAACAGAACTTGATTCCCTAAAAGCGTCCTAGAAACGGTGTTGTGAATGCTGGCTATGTGCCGTTCGCTACCTCCTAACGACCAACCATCGCAGGTATGAGGCACATTCACGGTTCCCAGGGAGAACTCTCACGGTAGCAGCTCGTATTGCCACTTCTGTACCAACAATCCCAACTCCCGTCCCCACCTCATATTCCTTTATTTGGACAACAGGTTCTCCTGTTCCATGTCACAAATTCAGCTACTTCTCGCAGGTATTGCGTGATGTCATATCTACCGTACCCCTAACGAGCTTACCCGCGCGTGGTAACCGGTTATTGGCCTATGGTTACCAACGCTTACTGGTTCGATGGGTTGATCTCGGCAGTACTGCATGATTTCGAAATATTTCCTTTAGCCCTGGTAGTATTGCGAAAGTGCTGTTTTTCGGCCTGTTGGTACGACATCGCAGAAGTTTGGCAGCGCTGACACGGACAATAACGAAGCAAGTGGGTACACCGCGGCATCGGTGGCGGCACGTGTGTGTCCACGTGCTGCGTCCTCTGTGTCAGCGCTACCAATTTTTTTTTCAATGTGTTAAGTTGGTTCATTTGTGCATCTGGAAGATTCCGTGGTAACTAGGTAGTGGCGGGGTTACTGCCAGCAGAGGCGTTTCGTGTCAGTTGAAAAAGGACCGCCTCAGTCTCACTTCTTGTAGAGGTACACACAGACAGAGCGTTATCGGTATACTTTAGTTTTTACTGCGAAGCAGTATACCTACTAACCAGCCTAGAAACTTTTCGTGTCATTGTCAGCAGGAATATCCAAGGCTACTGGCCACACCACAGGGTACACAACCAAAATATTGGCACCGCTAGGGCCCGAGCCTGGGCCCGAAAGAAGCGAAAGAAGAACCCGTCATCTTGCCGACTATGGTACACCCACACGTGAAGACGGGGGAGACAGACGCTGGTTTTGATTCAGCGTCTGAGAGGAAGAGGGCGCATTTCCAGGAGACAGTTGAAACAAGAGGAAGGGAGAGGCAGTGCCTGAGACGATATCATACCCACGCGTGCCGCTTTCCTCCTCGCCCTTCCACTGACGCTTCTCTTCGTTTTCTTTCTCCCGAAGGTGCTGCGTTCGGGAACCCGTCTCCGGGAATCCTAGGTAACGGCTGGCTGAGCCTCTGGTTTTTCAGTAGTGCGTATCAAGGTGTTTTTCAGTAGTGCATGTCAAGGTGTTTTCTCAATTTCGGGTGGGTCTGTATCACGAAATTAAATAGGCATGCTTTGGAGCATGCCTACAGCGAGCCAAAGATGCGGAAGTTGTTTCCGATCGGCAAAGACCGGAATCTCAGTTTCCTAAATGCTTCGCGAAGAGGTGGAATGGACGCTGATTCCTGAAGTCACCGTCAACTCGGCCGCCGAACGTGCTACTGTGACATATGTCATGGCTGTGACGTACGCATCGACGAGGTGCCACTGACAGTCCGTACTACCCGCTACGCTGGCCGCAGCAGGGTGGTCCAAGGTAACGAACATTCTGGAGGACGCAGGACCAAACCGACCGCTGTCGCTTCATTGCGACCTATGACTCCACTGCAGCCTTTCATTGCGGCCACGCGGTGGGTTCCATTGCGTCCGCTGCCCTAGTCGCAAGCTTGGGCTTTGCTATGTTTCACCCAGAGTCCACCCAGCGCGGAAGACGCTGAACAGTCTTGGGAAATCGAGGAGAACCTTCGACGTCCGCCACCGCCCTCACAGGTCCCATTCTCGTCCATCGCGCTCCATCACCTCATCGCTCAACGTCGCCTCTTCACAGCTCTCGCTGAGCCTGTCGCCCCAGCTTGCGACAGGAAAAATTAAGCTCGGCAAACACCTGTAGGGGGTGTCTATGGCGGCTCTGCCTCCAAGAGCTTGATTTCAATATCACATACTGATAAGGCCGTAAACACAATGAAACAGACTGTCCCTCTCGAGGGCCCGTTGAACGAGGCTAGCGGATGGCGACGATGATGACGACGCCTTCCTTGGGGCACCGGAGACCTCGGACATGCCCACACGAAAACTAATCCTGGGCTGTGCAGTTTATTGCGCGTCTTGAAGAGCACGACATCATCATTCCTCAACTAGTCTTCCAACATTTACCGGCATTTTGTCTCCGAAATGGCGTTTTGTACAAGAAACTTCGGCGCGAAAAGCCGATCCTGGCACATTGTAGTGCTCGACAACCTACGCAAAGAGATTATACAAGCATGTCACGAACGACCAAATGCTGGGAATCTTGGCTACTGTTGCATGCTAGCGAAAATACGAGAAAATTATTATTGGCACCGCTTCCCAAGTATGTCCGTCACTGCCCGAGAACATTCCGGGAGTGTCAGGGGCGCAAGAAACCCGCATCGCTTCCTGCTGGATTTCTGTGGCCTGCCGAACCACCACTGACCCACTTTGAACACGTGGGAAAGGATTTATTCGGCCAATTTGCTAGATTCAACGTTCAAAAATCGGTGGATTAATATTGGCGTAGATTACTTAACTTCTATATGCAGAATCGAGAGCTCCCGCATCTTTGAACAACTATCGAAATTGCGAGTTTTTTTATTGAGGTCTATTAAACTTAGACATGGTGATCCGAAGGTTCTCATAACCGACCGCAGATCCGCATTAGGCTCTCGACTTGAGACGGATATCATGCGGTTAAACAACACCAGTCACTGACGTTACAGCAGCCTACCACCCACAAACAAATAGACCTCACTGAACGCCTTAACAGGACCATCACTGATATCACTGCTATGCATTTCGATGTCGAGCACTGTGCGTGGGATGACGTTCTTCCATTTCGTTACGTTCGCCTAGAACATTGTCGTCCAAGAGACAAAAGGATTCTCTTTTGGCTTCCGTGCTAGCTATTGCGACCGCAATAGCCGTTTCTTCGCTACCTCAGAATGCGTCGTCAGGATTGTGCCCGAAGTCCTCTGGGTTTGCTTGCTGATTCACCAAGGCTACGGCAGCAGCCGCTCGGTCGTAACAGTCCGCAGCATCCACATTAGGGACATCTGTTTCGGCCGAGATGCCGGTGTGAAGCGCCGAAGCTCTGGTGATTCTTATGTCTTGATGATACGTCTGCATATTTCGTGTGTGGGAGAACCATGGATGAAAGATCGGATGCTGTCATTAATTGAGCATTTGTGCGGTGTAAGGGCGCGAAGGGTATGTTCCGGGACCTTAGAATTGCGCGGCCAGTCTTCCTGCCGGGAGCCGGCACATAGCCATACTATTAACAGCGTATTTTATTGGTTTTCTTGTTGAGAATCTCTGTCAGACAGGTAGATTTGGCAATAATCTTCCGATGAGGGCGCACACGTTTCCTAAGTAGGCCACGTGCAAGCCCCATAGCTGCGATTGTGTGCCCACTGGTGCTGAGTTTCGGCGTCATGTATGCGTGCTGTCCGGTTTCTCTTAGCTTTTCTTTAACGTCAATATACGCTGAATGGCCGCTGGAGAAAGCAAGTTTAAACCAGATCAAGGGCCAACGATGACCGAGAGCCGGGGAAGTGTTTACACCAGATGCACAAGCACACTGCTTGTTAACAAGCGCGGACCTACCTTATAAACAGCCGCGCCTTTAAATTGTTTTTACATCTCATGCTGACGCATTCTGGTACTCTCGCCGATTAATCACATAAATTACTTACGAGGCCTTGAAGTGGTAGGTTACACGTGAAAAAGACGATGCTTCTTCATGCTCCATGCTTTCTGGCGCACCGATTCGAGCGCTACTGCCTTATGGCCTCTAGAACGTCTTTATATTTGGCTCTGGTCAAAGAACGACTATGCTGTGTGATACGTATGTTTTGTATCCTTGCAGTGCGACAAATAGGGGAAGAGGCGTGAACGCGCTGTAAGACGACAAGGGCGCCGGCATTGGTTGCTAATCGGCTTGTCTCTCACGCGCGGCAAACCGGTATTCAATTTTAATCGAATGGTCGTCCAAGAAAGTTTATTCCAAATCTCTTAATTTATTTCTCACCCTAATACGCAGTTGTAGCGGACGCCTGTTCGTGTTGGCCCAATCCTTCTTTGACGTATTCAACAAGAGTGCAGAGCTGGGCTAGTCGGTAAGGATCCATTATTGAAAAAACCGCAATGGACAGGACTATAAAAGCGTAACGGATAGGTGAGAAAAAAAAGGACGCCCGTGTATGTCAGCTTTTCTCGTCCTCTCCTTTGCGCTATTTTAATCATGATTCCTTGACGTCAGGAGTTCTGATTCGCAATCGGGAGGGGTTGCGCAATCCGAGCATTGTCGGGTCCCGCGCGTTTCACGTTAGGCCTGACACGTGAAAAAACGAGTTTTACAGGACGTAAGATCTCATGAATTTCGTCTTATCTCGTAATGCACGCGGGATATCCGTCGCGGATTGACGTTTGCTATTGTTACCGTTTAGAATATTAATATTTACCGGATGATAACCCACAAGCAAATATGGCAGATGTCAGCTGCTCCAAGCTGGACATTATCCCCTTGCAAGGGAGTACAGCAGCGTAATCTAGAAGCTCCTTTATGATGCCAGTGCTAGGGGCTCACTTACCTTTCTGGCTGCTGAGGTACCACACCGAAAGTACTTTTATTGGGGGGTGCGGGCTTCTGAAATCTTGAAATTTTAAATGACAGTGATATCAATATTAGAATAGAGGCGCATACTATTGATCAAACATTATTACTTAGGTGCATGTCATGAAAAGAAAGGTGCACAATCAGGCTTATTAACAAACTTAACTGATAAAAATACTATAAAGAAGCATAGCAGATGTAGAATATCTAATATGAATATGAAGGGATTCGTGAGAGGATAGCTTTTCGGTCTTTCCCTGATTCTTACATTTTTGTTACCCCGAACTCTCAGCATAGCAAGCTGCTTTGACGCCGTTCGAGTCGGTTGCCTTGTACTGCAAAGCCTCGCCCTCAGCGCCTGCAACTCAGACAACAAACACACTGCCTATTCCTTATTGGCAAGCATGATCGGCGTGTCAGCTATCGCTCGCTGCTCCATCTTTAATACCATCCCTGTAACTCTGCTTAGCCCCCTGAAAGACGGCCACCTGCTATAGCGCAGGATGGAACCGCTAACCGAACAAAGGGACCCGTGACCAAATCGGCGCAAGAGCTTGCGTTCCCTCTATTCTCCTGCCGCGCCGGTATTCACACTCTGGGCCTTCTACTACTGCGCATTCAGGTGACGATGTGCGGCCGGACTTTGCTGGTTGCTTTTGAATGACTGGTCAGGAAAGTAGATTTGGCTTTGTCAGATACGCTGGAAGGCCTCCAAAAATCCAATGGGCGGACATGTTCATGAGCATCGCTGTCTTTACTCTTAGCTACACTAGGTCTCCCTTCAGGACATGCTCTTCGGTTCTTATTATGTCAGTAGCATCAAAATATTTTCGCAAAAAACAACGATTTCGACTGTCAAAAGCTTATCCAGTCCTCTTCCAAAGGTGGCATGCCGTTTTGCACTTCTCTCGTAGATAGGCGCTAGTCGAAAAATAGAAGAGCTGACACACCTTTCCGTTTCTGCTTCAGTATCTAGAAGCTGGCACCTGCTCATAGAGCAGGTATTACGCTATGATTGAATCCCAAATTCTATGCAATCGGTTTGTGTACACAGGTGTAACTGGCAAATGAAGTTCACCTGACACTGACGATGACAACTTGTGAGGAATGACACGCACACCCTCCACAGCAGTGCATTCGGGCTGCCGCAACTTCCACTGTTGCAGCGGGCCCGCCGGCAGCGGTTGGCCCTCTTACGACAACTGGTCGCCGTGTTGCGGCCGCTGTTGTCAGCATATCAAGCGCTCCTATAGAGTGATGCAGTCGTTACGTGACCAGAAAATTATTTAGGGTCTCTACTATTATGTGGAACGGATCGGGTTTCGGCAAGGGCTTTGCACTACTACAGCCATGGTCGCTAAATCGATTCCTTACCGGCAGCCAAAACTTGGCGTGGCTCGACTGTCGTCGCAGTGTATATGGCAGTAGACCTCATGAAGGCTTGTGACGCCGTCCGACCTGGCTGCCATCATCAACGTTCTCGAGGTCAGCAGTGTTGCTAGTCTTGTGAACAGCTTCAAACCCTCCTTTTATTCTGCGTCACCGACTCCAATTTGGTCATACCCGAATCTCGGTCGGTTCACCTAAATAATTTTCCCCGGCATTTGCGCCCAGTGGAGCAGCCGTGGACGAAATTAATGAAAGGGCACAGTCCGCGAGTATCTTTAATAATGACAACTCCTTCTACGCATTCGGCAATGCATTAAAAGATGTTAAGGACCTCTCCCTGAATATCCTTTCTTCCATAAAGACATGTGTGTGGTTCTCCTCTTTAATGGCGACATCCCCGGGCACATGTCAATGTCCAAATAAACCCCGCGCCGCAATACGACCGAGTTCTGAAGATGTTTGTGGTTTGTGCACGCAATAATGCAATTGATTCTCCGAAAGAGCTCTCTACACGCTACCCGCTCTTCTTCCAAGGGCACCTCCAAACACTGCAACTATTACTAGAACAGGAGATCAGCAGGACGCCCGTTCGATTTCCCAGACATGCGGCCGCTGTTCTGATGGAGGCAAAAAAGCAGAAAACGGAGGGATGTACGGGATTTAGGTTCACGTTAAAATCACCAGGTGGTCAAAGTTATTCCGGAGCCCTCCACTACGGCCCACCTTATGGCCTGAATTGCGTTGGCGCGTTCAACTCTACAAAAACTAAAAACGTTAACAGGTCATCAGTAGGGGCTACTTGCTGATCCGTGTCCAAATATTCAATTTGTGTAAATAGACTATACAGCCGTTACCTCAACTCCATCGGGTCTTCTTCCCTTTATGATCCCTGTTGCTAGTGTACTACATTTAAGCGCTTGAACGAACGGAATATATTCTTGCACCCTACCCTTCACTCAGGCTCTTCCTAGCTTATAGTGCAATTCCGGCAAGCTTTGCGGCTCTAACTCAACCGTTGCTCAGCTACAGATGGTTTACCCGGTCCGCCTGGCTGCCCCACACATGCAACTTCTTATCCTGGCCACCATGCACCATGTCTGTCCGCTAGAATAAGCTTCAATTCTTCTAAATTTGGCAAGCTACTTATCTAGGAAGTACGCTCAATCGCTTAAAACGTGGTGCCTAGCAGGTACCATTCCTCACGGAATAGAATGATATTGAAAATTTTTTTTGGCTTTCATTTCTTTGTCTTCCGAATAATGACGTCAGACAGAAGACTTGCAAGCGGCACCGCCACACTAAAATGGAGCTTGCCTATCTTGTCGGTACAAGCTTGGACATTTTGTGAGCCCACTCGGCTCCATGTAAATCCCTTGCTTGGACGAATCAGTTTTTTTTTCATGTAGCGGCTAAAAAAAAACTCTGCATTCATGCCTCAATATCTTAATCCCTTCAGATGATATTTCGCGTACTTTTGCACAGGGCAATGCTCTTGGGGCAATAGCTGCGACTACTGCAATGGTCTGGGCAACTACTGGAACAAAACCTGCGGTTTTTAAAGAACAATGACTAGGCATTTAGCCTTATTATGTATTACTATTAACATGCGAAAGGATTTGGAAAAAAAAGATAGTGCATGTTGACCGGACCTTTCTATGTTGCACTTCATATGTTCTCAAAATCCTGCAACATCAATTGAAGAAATATAAATGCCTACATCTGCAACGCTGGTTTTTGAAACGTGTGAACCAAAAAAACAATTAGCGTGCATCATAATGCAGTATTGTTTTTCCGAAGTAGGTGTTTGCCTTCAACATCATTTTTTTGTGTAAAACATCAACAGTCCTAAGTGAGTCTTACAAATTGCTTGTCGGGGTCTAAGCCATGGCTCATCAGAACTTTTTCCTGCAGCTAAGAGCGAGAATGGCAGCAAAGACTGGTTCCTCTCACTGCGAAGAACATATGTATCCTCGCTAAAGGTACGAGAAAATGAAACGGTACAACAAGCATCAAGACTCTGTACATTTCGCCCTAATCGATCACGGACAGTTCGGAGAAAGTACCTCTGTGACCTTCCTCGACCTTGCTCAGTTCTGGGCAGTATGCCAGGTGTGCCCAGATCAGAGTAGGTTTTCCTGATTCTGGGCGCTCCTGTGGTCTTGGCCCTTGATTCTGAGCAGTGAGTATGTCTGCGAAGGGTGCAAGAAAACAACAAGAAACCAAAGGAAAACCGTTTGCGGCCAGACCTTGCAGTGGAATTGAGATCACAGGCGATCGAATGTAGTTAAGTGGCCATTTGAAACTCCAACCAATAATTAAACATATAGCGTCCTATGCAAAATTAGAGCGTATCCAGCTTCTTCGCTGTGCTCCATCAATAGCGGTGTACCTTTCCATGACCACACAGGCTACCATTCAATTTATTTCAATCTCAATGAATAATTTACCCATGTTGGTCTCAAATTCGCTGCCAATCGCACACAAAGTGGCCCGATTGACGGTACATAAAATTGGTCAATCCTCTAGTTTAAAATGGGCCCATGTACTTCATGCACGTAATTATAAAAGTGAAGTTATAACGTTTGACCGCTTTGCACGGGTGTTACTATCTAAACAGTAAATTGAAGTCTGTTTTCGTTTTAAGATGCGTTGTTCCAATATTTGTTGTGATTGTTCCTGCTCCCTTCGTTGCTGCTGCTGTAAGATCCCTGCTTCTCGCGGGCGTGGGTGACGCCTGGCCGTCCAATTTCGAAGCAACGTCCTGGTGGTGTTTTCCACTGCTGCGTGGGCGCTTCTCCGACCGAACGACCCACTGCCGCTGCCTGCTGGTATCGCTTGATATTTGCATCACGCTGTATCTCGCTGCATGCCAGATTTATTTCGAGCGAGGTAATGTGTACGCGCTCTCTTCTATTATTCATAGTTACACTTTAACGTGGTGTTCCTGAGAACAAATAGCAGCCTTAGCATACCAATACAAAATATTCCCTTACAACCTGTCTATGCTTGCTCCATATGATGTTACATTTCTGAAAAAAGTCTTGCGAAAAAACTCGCTAAGTAGTTGAAAGAAAGGTAAATTTTGTGCTAGGTGGGGTTCACACTACGGTCCTCCGGAATACGATGTGACTCCGGAATACCTGGATTACCACTTTTCCACCAATATTGTTGACCGCAGGTGAACCATATAAATCTATTGTGACCTTCGACTCGGAAACGTGCATGACGACATACATTCAGTAATTAGGCAAAACGTAGAGCATTGTAGCTTCACCGGCACCAATTAGGCAAGTAGCACAGCCTATTTTATGTAATAGCGTATACGTAGAGCTGCCAAGCTTATTGGCTAAGTCGCTTAGTCGTGAAACGGAAAGGGGACCAAAACGCCGTTGGACGAAGTACGCCGATGATAACGACAGGGACTATGCGCACCACTAAGACGCGTTCCCGTGTAGGCACGACGTCTTTACAAATAGAAGTGTAATGTGGTTATACATTATATACGATATATTTTCCACGAGGAGAGCGCCGGCCCGTGAATAAGCAGTTTGGAGTGCTACGCATTTTTAAGTTGCAAGTTTGAATACCAGAGGGTACATTCTTTTTTTTTTTTGTAAGTTGATTTTTCATTCTCCGCCGATATTTTCCAAGCTGAGTTCACCATTGTCGGGACATAACGTTGACTGCTCCACGAGGGACTTCACAGAACTCGCGCAGATAGAGGTTTCATCCACACAGGCCATCCCCTTCTCTGCCACAATACCGTCACGTCAAGAAACCGCGACGGGGACGTAAACAAAATTGGATTGCAGAGAGGATGAGGCAGAGCTCTGAGAGGCTGGGCAGGCTTGCTGTTTTATTTCATTTCTGTTCAGGGCAGTAGAGTTGGTGTTTCTGTAAAAAAATTATTTCTTTTGCAGTGCGCAGCCAGAAGTGGCGAAGACCGGAGATGCCGAGCGGAACGCGTTCCGCTCCCCGCTAGCAGACGACGCTCGCTTTCCTAGCGAATCTCGCAACCGCAGCGCCGCGGTGGCGAGAGTCGCGGCCGGCCGCCTTCTCTCCACGGCCGCGGCGGGGAGATACGGAAATGAAACTAAAGCGTGCAAACTGTTCGCATGGCGACGCAGTGAAACATCCCCCTCGCGATGGGCACGATCAAATGCAGAGCGTTTCCGGGGGCGCACGACGTCAAGTAGTTTGCGTTACGTTAATGTTGTTGCACTTGTGGCAACTGCTGACGAGAGGGCGCTCGTCAGCAGTATTTGAATGAGTCAAGAATATAAGGCGCGTTCGTAGCCTCCCATTCTGTGTCGGCTTTGTGGCGCAGTGGGTAGAGCACCATGTAGATTGCGTTCCGCCCGCAGGGTCGAGGGATCGAAACCAGGCGCCGGATAGTATTTTTTATATAGTGTAGGGGGAGGGGTGCGGACTACGACTACGGACGTCAACGCGGGTGACATCGTGAGTTACTGAAATGCTCTGCATTTAAAAAAGCATTCGTACTGAAGCTCTCAGTCAGAGTAGAGGGTCGTCTTCCTAGTGATCAGTTTAGCCTAGAATTGTTCCTGCCTAATCTGAAACGTAAAGAAAATGGGTAATACTTTTATGTGGCACTTCTCCCTAAATTTAGGCCTACAAATTTGTTTTCTGATTGTCTGATTTACTACGGGGCGTGTTCCCGTCACATTGACGAAAAGGAAACGGGCAGCATGGCCTCCCATCACGGTCGCACCGTTTTCGAAGAGAAATCGTCCGCCAAACCGTCACCCAGGACGGAAGACGGTGACCTCAGGGTGACGTGACGCGATGAAAAACGGCTTTGTGAATGAGGGCTCACACTGACACGCTATTGAGCAAAGGCCAGAATCAGCAGACCCTTGGCCTGTTGCGAACACACTTTTTACGATGCAGATATGAGTGACGCAAGCTCCAAATATGAGGGGATGGTATTGGAGTGTCGTCGGTTACGCGGAGGGCGTTCATCCACTGTGTAAGCCTCGGCTAGTGATAGATACGATTCCAAGCCGTCCAGGGAGACTTGCCTTAGGCACTTTAAAGCCGACAACATGGCAGACGTGCGGTTTTGATGACTATTGAGATATCGAGAATGCCCATCCAAGGATAACGTCGGATGTCAAGCATGTTGTTTTACAGAACTGAAACAGAACCTTCTTTGTATGCTAACCTTGGGCATCATCCAATGAAAGAGTACCTTCTCCCGACGTCGCATTCTTTAGTTTGTGCTGCCACCGCAGACTGTGCATGATAGTTTTTCGTCTTTCGGGCTATATAAAATAATTACCGACTTACCAACTGGGCAAACTGTAAAAAGTGTATTAATTGGAGCCTGTCTACGCAGTGCAAGCAAAAACGGGAGCTTGACAAATTCACTTCAGTGTTCGTTTAACCTATGTGGGTCCACAATTTTTAAGTATAGGTACCTAAAAAACTGTGCTGCCCACCAACTTTAATCCATTGCCCTCAACCACCTCTCAATGAATATTTTACTCTGCGCTTCTCGAACTCCAAACGACACCAAGCCCTTACCTCCCTGCACTGCTTCTTTGGTTGTTTTTCCATGCGCGCTTAAGGCCAAACGACCTACTGTTCTCTGGTTCACTTCCAGATTTTGTAGAACGTAAGCTTCATGCAGTGCTCCTGTGCCTTGTGGCAGAGCTCACACTCCTCTGGTTCGCCTGCCGCCGTGGGGCCGTCGGGAGTGACTCAAACCGTTGCAGCTACAGAACACGAAGCCAACGTACCTTCATGTAAAGTCAGGTCCCGGCGAAGCGGACGCAGCAGCAGAGACCTCCTTTCCCCCCTCTCTGTGACCCATCGAGCGCCGCTACTGCGGACCCCTCACGAAATTGGGAAACAGCGTTGTATGTGTTTGTGCTATTTTGGGCCGTGTGCCCAAGCACTGAGAAAGGCGCGCAACCGTCTAATATTCACCGAGAGGGCGGGTGCGGGTTATATGCTGTGTATAAAACCCGCCCTCCTGGTGGGTAGTTTATTGTTTTGAAGCAGCGAATCCATTCTCCCGCACCGCCAAATTCTGCTGTAATATTGCCCTTGATGGTATTGTTTCTTTTCGTTTTTTTTTTCACCCGTCCCAGAATGACGGAGGCGATGGAGCCCAGTTCCTGGACGGCTTCCCGGATGGCAAACTGCACAATTTCTAATTCTGTTTTCATTGGTAAGCAGTAAGTTCGATTACTTCCAAGGCGTTCATATAACACTAAATGAAGAATCAAACTCAAAATGTGAAAATAATTTTTTATAAAGTTTTCGAGCTTGTAGTTCTTTTTCCTACGTTTCCCGCGTCGTCTGCACCACCCGAACGATTCTTCAGTCCCCTGTAACGCTTCAAAACTTCCATTTGAAGGACAAGGGGGATAAAATAATCCGGAGCCCTCCACTACGGCCCGCCTCATCGCCTGCGTTGCGTCGGTGGGATTAACCCTATAATCAACCAATCAATCTGGACAAGGTTACAGGAAATGTTGGTTTATCAACTGCTACCGTACGTTGACAGTACGCTGCGCTGACTGCAACTTTGGGCTTAGACTTCTTCCATTCCTTAAGAAGTTTGTTGCACTAACCGGAGAATGGTTGTATACTTTTGGTACCCCTTGACAGAATTGAAAATCTTTTTCAGACCATCGCCACTTTGTGAATATATGGTAGAACGACCGGTCGCGTTTTCTTCTTCGAAAAAGAAACTTGCTGAACATTCAAAGAAAACGCGACATCCCAGTCGTTTTCACTGAAGAGGAAATTTATAGGTCTTTGTAACAAGGTAAACTATGCGCAGAAATCCCCAGATGCCTGCTCCACCAAGCACGAGCACAAGATTGTAGAATGCAAAAAGAGATAGTTTGGTGTATCATCTACCATTACCATGCAAAAAGTGCTACGTTGGACATTCGAGCCGCTGCGCCAATACGAGGCTGAGAGATCATGGGAACAACTGCCAACAGATTACTCACCCAGGGAGGCTTGCCGAACAAATGTCATCGTTTCCGCCAATGCCACAGCGTTCCAGGTAGACAGTGAGATTTTAGAAGCCTTTGCCATCATGAAAAAAGACCCTTGTATAGGCATGCCATCAGTCACCCTTACAGATAGCGAGGTAGAATTGCTTACACACGCGCATAGGCGATGAGACGAGAGGGGTGTTTTTGACGGGTTGGCATTTTCTAGTTATCACTTTATAACTTTAATTCGCACCAGTGGTTTTTATTTATATTTGTGTGTGCTGTGGAAAATAAACCAGTTGATAGTTCAAGCTTCGTGCTGTCCTTTTGTGCTCTTCCTTGTTTGTTGTTGAACTTTTTATACAGCCGGTTCAAGAAGTCGCTTTATGTCTTCGATATGTTTCGCGTTGCTTGAACAGTCACAATCTATTCGTTTTAGGGATACGGGAGAAAGATGGTCGGATCATGCTGATGGGAAGAGAGGGGTCACTCCTGTGCCAAACGCACCGATGTTCCGGCGGCAACCGCCACTCCCCGTAGCCGACTGGTCCCGCCAACCGTCCAAGCCAGTATTCCTTCGTGGAGCCGAATCTCTCCAGTTCACCGCGCCCGCACAAAAAGCGATTGTGGCATCTCACGTGGCCAAATAAACCCCTTCGTCATCATTGAAAACCAATACTATTCCACCTGGCGGCTCAGGAGGGTCGTCTGATAGCCGCTAATGTCCTCTGGATAGCAAAGAGTAAGTCGCAGTCACGGGTTTCTACGATGCCCACATGCTTTCGCAATATTCTGTAAAACCTTATAAACTTGCTATCTGCACTGGTGAAAAAACTTCCTTTCGTTTGTGAGGGGCAGATATGCATTCCATTGCAGCTTCTTTCTCTCGGCCCTGTCGGAAACCTTGGCTAGAGAAGACAGAGCCTAGGCAGTGGAGCGTCGAAAACCAAATTTGCACTTCTCTACGGAAACATTTCATTCATTAACAAGGTGGAAGTACAGAGCTTCTTCTGCAAGGATTCCAAATGTAGAGAATGATTCAGAGGAAGACAACCATGCTGTTCCACGCACCCTTCCCACTGTCGCTTCTCTCCGCCTAAACATCTCACCGCCTATCCCCACTGACTACTGATTATAGGCACCTTCCAAGCCATATATCCCGCATCGCAATACAACTCTTGATCACGCTATTCACCCTTCTTCATACTACGCCGCCTACAGAAATCACCAATGTTATGGCACCCTCTACCTCATGGTGTGTGAATGCTCTTGAACATCAACGGGTACACCGTTTCTTCCCCTTCTTTCCGTCGGCATGCTGGCCACCTCATACCAAAATGACCAACTTCAGCTGTTAAACCGGGCCCACTTCAGCGCAACAGCCTAGGGAATACTTAACCTCGGAGCCTTCTAATGATCTGGGGACCACCAATGGGGCATTTCAATAGTCGTACGGTTTTATTCCCTATTAAGCATGTTCCTGTCGCTCCCTCACTTTTTATTACCACAAAAACTCACACCGCTGGTCTCACTACGTCTTTACGGTGAAAGTTTTGTGTTTGAAATGACCAACTCCGATATAGACCATCTCTTTCAGAAGAAAGCGGTATAATATTGACAACCATATAATTCCCATAATATGGCTGTTTGTGGACCTTCCACAAACAGTCAAATATGGCATTTAGTATATGTTCGAAGTGTCACATAAAATTTTTTTTTCACTGGATACAAAAAAAACAAACAACTTGTTTTCCCACACACCGGCTTTTGACTGGCTGCGCCCATCATGTGCGTTGGGTTTTAGGTTGTAGATTGAAGTTTATTTAGGGGAATACCCGTTTAAAATTGCGGTTCCTGAAATATGCTTCTGAAAATTTGTATACAAATCGTTCATTTTTATAATTACTAGTAGAAGTCTTTATTGTCTTCCAAACGCTTGAAAACAATTAGGTTTTAATGAATTACTATACGCCAAATGCAAAACCGGTGCTCGTTTTTGTAATCTTCAAATTACAAAATTGGTTATATAATTTTTTCAAATCATAAATGTTGCCGGGGTTTGGAAAGTATAGGCTTATTGTGACTTGGTAAAGTCCAGGTTTGGAATGTCCTCCGACAGAGCGTATTATCAGTCAACCAATAAAATTAACCAGCGTATGTAAGATACGGAGACCGAATGAAGAAACACACAAGACAGCCCTTGGTCGAACTACTGTGCGGTGCTTTTCTTGAATTTCTTTTGGTTTATCGTTCGTTTGCGTTTCCGTTTCATGATCCATATACATCTCCGTTCTGGCTAACAAAATACAGTTGTTAGACGAGGGGCTGCGCAGTGTGTTTCTTCTGCCCGTCTGGTAGTCTTCTACGCCGGCTCAGTTGATGAGGTTTTTCCGACTCGCCCAACTTGCACACTTCCGGAGTCAACTATCATTCAGCATTTTTCGTACAATTCTTTACATCAATTTGAACTCTCTGTACAAGGCCAACACACTGACCGTGTTCACACGGCTGAAGCCTAAGCAGCAAGCTCGTGTGGCCGCGTGATCACGTTCGAGATATCTTAATCTCAAAGCCCTCTAACGCCCTCGCGATGAGCAACAAGACGTAATTAGTACAGTGTTGTTCGCTATTGAATTTGTCCAGTCCGCTCCCCCAGTTTTCATTACCCCGAAATCTTATCATGCTGGGCTCACAATGTCGTCAAGAGACCAGTTTTTTCTGCAACAATACAAACTCTAATAAGAATCCATCCCTTTCAGAAAAAATCAAAAGAGCGGTCACAATCGAATGCAGCACATAAATATGGGCTTTGCCAAGCCAGCAAAAAAAGTTCCCAAACATAGCATTAACGTACTATTCATGTAAAATGGGTCTATTAAATTTCTTTTTTCTTCTAGAGACCTGGTTTAAGCTGTCTGGGTTCCCCAATGAAATTCTCTGTTTGCACCCCGCCTCAACTGCGTGGATTACTCTTTAAAAACTGCTTAATAAGCACAATTTTTGAAAATTAGTTTTTTTTTATTTCAGATAAAAAATAATTAGGTATTTTAAATAAAATCCTTTGTTGCATACTCCAGCAATATTGCAGGCGTAGACAAAAATGCCAGTTATTTAGCAAATTAAAAAGAAACTTTACAATTGTTGCCTACTTTGTAATGTTCATAAGGTAGTATTAAGTATAGAGTTGTTTTAATGCGCACTTCCAGAAACATCATCCATTAGGAAACTTAATACGGGTCTCTAGATTCATGTGGCCGCGGATTGATTTCCGGTGCGGATATTTGTTGACGTGTGCTCAGTTCCAGGATTATAACTGTTTTTTTAGGGCAGTGCCCTAAAAAAGCAGTTTGCTACACGGACACACCATGCACTTAAAATGGTCCATTAAATTTCTTTTTTCTTTTAGAGACCCGGTTTAAGTAGTCTGGTTTCCCCCATGGAGTTTTCTATTGGCGTTCCGCCTGAGCTTCGAGGAATTTTAAAACTCTTTAAAAGTCTTTTTAGTAAGTAAAATTTTAAAAATCATTGTTTGAAATCTTCGTTCAAGAACATTCAAACATTTTGAATGATAATTATGTTGCATCTCCAAACAGTATTGCAACCGCAAAGTTTGTAGAGCAAAAAGTGAATTCAAAATTGCTCCTATTTTTGTAATGTCCAGGTAATAATATTGCGTATAAGGTATTTTTGAATCACTGTTTTCGACAATAATCTGTAGCCTGGTGTGTGATTAGTTTATTTCATCCCGCGAGTAATTTCTCTGGGTTTATTTTACAACAGATTGTTTCCCGCCACAGACATTTGCTTATGTGTGCTCAATTGCCGGACTACTAAGAAACTGTCTTTTTTTGGTTTTAGGGCAGTTCCGTTACCAGTATACTCATATACAAGCCAACAAAAAAGCGGCATCGCCCAGTCAAAGCCTCCCTACCAGCCAATGGAGTCGCTCTATTAACGTGACGTCGCGGCCGACCGCCTTGCACCTGTAGGCAGCGCTGGTAGCCAAGCTTTCCTGAATGCGTCCGTTCGAAAAAGTAGTTCTTCAGGCCGCCTTCATTTTGACCGGAGATAAAGCCTTAGCTAAAGCAGTTACTTGCTGTTATAATGCAACGCGTGAAAGAACTTATCGTCAGCCTCATTAGCGAGTTATATTTATATTCATGATGGTGAATTTCTGCTCTACCGGGTTTTCCCTCTATCGCTTGTTTCTGGTTTTATGCATTGCCGGCCCCATTCCCCGCCATGGATCTCCAAGAAGTCGCAGCTGGCAACGCTCCCCAATCGACTGAGGATTGGGGGGCGTTGCCAGCTACGCTAAGCAGATGGTACAAGAAAAAGAAAAGCAGGCGTGTCATCTGCAGCTGCGGACGGGAGATGATCCGGAACGCGTACGCTCGATTGCGTCTTTTCACCCAGAGCGCAGCTTTGTAAAAACGGCCGCGACAGTGAGCGATCTTCTTGGAATGAGCATGAGCTTGGTGATGTACAAGAAGAAGAAGATAAAAAATAACTATGGAAATGTTGCTGCGCCCTCCCGAAAGCATCCGCCAAAACAGGACAGAGGACGTAGAAAAGTGTACGATGACTTAACGAAGTGCGCATTACGGTCGTCCATGCATCGCTTTTTTCGCCGCAGTGAGATCCCGACAGTGACGGCAATTGCTGCGGGTGTCAACGATAGCGGCGATGTTACTCGTCTCAAGCCATGGACTGTGCGCCGCCTGCTGAATGACATCGGGTTCAGGTATGAGAAGAGGGGCCGGAACTGGCTGCTGATTTAGCGGGACGATATTGTCGAGGGGCAGCAGAAGTACCTCTATGACATCGCCAGGTAGAGGATGGAATATTGAAATATCTTCTACCTTAATTAAACCGGCGTGAATGCGGCACACACGCTATCGACTGTTTGGACGGACACGACGGTTGCTTTCACCACGACGCTTTCATGTGTGGTCTGACGACAGGTTTGAAGCAGCCGGTCAGGTAAAGGACAGCGCCTGATTCTAATGCACATCGAGAGCGATGACGGCTTCGTGAGTGCTTGTCTGAATATCTTTCGGGGTACGAAGACCGGCGACTACGACGAGGAGATGGACGGCACCCGCTTTGAAAGATGGTTTGGGGCCGTTTTCCCGCAACTGCCACAAGGTAGTATAATTGTCATGGACAATGCCTCGTACCACTCGCGGCTGGAAGAAGCAGTGCCTATTCATCCTGCAAACAGGTCGTTCAGGACTGGCTGACGTCCAAAGGACTTGCTTGGGATGAAGTAATTCTTTAAAAACAGCTCCTCAGCGTTGCGGTCTCTGTAAAGTCACGGTACATCAATTATAGTATTGAGGGTGTAGCTGAAAGGGCAAGATACTTAGGCTCCCACACTACCATTGTGAGCTCAATCCCATTGAGCTCATATGGGCCCAGATAAAACGAGGTGTCGCAGCCAGAAATGCCACATTTAGGCTGGCAGATGTAGAGGTGCTCCTGAGGGAAGAAGCTGCCAAGGTAACAGCTCAACACTGGGCAAACCCTGTTCAGCATGCGATCAACATTCAAACAAAGTTCAGGGCAGACGGTGGATCGAGTGCACATGTTCAACCTATTATAATCCATCTGGTTAACTGGCGTATTCATGGGAGGTTGTGGCCGTTACACAAGGGTGGCCAATCATGCGCTGGTAAGGAAGTGCGTTATCGGCAATTGTCGCCGGGGTCAGGCCGCACCCCAAGCTTCATTTTGCAATTCCATCCATAGGCGGTTTTTTTTAAATCCCGTGGTAATTGTTCCTAACTGGGATTTGAACTACGGTCCTGCAAGCGAGGCGGATGCTCTACATCTGCGCCACTACTGCATCGCTGAGTGAGTAACGGGAGTAACGGAAGGGATGGTAGGCGTAACATTAAGGGACAAGAAGAGAGCGGATTGGGTCTGGGAACAAACGCGTGTTAAGGACATATTAGTAGAATTTAGGACGCAGAAATGGACGTGGGCAGGGCATGTAATGCGAAGGCAAGGTAACCGTTGTTCATTGAGGGTAACAGAGTGGATGTCTTGAAAAGGCAAGCGCGGCAGGGGGTGGCAGAAAGTTAGATGGGCAGATGAGATCAAGAAGTTTGCGGAGATAAATGTTTCGCAGTTAGCAGAGGACCGGGATAACTGGAGAATAATGGGAGAGGCCTTTGCCCTGCAGTGGACGCATATAGGCTGGCGATGATGATGAATTCATCTGGATGAAGATGGCATGGAGCCCCACAGAGACCTATCTGGTATCGAGTGCATTGAATATGGGTAAAATGGCCAGCTATTCGCCAGCACCACCTTTGCACATATCAGTTAGTGTGGAGTGCACTATATAGCTAAAGAAGGTGTGTTATCATAGCTGCAGGAGCAAGCAACTCGTTTAGACAGCACAGAAGACCGCACATTCTGTTTGTGTGCTTCATTAAGACATATTTCTGGAGTTAACTGAGCAGCCTGTGTGTGGTGCGTAACTTGCTCATGGTTGAGGGCTTAGATATGTAGCTATCAGAATCAGAAGATACCATTTAAGTGTTTTGTTTGTTATTTCATTTGCAATTATTTAATGTTGTGTGCTATGTCGTAAAGTCAACACGTATCTTCTAGTATAACAGTGAGGGTTGCAGAAGGTATTTCAACAATCGATGTATGATCCCATTAGCTGTAGCGAACCGAGGGGTGTATTGCGTGGCTTTGGCACAGGGTTGGTTGTGTTGATATGTAGCTATGAAAATCAGAAAATGTTGTTGCAGTGCTTGGTTTCTTATCACATTTGTTGCAAAGTGTGGTGCAGAAATTAGGCCGAAATAGTGCTGTCCTGAGACGACACTGCATGACAGATGTATCCATAAAAAAATTGCACATATCGGGCTAGAGAAAACCCGCACTGTTCCAAACTATTTTCTGGAAGCAAGGCCACGCTTGCACTGTGCGATAGGTGTCGCTGCACAGAGAGGATGGCTATTCTCATGTATAGCATGATGTGTGTGCAAGCAGAGTTAAGCGAGTTTACAAATGAACTTGAATTAGAATCCCTGCTGCAGTGTGTGGCTCTGGCGCTCCTTGTGCGACATATGTAAACGGCGACAAAGGCAAGTTTCACCTACAGGAAAAGACGCTAGTTCGAGTTTTCACCCCACGTTTTTTTACATTCTTTAGACACTTATGCGCGTATGGGATGCAGAAACAAATTTGCAAAGTTAATGCCTATGTGAAAGCGTATAGCTGAATATTGTGTGCCCGTCTGGCTGGCTGAGCCAAGTTGTCTTCTGATGGAGAGTTAAAAACAAATGATCTGCTTCAGTGTCTTATTGCTCATTTCATTTGCTCTGCGTAATTCAGCAGCGCATCTGTTTAGCTCTCTTAGCCAAATCTTACTTAGGATAGAGGAGTGAGGACAAAAAACGTTGATTTGGTGTTTTATTTTTAATTATTTGGTTTAGCTTTTATTTGGATATCTGCTGTCTTACGCAGGAATTAGGATAAATGGGTTTTATCTGTTGTCTACTCACTGGATAAAATGGAGTAACACAACATTAAAAACAATCCCCGCACCTTTGAAAAGGGGAAACAAGGTTTTTTTTTAATCGATCCTCCCATGTATGGGAATAATTTTCTGTAGTACACATTTGCAAGATAATAAATTTCCTCCTGAACATATGATCCGATTTCGCTCTTGCGTAACGAGAATTGTGCCTTAAACACTTTCAGTGCAGCGATGTGTGCCATATATGTGCCTTCATGCATCCATTCAACCGACATGTCATACATCAACCAGATAACTTTTTATGGTACAGATCACTAAGTAACCCTTCAAACATACTTCATTGTCTGTGTTATGAAGTGGGCATAAAGTGAAGTGGTGTCATTGTTATGTACACTCCTAATACTTGTGTAGAAATTGCACGCGTGGAGTTGCAAACAGTGCTGCGGCAAGCAGCAGCTTACTATATGCCTTGGCATCCACGATGTTGAGCACTGCTGGACCAGCGAGCTTCTCGCTCCAGCAGCCACGTCTGATGCAACAGTGAGAATTGGTGCAATGCTGAGGTGTTTTCCACCCTGAATGCTCTATTTCGAATGTAGAACACTTGCATGCTGATGACCCTTGCTGCAGCAGCTTTTTATTTAAGTGACATAAACACATGGCGAGCAGCGCCTACATAGCTTCAATTAATGCAAGAATTTCACTTAATGAACAATGTGCATACGCATTTGTAGAAATACGTGAAAGGTGGTTTGTTTAATTTCAGTCCTGCGTTCCTTGTCTTCTTACGCATTGTTGCAGCTGGTCATTCGGGTGAAATCTAGCTAATGCGATGTCACTATCGCGAAGCACAGCTCATTCACGAAGCATCAGCAGGAAAATTAAATTACAGTTTCAGTGGTAATACTGAAGTTGGAATCTCTATTATCATAGACAATGCAAACTCAAAGAAGATCCCTACTCGTATTGAATTCAAAAAGGTTTGTGTCTGAAACAACTTAAAGCACTCCAACAAAAAACCAGGTGACGAAAACATACTAGTTGCCATTTACGCATTAAACAATATAATCTCAGCGTAATCGAGAAACAAAATGGAAAAGGTAGCATATTAAATCACATCACGCAGCTAAGCTACAGCTCGTACGCGTTCCCGGAAAAAAAGTGTGAAAATTCAGCCTCTTGTATTCGGCGACTTGATCACAATTTGGGCGAATACGCTTGCGCCAGGCACGAACCTGGGACACACGGCTCGAAGTATATGCTCTAACCAAATGCAGCGCGTGACATCGCGCTGCTTGCGTTTCGCCCCGCGAATACCTCTCTATGGCGTAGAGGTCCTGTGCTATGTACACTGCACACAGTGATATTTACAACTTCACTGGCGTAATTTACGAGAAATAAGCAAGGATTTATCGCTTCCCGTTGCAGACACTGGTGCGATAACGTGGTAGTAACAGACATAG
The DNA here is from genome assembly GCA_013339765.2 of Haemaphysalis longicornis. NCBI lineage: Eukaryota > Metazoa > Arthropoda > Arachnida > Ixodida > Ixodidae > Haemaphysalis > Haemaphysalis longicornis. Next base: position 80,715,540 of record CM023452.1, on the reverse strand, counting down.
GAAGGACTAAACGGCACAACGAGAAGGTCTTCACGCAAGATGATGGCGACCAATTTTTATCATACAGCTTACACAGGTTGCAGTAACGGCAGCGGCGGCTGTTTACCGGCAACGCCGGCACTCACAAAGCAGAACAAAAAACACCATAGCGATTGTAGTTACCGAGCATGTTAAGAACACTGCACACAACACGCAAACAAGGAATACGACTGAACGCCGGCACTAAAAGTCGGCCTCAGACAGCCCGACAACACGCCGATGGTTTGACGCGATCAGCGGAGGCGGCCATTTTGGTGGAAGTTCATAAGCGCGGAAGAACATGCTCTGATCTCTTCCGTGAGCGTGGCGTGGAGGCGTCTACCGCGACGTCACGTGATATGTTGACACTATTGGCTGAATGGGGGTCCTTCGATAAGGAAACGCAGTATTTTTCTTGAGTTGTATCCGAGTATAGTCACTGCTACCTGATATCTGGTTTGTAACAAATTATCTTTTCACACCTGTTATTTGAGGCGATCTATTCTGTGCCTGCTTTCTCAGTGCTTTATTGAGACAACGCTCATTCATCCTGGATCTGAAATCCCATTCAAGTGATTTCAATACCACACTCAACCCGCCCACCAGAGTGCATCCTAACCACAGACAACGGGCTCGCGAGCGGGTAACACTCTCAAATGAGCATAATTAGCCTGTGAATCCGTTTAGTCTTCCGGGCAGTTTATCGTTAATATGACGTAGACGCGCCCAAAAACACCTGCCAAAGTATCTGCTCGTTCGGCTGAAATTTCGTCAAAGCATGAGTCTTCTGCCTCCTCTCCTATGTTAACGCCTCTCCCCCGCCACTTTTCACTCTATCTCCCCTCATTCGGGTTTTCGAAGAAAAACACGAAGAGGGTTTGCTAAGGCAACTTCAATCATCAGGCGTTCGCTTTGGAAGAACTTTTTATGATGAAACATTTCTTCAGGCTTGCCGCTCCAGACACAAGATCAAACTAAGTGAGCTAGCCTTCTTTGAAGCGAAAACTTTCTTTGTAGGAGTAATTGCGTCCGGTCAAAAAAAAAAATAAACGAATTCCTCCATAGATTGGTTGGCTGACCCAAAGCTTTGATAATATATCTCTGGACACACGGCGCCTGCGTAAATTCGGGCTTCTATTGTGTCAAAAAGGTTACTTGGGGGCCTATTCTCGACGCCATAAAGTCACCGCGAACCGTAACTTTTATCAAGTTTTGTCTGATTAGGTTTCAATTTTGGTCAGGTGCTCCGGTTACAAAGCAGTTGTGTGTGCGTTTGTCGCTTTTCTATTTTATAACATTGCCGGATTCATTTCAACAGTTTGCCTTATTTCTGTATTAATATTTCTTTATTCTTAATTCTTAATTTTTCTAGGCTGGCAAGAAAAAACTAGGCGAATTGCGACGAATATGCCAACGTAGGCCTACATTTGCTATTCAACAATGATGCGGCTTGCAAGTCACGCCGTCTCTGTGATAGTCTGAAAAGACATGATGTAGTTAAACAGTTGGCGGGAATATTTGCGTCACACATTGGCAACTTCAACCTGCGTAAACGTGACGTGATGTTACGTAACAGGTACAAAATAGCGGCGGCTGTCGCCATGAAATAGGGCAAAAAATGTCAGCTACGGTTGGTGCCATGAAGTCACCGCGAATTTGCATCAGGCGCGGTTTGACACGACGCATGGTTTCAAACTGTTTTCTCGCGAAAGAAATGACGGGTTTGACTGTTTCCTAGTCAGCTATAGGGAGCATAAAAGTAACGTCCAGTATATAGTATTTATGATTGCAAACAAATAAAAATTGTGCCGTAAGAATCGGTAAAACACGAAAATGAAATGTGCAGCGAAATATCGAACTGAGCATGATTTGCGGGTCGGAGGCTGTCTTGTTGGTGTGCTTGACGAGCGACGTTCTGTCGGCGGGTCGCTTCGGCAAAGGCGTACTGGCGTCAGTTCTGTGAAAGATATGACGTCAGTAAATCTTTGTGTATCCCGGCTAATACACTTTCGTGTAATAAATGAAACCGAAAACTCACCACGCTAAGTATAACGTCTTCTTGGTTCTGATGGTTGCTTCCCCTCAAAGAGACCCTGTGGCGTTGGCCTGTGGCCAACATCACCGCGTTTTTCAGCGCTGCAGCTTCACACCCGGAACATATAGGCTGCTCGCTGGTTCTCGACAGAGCAGTGAGCCCGCTATGACCGCCGGCTGGCTGCGAACAACAGTGCTCTCGTTATGCTCCATACCGCTATCATCACCGCTCAGCAGACCATGAAAAAGTGTGCATCGGCACATTATAAGGCCGTTATGAGATGTCTAGAACTTGGTTACGCGAAGCGCGAGCTATGCTCACTAAAGATACGAACTGCGCAGCAGCCGAAAGTGTTATCTCGGAGAGCGGACGCACGTAACACGCGTGTGAACACACTGTTTGGATGCTGAGCAGATGGAAAGACTACTTATCGATTATGCCTGTTCGTCTAATGAAACAAGCGGAAAATATTTACCTTGAACGAATTGGGTAGAACAAATCTGCGAGCTTTTTCTCGGTGCCCAGTTGTCTCGTCGCACCGCGGCTATCCAGGCGCTCCGTCTTACAGGTTCAGTGGGGAATGTGAACGTTCTTATCGGAAACAGGAGGTTTGTACCCGATCGTAGGCTGCAACCTGGCATACAGCAGCACAAGCCACGTTGCGTGACCTTCGAAGTTGAAGATTCGCTACAAGAAAGCATGTTGAAACCGCGATTATGGCGTCCCGACAACCAGCAGCAAAAGCGCAGTTTCGGTGATAGAGCTGATGTTTGCTAGGGGCGCTTCCGGTCACTGGCGCGCTAGCGCACCCTGGTGGCACGGCGCCTGTGAAACCGTATGTAAGGGTTGCAGGCGCCCGCGACGCTGCAAAGTCGAACGCGGGGGGGGGGGGTGGGAAACGGCGGTTCCCTAAAAGAAGCATGAAGGACTTTATCGCAGCCAGCATGTCAAGAGCGAACAGCCTTTGAATCATGCCGCCTGCGCGGAGACGAGTTGTCTTGGGCTCAGCTGGGGTGTGCGTTTTAAATGCAGAGCATTTCTTAGCCTCCACGCCTCTTCCTGCGTCGGACGGCGTCCACAGCTCCGCGTCCGCAGCAGGTGTGCATCTCCTCCTCCCCTCCTCTCTCTCAACAGCAGCTGGCGCGCGCATGCGTCGTAGTCAGCCCGTTCTCTCCGTCGCGGTCTCGGCGTAACAGGTGCGTGATTGCAGCGCGGTGGGGCGTGGAAGGGCGCGCGCTGCTTGCGCATGCGCGCTCCCCCCCCCCGTACTTCTCTCCCTCTACTGCGCGCGCTGCAAATATAAAGCGGCTAGCGGTCGCTCGCGTACTTCAGTCACTGCGTTGCTCCTTCCTTCCTTGGTTGACGCTCGCTCCCACGTTTACTCGTGTCTGCTACTCCAGCATCACGGAAGAAGCGATGGAAGCAACACTGCCTTCAACCAGTACTGAGGCCCCAATGCTCTGTCTGCATTTACTTGTGTTCCCCTCGCGGGAAGGCACGCGAATTTTTTTTTTTTTTTTGAACGGCCAGTTGCAAAGAACACAACGAGCGTGCGAAACCACGGGTCGGATGCTCGATGAGCTTTGCGTGCACGTGGCGCTGGTCGCTTCGGGGGCCGCCTGCGGCCGCGTTTAGCCAGAGGGACGGTTGTAAAACAAAGTGGCCAGACGCGCTTCTGATAACGGGGAGCAAGGGGCTGTCAACTGTGCTTTGACAGGCGGCCGATTTTGGGCGGTGGTTCGGTCTTTGTTGGCCCGCGCGCACAGTAAGAAAGTGCGAAGATGTTTTCTTCGGAATGCGGCGCCGCGGGGTCCGCGCGTCCCATATGGTCGATGCCGAGGATCGCCTGTCAATGGCGGGGAGCCTTGAGGGCGCACTGCGTTCGTTAAGAGGAACGGATACGGGCCATCCAGAATTTGTGGTGGCAGTCCAAATTTGGACTAGGCGTTATAAGCGTAAAGTGCAGGCGTTGGAACGGGCAACGCAGGCCGCGTGCGGGAAAGCTTGCCCCGGGCGCTTGCACGTGTTTACCCAGGTGTCTGAGTGTTTGTCGCATTTGTTTGGTTTACTTTTGATCTCTTCCTTGTTTTTCTGGTGGGAAAGAGTGACCAGCGTTTCAGGGTTACGGGGGGCGTTGCCCACCGTGGTTTAGGCCCGGATTTGGTAATCCGTCTAATCAGGGTGCCCAGATGATACCGATTGGCCTGTGTATCGGGGGTGGAGCCTAAGTAACCCATCAAAACCATGAGGCACGAGGTCTCGGGGTCGAATCCTCAGGGTTTAATGTGCTATGCACGGCCGGCGTATTGCCGGGCTAGCCAGGTCAGGCTATAGGGAGGATCTCACCACTTGGGTAGTTTTAGGTCAGGGTCCGTCGCTGACGGGGGTGTCGCGTGCACAAAGTCTTAGCTGACCTAGAACCGCACTTTATTTTTACTCTGTCTACTTCAGTCTGTAAATATCCTGTATGTGTTTTTCTCTTAAATATACAGTTTAAAAACTCTCATCGAACATCGTCGTCGCGTCAACAGTGCCGCAACAATGAGGCACCAACGAGGATCATCATCATCTTCAACAACATAGAAAGAACCTATCATTTACTCCTCGTATGGCTGCAGCCCTCGTATGGCTGCAGTGGTGTTGTTCGAGGAATTAGAGGGCATTAAATGGGATGTAATAGGGCTTAGCGAGGTTAGGAGGGCAGGCGAAGCCTTACGGTGCTGAAAAATGGACACGTCCTATGTTACCGTGGTCTAGAGGACAGAAGAGAACTGGGAGTGGGATTTGTAGTCAATAAAAGCATAGCTGGCAAAATAGACGAATACTATAGCATTAACGAAAGGGCAGCAGGTCTTGTAATTAGGCTCAATAAGAGGTACAAGCTCAAGGTGGTGCAGGGCTACGCGCCCACATCCAGCCACGACGACCAAGCAGTGGAACGCTTCTATGAAGATGTGGAATCGGCAATGGCTCAAGTAAAAACGCAGTATACTGTAGTTATGGGGGACTTCAATGCTAAAGTACACTCTAATCCTTGTAACCTATAATGTAACTTCTAAACGGAAGTAACCTATAAAATAAAGGTTACAATGGAACTCCATTTTGATGTTTTCTTTATCCCAGTCCATTCTAAGGGTTACAAGCGTGAAGTTAAAAGCGGTTTGGTTTATAGGTTACATTAATGATTTATAGGTTACATCAACAAAATCTGACATGTAACCTTTACGTTGTAACCTATAAAACGCCCTGTAACCTATAAGAGATGCTCGTCGCGCCTTCTCTCCAGGCGGCCGTTGATTTCTCCGTTGCATGACGGGATATAGAGAAATGGCGGCGCCCGCAGGCCCGGTGGCCGCGTTTTTTCGCGCCACTCGAGCCTTTTTACCGCTGTGATACCCCTACGATGAAGCGAGGATTGCTGTTGCAAGACTTATTTGTCGGCGTGAGTCGCGGAGGCTGCGGCGAGCCCATTTGTGACTGGCAGCGCTACACGGCCCGTTCTTCTACGACCAGCATCAAGTTCGCATGTTGGACCAATGCCCCGGCGCCAGTGAAAGCGAACTCGGTGAGTATATTCCCGTAACGGTTTCCGTGTTTTCATTGGATGTATCTTTTCGCTGGGGGCTTTTCAATTTGAAATTGCAGCATTCGAGAGGGATTTTCGTTACCCGACTGGTTGCTCGCTGGACGTTTTCTGTTGCGCGCGACGGCAATTGAATGAAATCGCGGGCTTGCGTTCGTTGCGTCAGACTAGAGCGGACAGTCGGGAAAGCCCGTACATTATGACATATAACGGCGCTCGTGACCTGCTTCTGCTCTGCGCGCCTTCGTCATGTGTTGAGCGTTTTGTTTACGCTGTTGGCTGCATCGGGCGCACTTGACGAGTTATTGGCCCATGTAATTGTCACGTAGCTCTGCTTGAATATTGAATTTTTTCCCAATGAATTCTTATATTATCGCGCTTTTCTCTGGGTATTATCATTTTGTTTCAGCCGTCGGGAAATATTCATTTTTCTCGCTGCATATATTCGGAATGGTGTCTAGTTTATTGGTCTTGTAGTAATATATCCGGATAAACACAAGGTGTGTGCTGCAGAAAATTAGTCCACTAAATGCTGCCCGAAATTTCTAGACTCACTTTTGTCCTGTACAAGCCTCTTTTTTGTGAAAGTATGCCCTACGGCGCATTAGAAAGTTTTCATATGTACAACTTCCTTCATTTTTGTCATTCTTTTCCTTGAGTGGGTAAATTGGTGTTAGTCATTTTGAGGTAGCGGGGCATTTTCACCATGTTAAGTGGGTTTATTATTCTCATTCGCACAAATCAGTCGTTTATTTATTCGCGTGGTATTGCAGGGCAAATGGTTGTCTCGCGTGATACTAGTGTAGTGCAGTAAAGTGACTTTACAGAATGGTGTATGTATGAGCCAGCATGCAGGCTGCTTGATTGTTGTTGTTTTTTGATGATACAGAAATTGTGACGAATTACACAGAGACAAGTGCAGGTGTAAAAATGGGTGCTGCACCCTCATCGGTTCCTGGCTGTTCGAAAAGTGTGGTTGCATCTGGCTACCTATGCTATGACTTATGAGCACTACTGTTTTTATTGCAGGCAGTGTTCCTTGAGCTGACAACCAGGACTCGCCTGCGTATGACACAACTTGAAATGAAGTCTGATTTCCGTGGAAACAACGAACGTATGAAAATGCAATAACTAAAACACATTCATTCAAATATTCTTTGTAAAGATGGCACCCAGGCCTGCACAGACAAAAGTATGATTCACTTGTAAAAATGCGAGGGCCTTACTTCAAGTGTTAAGATGTTATATTTCGTACCTTATTTTGCCTCATGTTTAGTGACTCTTTCTATCAGTTCGTTACTACATGAACGTTATGAATTCACATAACGATTTCCTCAGCATGGAGCTTTGTAATTTTTCAGGAACTCTGCCTATTCTATAAGATGCGTGGTTTTGCAGAGCCAACAAGAAGAATTCTTTTTCGAAAATAGCTCTTTAAGAAAGCTTTAGCTGTTAGTGAGGGCTTGTGCTGTTTTTTTCTTCGTCTTGTCAAGTTTAAGGTGCTCTTTCATTATGGATGTATGCCAACTGCCTAGCTCTAAAGCCTATTACATTTTAACCCAAATAACCCTTTGAGTCATTACAGGTACAGACCTCCCGGGAATGCCACTTGAAGATCGGGGCAAGTTCTAGATGTATCATCTCCCATAACACATTTGGACGAAGAAAAAATGTAAGTTGGCGATTTCTTTTTACGAATAGCCGAGGAAGAAACCACCAGTAGAAGAACACTTTACTGAAATGAAAAACGTTTCGGCTTCCACGTGGGATCCTCGTTCAAAATGAAACTGCAGTACAAGGGGGGGGGGAGTTTTAAGTAAAGCCAAAAATGTGACGCAGACGGCGTCAGCATCGTGAAAGCACGTTCCTGGGTTTAGTGCGACGTTCGCCCTGTTGCGTGTACTAGTGATTCCACATGAAGGCGCGGAAAGGTTTTTGCTTTCTTTTTGCAAATGTATGTCAGTTTATCTCGTAGCCCAAAGTTTCTGCCTGTTCTGGGTGAGCATGCAGAAACATTTGGCGAGATAAACAGGAACACGGCGCGATTAAAAACCGGGAAAGTTGGCCGGTATGACTATAGTGGCTTCGCGTTGTTCTGAACAATGCGGCCAAATTACTCTGTGTAACGATTACTGAAATGATGTGAAATTATTTGAAAGACCGTAAATCACTCCTTCTCTGGTGTGGCCTTTCATTTCATTCTCGGTCTCCGTCTTCATTTTCATGCAATATATTTTTCGTACTTCACATGCCTGTGGTTTGGTGTGGGGGGCTTATGGTTGCACTACACTCTAATCCTGGTAACCCATAATGTAACTTCTAAAAGGATGTAACCTATAAAATAAAGGTTACAATGGATCCATTTTTATGTTTTCATCCCAGTCCTTTCTAAGGGTTACAAGCGGGAAGTTAAAAGCGGGTTTATAGGTTACATTAATGATTTATAGGTTACATCAACAAAATCTGTCATGTAACCTTTACGTTGTAACCTATAAAACGGCCCTGTAACCTATAAGAATGCTCGTCGCGCCTTCTCCCCAGGCGGCCGTTGATTTCTTCGTGCATGACGGGATATAGAGAAATGGCGGCGCCGCAGGCCCGGTGGCCGCGTTTTCGCGCCACTCGAGCCTTTTTACCGCTGTGATACCCCTACGATGAAGCGAGGATTGCTGTTACAAGACTTATTTGTCGGCGTGAGTCGCGGAGGCTGCGGCGAGCCCATTTGTGACTGGCAGCGCTACACGGCCCGTTCTTCTACGACCAGCATCAAGTTCGCATGTTGGACCAATGCCCCGGCGCCAGTGAAAGCGAACTCGGTGAGTATATTCCCGTAACGGTTTCCGTGTTTTCATTGGGTGTATCTTTTCGCTGGGGGCTTTTCAATTTGAAATTGCAGCATTCGAGAGGGATTTTCGTTACCCGACTGGTTGCTTCGCTGGACGTTTTCTGTTGCCCGCGACGGCAATTGAATGAAATCACGGGCTTGCGTTCGTTGCGTCAGACTAGAGCGGACGATCGTGAAAGCCGTACATTATAACAGATAACGGCGCTCGTGGCCTGCTTTCTGCTCTTCGCGCCTTCGTCATGTGTTGAGCGTTTTTTATACGCTGTTGGCTGCATCGGACGCACTTTTTTCCCATTAAAGTCTTATATTATCGCGCTATTCTCTGGGTATTATCATTTTGTTTCAGCCGTCGGGAAATATTCATTTTTCTCGCTGCGTATATTCGGAATGGTGTCTAGTTTATTGGTCTTGTAGTAATATATCCGGATAAACACAAGGTGTGTGCTGCAGAAAAGTAGTCCACTAAATGCTGCCCGAAATTTCTAAACTCACTTTTGTCCAGCGCAAGCCTCTTTTTTGTGAAAGTTTGCCTTACGCACAATACAAACAAAAAGTTTTTATATCTACAACATTCTTCATTTTTGTCATTCTTTTCCTTGAGTGGGTAAATTTGGTGTTAGTCATTTTGAGGTAGCGGGCCATTTTCACCATGTTAAGTGGGTTTATTATCTCATTCGCACAAATCAGTCGTTTATTTATTCGCGTGGTATTGCAGGGCAAATGGTTGTCTCGCGTTATACTAGTGGAGCGCAGTAAAGCGATTTACAGAATGTGTGATATGTATGAGCCAGCATGCAGGCTGCTTGATTGTTGTTGTTTTTGATGATACAGAAATTGTGACGAATTACACAGAGCAAGTGCAGGTGTAAAATGGGTGCTGCACCCTAATCGGTTCCTGGCTGTTCGAAAGTGTGGTTGCATCTGGCTACCTATGCTATGACTTATGAGCACTACTGTTTTTCTTGCAGGCAGTGTTCCTTGAGCTGACAACAAGGACTCCCCTGCGTATGACACAAGTTGAAATTAAGTCTGATTTCCGTGGAAACAACGGTATAAAAATACAATAACTAAAACTCATTCATTCAAATATTCTTTGTAAAGATGGCACCCAGGCCTGCGCAGACAAAAGTATGATTCACTTGTAAAAATGCGAGGCCTTACTTCAAGTGTTATGATGTTATATTTCGTATCTTATTTGCCTCATGTTTAATGACTCTTTCTATCAGTTCGTTACTACATGAACGTTATGAATTCACATAACGATTTCCCAGCATGGAGCTTTGTAGTTTTTCCGTTTTTGCAGAGCCAACAAAAAGAACTCTTTTCGAAAAGAGCTCTTTAAGAAAGCTCCAGTTGTTATTGAGGGCTTGTGCTGTTGTTCTTTTCTTCGTCTTGTCAAGTTTGGGGTCTTCTTTCATTATGAATGTATACCAACTGCCCAGCTCTAAAGCCTATAAATTTTAACCCAAGTAACCCTTTGATTCATTACAGGTACAGACCTCCTGGGAATGCCACTTGAAGATCGGTGCAAGTTCTAGATGTATCCATCCACAACACATCTGCACGAAGAAAAAATGTAAGTTCTCGATCCTTTTTACGAATAGCCGAGGAAGAAACCACCGGAGAAGAACACTTACTGAAGTGAAAAAAACGTTTCGGCTTCCA